>CM041787.1:34112256-34722256 GCA_023375725.1 Nephotettix cincticeps | reverse complement strand
ATATTTTTCATTTCTGCGGTAAATCCTGAATTGTAACAAAAACATTTCAGTGGAAGAATGTAGCATCTTGTAATTAAAAAAAAAGATTTTGTAGATAAGATGAAATTATATTAAGTTTTTACTAAAGAGAAAATAACCTGTGTTTGTAGGCCATGGAAGAGTTGTAGGAGCAAACAAAGATTAGAATTATTATACACGTGTAATTCAAATCTATAGATTAATCTCAAATGAATTAACCTAAATATTCTTAAACCTAACACATATTTATGTTGAAGTAAATATAACCTTACCTCCGAAAGGCTCATAACTAACGGAATTGATCCAGCGACATAGCTCCCTACTAACATAACAAAAGATAGTAATATTAAAAATGTTGTTTCTTCCATTATGGTAGAGGAGATAAGTGTTATTACAATATTGAAATAACAGTCCTGTAGACTAATCACAGCATTACGTGGGCATTGTACCGTCTTAATAACCTACTGTGAACCGTGGAGGCAGCCATGTTTACAAAACTAATTTGATGTAGAGTTTATCATTTCACTCCTGCCTGAAATGAAACTGATACATAGAGAATGTCGGAGAGCAAAATATTGTAAAGAGGTACCAAAACTGATATACCATTTTCCATTTATAAGAATACATAGTTAATTATGCATTTTCTAAAATTTGTCTTAAATTTATTGTGTCTATTATTTGATATTGGTACATAAAAAACAGGTATATTTGTTGTAGTACTCTTATTGTTCATTAATAAAGTAAAATAACATTATAAAGTACACTAAGTCCACATTTAGATCTGAATAAACATTCGGCTGACAAAGTAGGTTAATAAAAGAGTGGAACATATCAAGTTTACTATCCATTCATCTCTGGTAATAGAGACCATCAAATTAAAAGATCTAACACAGAACAAATTCAAAATTGTCCTCGTTATTGTTACTTATTAATTGAAAGGCCAAAGGCTGTCTAACTTTCAATTTACACTGTAGCTACGTACACGGCAGCCTGCTCACCAGTTGGATTTAACGGCAGATACTAATGACGTCAGATAATGATGGCCTGTGGCGTCACTAAAAGCAGAAACATTGAAGATAACCTAAATTAACATACAGTCTAGTACCCAATCTCTGTTATATAGCTTTAATCATTAGTAATTAAACTAAGCATGATTCTGATTACTGATTTACCGAAAGCCTGATTTTATGGCAGCTGGCTCTGATTTTGTAACGTTTTATTGTTGGGTTTATGTTTCCTCCAATTAATGTGTTTATTGCATTTTGTTAGGGGTTTAGCCAAGTTATTTGGGATTAGCCTCGATTCATCACTACTACACTAACGCAGAGAATTAACAGACCACAACATTTAATTCTATCTACATATTGTCAACAGGCACTTATTATGATTGTTCTGCTGATTGATGAGTCTAAAGCTTAATAAAACCTTGTATAAGCTCAAATGTACTTATAAGGAACCCACTATTTCTCATAGGATGGCTTATGACACAAAAATGATTTTTAGAGAGTGAATTACTAAGGACTTATATATCATGGATTGAATAGGTAAAAAAGGTACAAAAAAGGTACAAAAAGATAGTATTTTCGTTTTATTTTTACTCCAATGGCATTTTTACAGGAGAATAAATAGAAATACTTTTCAATTAACTTCAACAATTTAGAGATGGATAGATAGTTCAAACATAAAAAAACCAATTATAGAATGAACATAATGAAATCGCCGACACTTTAAAATCACAGGTGCGACGCATGCGCTAGTAGTGGTGTAATTAGTATTTACCATTTGCCCAATTGGAGAACCGTCTGATTTGTACGTAGCCACAGCGTTCAATTAAACATTGTAGGGTAAATTTGCACTATTAGGGAAAACCGGTAAAATAAATGTAAATAATAATGTGGTGGAGAAACTGTTTGTTTGTTTATGCTTTGTCAATCTTCTGTTCTGTCACTCGGACAGCTGTTCAACACTATTTTTCTTTGTAAATAATTACAAAAAAGTCAAACGACTGTGAGGAGGTGTGTAGAGGTTTCAGTTTCTGCTTCTGCCATGCCGGGATTTTTGAAATTTGAATTTTATGTTTTTATTGTTTTGTGATATAAAGTGAAACTTAGGGAATGAATTTCAATGCTGATTCATCAAAATTATTGATGTTAATCATTCCCTATTTACGTGTGTGATGACTTTTAATAGATTAAACATATTTTGTAATTTAACCTATTAATTTAACATCAGAATCATAATCAAGCATCTGTATAATCGGCTTTTAGGTGATGCAATGCTATGACCATGACTACGCAGCCTATCTTTTGCCGAAGTTAGTACCAAGTTCCACTTTAATTTAAGCTAATAATTTTTAATGCAATTTTGGGATTATATATTCTGTTGAAGATAAATCCTTCTGCCCATCATGGAAGGTGATATGTATGAAGGAAAATGGCCTTTCAATTTTGAATTCCTTCAAAAAGAGGCCATTGGCTTTTCTCTACATGGTGATCAGGTTAGTACAAGTTTTAAGTTAATAGTTATTATAAATGAAACTTGTACAGGATTTCTGAAAGGCATGAAACCTGACTGGCATATAGATTCACTGTAGAATTAACTATAATTGTAAGTACTACTAGTTCTATTCAAGTTGATCAACGTAAATTAAATGTATTCTGTAAATGTATAAAAATGTAAATAGCCAAGGTTTAAAATAAATAAAAATGTTATCAGGCAGCCAAGGTTTAAAACATCATTCTAAGGAGAGAATTCTGAAACACGTTTCAATATGTTATTTATAATTTATAGCTACTGTATGCTGTCATTCAGTATGATCAGTTAGAATGGGTCAACATAATTGCAAGATCAACGTAACATCTGCTTAAATTAAAGAAGGTAATAGGAAATAAGCCTCATTTTAAATTAAGACTCATACAAACCAAGTTTTTGTGTAGGTTGAAGTGATGTTTACTTCTGAGCAGTTCTACACTGCTATAATTAATGAATGCCTCTCTGCAAGGCACAGAATAACCCTTGCTGCACTATATATTGGCATGACCTCAATGGAACAGAAAATTGTAAGTACTGATATTATACCTAATACAAAATCGTAGTTAAACTATATTTTATTCATTTTTTTAATTTTTCCAGTCCAAAATAATGATTAGGGCCTATTTCTTAAAAGGTTAAGTAAGACCTTGTTTTCTATGGACATAAGCCTACACATAATTCACGTGTATTACGAGATACTTGACATATATTAGCGAATTTCCCATATGGAAGAAGCTACTACCGTACCGGTAAGACTTAAGCCCGGGACCATGTATTTTTTTTCGTCTTTAGGTGCCCAGAGTTCAAAAACAAGTCGTTAAAATTTATATATATATATATATATGTATGTATACATATATGTAGGTATGTGTCTGTTAACACGATAACTCTCGTAAAAATGGTCCGATCAAGACCAAATTTGGTAGAGACGTGTATTCCTACAAATGCTACAACGAATTCATAAATCAGACATATCGGTCAATGGGAACGGGTAGTTTGGGGGGGGAGGGTTTGTACCCCAAAATGGTTTTTTTTGCGTTTTTCACATGTAATTTTTAAAAATTTCTAATTTTATATTTCACCATTGGAATCAGCTTAAAAAACTACACAATTAAGTACCTTAAAGCTTTTCTCTATCTCCAACGGTTACCGAGATATTAAAAAATCTAAACACAGTACGTTGTATTGTGGGGCTCCAATGTTAATCTTATGGAGGATAGGGAAAAATTAATATTTCCCATATTTATCAATATTTTTGGATAAAAATTGATATTTAGCTTCATGTGGTTGAGATCTATCCATTTATGCTTAAAAATCATAGTTTATGTGTTTATCGTGGCAGCAAACCTGCATACTCTTTTCCCATATTAATCACATAGGGAATAGGCAAACTCCTTTATTTATGGACAGATGTTGATGAAAGTTGGTATAAATGTTAAGATAAAAATTATTCATGGTAGAAATGACTTCTTTCAGTGTTCCTCACAGCAGCTAACCTGCACACTCTTTCCTATGTTCTTAATCTTATGGAGAATAGGCAAATAATTCTCATGTTTATGGACATATTTTTATAAAACTTGTCATATATTAAATTATTGATTTGGAAATTGGCTGAGTACGCAGGTCTGCTGTGACGGGGGTATTTGTTTTAATTTACCTATATAAAAGTAGTAGGTGAATTTATTTATGCTACAGATATTGTGAAGTTCAACTTTAATATGGGAAAAATGTTTGCTGGTAACTAAGATAATGTGTTTTCTACAAAGCCTAGCTCTCAAAGTCCCGATTAATTATTAACTGTTATAATATAATGTACAGCTAAAAAGGCTGTATTCACACCAAAGACTTAGTGAATAAAAGAATACGTTTCTGTTTTTCTGTAAGATATTCCACAGTATATCACATAGTATATTATAATTAAGTTAGTCCACCATAGTTGATATGAGTAACATCAGTGAATACTCATTTGGTACTCTATAAAATTTAAAACCCTAAAATTACATTCTTTAAGCTTTTGTAAAAATATTACATCGCAAGTGATGGAAAATGTACAACTACTGTTGGTGATATTTGAAGGTGGATGTGCTGGAAGAGAGACTTGCAGAGTGTGGTTCTGAGCTGAAAGTGACAATCTTATTAGATGGCTTCAGGGCCTCTAGAGACAATAGCGCTAAGGCAATGCTTTGCCCATTGATTCAGAAATACCCCCACTGTCAGGTAGGTTATTATTAACATCCGCACTATTGAATACTGCATTAATCCATACCATATTCATAATTAGACCAGTTTGTAATTCAGAGGCAGTGGTTCGGACTCTACGTTAAACTGTAGATCCCATAGATGTAGGCCTACATGCCAAAGCCTGATGGACTATTGATTAACAGTTCTGTTTAAGGAACATTTCAGCCTTTAGTCATTTTAAACAAGACTACAAGATCACATCATAATCATCCTACATTCATTTCTCACTCATACTTGGCTTAAAATATCTACCTGGGTAGGTTGCCGTTTCAGTAAAAGTATAAAGGTTTTTACTTTATACTAATACTTAATAATTGTATTTGTATTTCATTTAATGTATTCTTTTATGGAAATAAACCTATTCATTCATTCATTCAAAGTAACTCAAAACTATTTTTTTGCCAGATAAATTCAATGCCGTTGTTTGAACCAATATTTGGGAAAAAGGTTTTCTATTGAAAATTAATATTGTCATATACCTATATAGCCTTACTAAAACCTTTCAAAATTTGAAGGTGACTGGTTCGATTCTGAGCGAAATCTTAACATAATTTTATGTGGTTCATTGATAATAGACCCAATTATAATTGTCTTTGTTCATTGGCAATTCATTTTTAATTTATGGTTCTGGCACATAAATCAGCAGGTTATTGTGTAAGTAACAAAACTAAAATAATATCATTACACTCATCATAAATTTAATCAAAATTTTTAGTTCTGAAAAAAAAACAAAGCCCTATTTTTGAAATATTACTCTCAAAAACTTGACATCCCCAAAACATGCATGTTTGTAAGATATTACTTAAAAATTGATAAATAAATTTTTTAAAGTTAGTTTAATTTAGACGGCAGTATACTGCTCCTTGGTATTTTTTGACAGTTACACAAACAGCAATAGACCTGTACTGCCACTTGGTCCTCAAAGGGTAGAAATACCCACTAAGTAGTTGGTTCGTTCTCAAAAATAAGAATAAAAAATACCCATCGTTATGAATTAATGTTGAAAATATTTTCAGTTGGATGGGGACTATACTTAAAACGTTTGTATACAAAGTTAAAGATAAATCCTGATAGTATAATTTATCATTACTACTATCATTGCTGATTTGTGGGACTCTATTAATACATATGAGATGTTAGACTCTTCCTCACACACAGGCTCAATAGTCTTGTGAGGAAAAGATTTCCTTTACTTAAAATAATATACCCAAATGTATTTAATTTTTTTATGGAAATAAATGAATCTTGAATCTTACTGTGTAGTTTATTGCAATAAACAAATAGTAACAAGATTATTTAATTACAAAAAAAGTGAAATCACAATTTTTCATAATAGATTTTACTCAACTCTAACGAACATAAACAAGAGCTAAAGTAGTGGACAACTCTGACACTTAATACCTAAACTCCATGAAACTAATTTCAGTCTGAGAAACTCCTGATAACAATTGGTTAATCTTTGGAGACGCGCCTGAGTAAATTACTCAAATGTTGACATATCAGTCATAGTTTATCTTATATTGAGCAAACCTATCAAGGATTTTAATACTTATGACTCACAAAAACAATTCAAGTAATACTTCAAAAACTGACAGAGTAATTTTTATTTTGTTCTACATTCACATACTTAAATAGAAATATACCCAATATTTTTATTTTATATGTATACTGCTGAAGGACAAAAATACTGTATTTGCTTATTGGGAAATAATTATCTATACATAAGTGTAAAACAAGTTCAAAATTTATTTTTACTTTATTAACTGTATTCAAATACGCTAATAAAGTAATATAGCTATTGTATAGTTGACATCTGCAATTGCCGGAGTTTTAAACACTGGATAATGGAAATATGGTAGTTTGTTTGCATTGTAATATTTAATGAGAGTCAAGTTAGATAAGAGTAAAACCATTTGTATTGTCGAATAATTTACTAAACTGATGAAAAATATTCCATGAATTCTATGCCACCAAATTTAACCCATTGGAGACTGAGTTTTTAACCCATGAAATTGGACCCCGGGACTGAAATTTTTCTTTTTTATTTGAACAATCATAATAAACATTAGAAAAGTTTTGATACTTATATTTAACAGTTTTGTTGTACCATATTTATGTTTTGTAATGCCCATTGATATTTTCTACATACTATTTACACTATACACGACTGTTCTGCACACTTAGTACTTTTGTATGATACATGAAAAAAAATTTCTAGGTTACGTGTTTCGACATTACCGTCAATCTCGTTGTCACTATCACTGTTATTACTCTCAGATTCACTATTTTTTATGTAAATACATTACACTTATAATCATCTAAATCACCACTATCACGCTCACTTTCATTTACAACTTCATTCACAAAAGCGGATAATTCCGCAGAATCAAGAAACATTTCATCTCAAGACGCCATCACGATAGCTGCTCTTCTCACTGTTTGTAAAAAGAGATTCCTCTGTGTATGGAGTCATGTTGTGTACAGTTTTTGTTAGTGACAGAATATCTATTTTTTAGTGTCTAATAATTTCTGAGACTCTTGCTCAAAACAGGAGGTTGACCCCTCTCTTGGATGAGAATTATTTGTCTTCTTTTGGTTTTTGTTTTTTGAACTTTATTAACAAGTTATTATTGTGTTATATTATTGAACTCAGGATTGATCAATGCAAACAGTTCTAATTTTGTAATATTTTAAAATTTGAAGATAGATAAATAAATAATATTATTATTAATATTATTGTTTAGTGATGATGAGCAATATTCCTCATTCGATGCCAATAGGTTTAGTTTAAAATAAAGATTTAAAATTGTTTTGAAATATTAGTAGTAAAGTCAAAAGTATGTCTTCTTTTTGGTGAGAAACAGAAAGTTATTTGGAAATGATTGGTATTATTTGGGCCTGACATTAATATCTAAAAGCATTTAATAAAATTTGATCACTATTTGACTCAGTAAATATCCCTTTGTCATGTATACAGTAAAAAATAGTAATCATTCAGGATAAAATCAACTATAATAAATGTGAATCAACTGTAGGCCTATGTCATTGCTGTTTTTATAATAAAATTTTAAAAATTTAATAAAAAATAAACAATTTTAACAATAATAATGGTTTATTTTTCTTTGTTTTCTTCTCCAGTTAAGATTTTTGTCCTTCATGGCAACCTAAACTTCTGCGAATTTCAATTGTCAGGCTAGGTGACGATAGGACAACCAAGTGTTGAAGCCTACGGACATAAACGACAAAAATTTTAACTGGGGATGAAATCAAAGTAAAAACAATACCCTATTTAGTGTTGTTAAATGCAGTTCAGGGGCAAACTGTCCATTAACTACAAAATAATAACTTTTCAGAGAACTTCGGGTATTTTTGAACACATAATATTTGTATTTCTTATCTTATATTGGTAAAACTAAAAATCAAAATAATATTTGTTACAGGTCTCATTGTACGAAACCCCTGACTTTAGCTGGTTGGCTCGATTTCTCCCAACAAAACTCAATGAACTGATTGGAATCCAGCATATGAAGCTTTATGTGTTTGATGACAATATATTATTAACTGGGTGAGATATATATCTATTGTAAAATGTTTAATCTAGAAGAAAATCTAAAGATTTGGGCTAATAGATTAAATATTCAACATATCAAAGTTTCCTATGTTTACAGAGGTTAATATAAAATTACTGTTAACAAATTTAAAGTGTTATTTGGTCAAAAATAAAATTCCTAATCAGTTTATTATTTAATTGTGAAATATTAAATTTACAGCCTAACAAACATCCAAGTTTTTTGAACGTGAAGGGTACTTTAATTTGAGAACACAACAAAAGATTCATTATTTAAAGCATCATTAATCATTAGGTTTTTAGTAATGTTGAAAGCATAGGTACATCATGAAAAAACCTATGACTGCGGTAAGTCTTCATAAGATCATATAGAAATGCAAATCTCGCAAAGTATTGAAGAATAATCACTAAAATCCATTTTACTACGACGACATAACTAATTAATTAAATGCTAATAAAATAGAAACATTCGGTCGTGGCGGAAGCTCAGAGGAATAAACAGAACAATAGCTGGTCTGTTGCCTCACTGATTTGAGAATGCAAAGTGACCAAATATCTCACCAGTAAGGTAACTAATAAAAGATACATTATTGGGTTACTGCAGGTAAAAAATGTAAATTACCCCTGTGTTAACTTGTTATTGCAAAAACTACCATGAAAGAAATTGTAAGAGGGCTTCAAAGGTTTATACACAGTTTATTAAAATTTTGTATAAAAGATGGTGATCATTGTGCAATGGTAAAAATTCCAAGGTTACTAGGGATGCGTAGAATTGCCTATGTGTCCGGAAAGGTGAAAGGTGTTGTCGGCCATGATCTTTACTGCAGACAATTGAATTTATTTAATGAAGTGGATCTTGTACGAGACAAGTCGGATTATCAAGACCCTTGTTTAGTTTAGATATAATGTAACAATAGAGTTAATGATTCTGAACAGTTTTCCTGGGTTTGTATAAAATTTAAGTCAAATTTCCTTTGTGTTCTCTGCAGTGCTAATTTAAGTGAGAAGTATTTCACAAATCGGCAAGACAGATACATCCTAGTCAAGGGGTGTAGACCGGTTGCAGACTTTTGCTGTGGACTAGTGGACAAGATCTGTAGTGTTTCTAAGCAATTGACAGTGGAAAATTCTATGGAAAAACCGTCCACATTCCCCACCACCGAATACCAGAAACAAGCTCGAGAGCTGATCTGGAACTATTACCAGGACGTGTTGAAGGAGTCTGATAAAGAATTGAAACCTGGTTAGTCTTTATTTTTCTCTGAATAGTCCCTGTTTATTTTACAATGAAGTTCACACTTGAAAAATGAAAAGAACACTTAAAATAAGTAATGATTTGTATCAATGGCAGTACTGGTTTTACGATAGAGTTGTTATGAAACGTTTTGTTTACAATCATGTTACTATGCAAGTGAATTGTTAAAATAATTTATTACTTTCCTTTTTCATCACACTTTACTAGCCAGTAAATTACAAAAATAATAATAGATTTAACTAAAACAAACTATTCACCATCTTGAATTTGAAAACCGAAACATCCTTTTTTTTGGCATGGAATAACAATGCTAGGTACTTTGTTATTATATGGAAGCCACTACTTTTAGAGTTTTTTTATTGATTACCAAAAATAAGTAAATAATTGGAAAGCACATACTTTAATTGACGTTGGGTCCAAATTCTATGTCTTTTTGGGTGTTGCCTACCAGAAGACAGCGATATCAGCAAGAATTTGTCACCGCCGCTATGAGGCCAATGTACATTCCAATATACAGCACTCTGTGGTTGTGAGTTAGGTTGGATATTCATAGCATAGTAATATTAATAACTATCATAATATAAACAAAGTTAAGTTAGGTTGGTTTTTGATGGCATAATAATATAAAGTACTTAACTTACATTCACAGAGTCCTGTTTGACTCTTATAGTATCATTATATTAGTAGCAAACTGAGAAAACTCTTACTGAACTATTTATGATAGCTAAAACAAACGTAACTGCAGCAGCACGCTGTATAAGGGTGGCCGCCATGTAATATGAAAGTACCCAATGTTGTAGTTCGATGAGCGAAGTATGGAAGGCAATAGACAAGTCATTTTCAAATTGTTTCTTCTTTTGTGATAAACAAATATTGAAAAATAAATGATTTACGTAAATTAAACTTTTTAAGAAATAAATTATTTAAATCTCACTATTTCATTTGATGTTGATACTGCATGTTTATCACAGGACACGACACCTGGCTCTTCCCACTGATACAGCTGCCTCCTGTATCCATCCTGCAGGACAGTTCTACATCGCAGATGCTACTCCAGTCTTTGCATCCAGATGTTACTGTTCATTTCTGCAGCCCATACTTCAACTTTCCTGAGGAATACGAAAATTTGGTGTTTCACAAATGCAGAAACACGTTCAAGATCCTTATTCCTCATCCAACGGTAATTAGCAACTTTTTGAAATTAAAATTACTTAAACTCAAAATCATTTTGATTGTGGTACTGTTGAATTGAGAGAAAATCTTAATGGATATAGAATGCTTTTTTTCTTGGTTAGTTAAAATTAACTTAGCACGAAGAAATACCCACATTGAAGCAGACCTGCGTACTCAGCGAATTTCCAAATCAATAATATGGCAATAATAATACAAGTATGTGACACGATTGATCAATCAATACCTTATGATAAATTAGAATATTCTCTGTAACATTAACATGGGAAAGAGTATGCAGGTTTGCTGCTGTGAAGAACACATAAACTATGATTTTTTAATATAAATGTATGGATCCCAACCTCATGAAGCTAAATGCAAAGTTTCATCCAAAACCATTGGTTAGTAAGGGAATTTTTCCTTATCCTCCATAAGATTAATATTGGAGCCCCTAAATACAATGTACTCTGTTTAGATTTTTTAGTATCTCGGTAACCGTTGGAGATAGAGAAAAACTTGAAGGAACTAAATTTTGTCATTTTATGAGCTGATTCTGATGGTGAAAGATGAAATTTGAAAGTTTTAAAAAATACATGGAAAAAAAGCCAAAACCCCTTTTTTGGGGTACGAAACCCCCCCAAACTATCTCTTTCGATTGCCCGATATGTCTGGATTACGAATTCGTCCGAGCAAATGTAGAAATACTGGTTTTTATAAATTTGGTCTCGATCGGACCATTTTTACGAGAGTTATTGTGTATAAAGTCATACATACATACATACATATATATATATATATATATACATATTATAAATTAATAGTGTCATAATAAAATGAAATAATGAAAGGGTACTATGGTCTTCAATTACAATATAATACATGTATATAAATTAATTTCAACGACTATTGTTTTTGGTCTCTGAACACATAGACAAAAAAAACATGGTCTCGGGCTTAAGTCTTGCCATGAGACCTATGGTAATAGCTTCTTCACTTCCCTATGAGAAATTCGCTAAAAACACAAAAGCATGATCAAAGCACGGAATGGCCGCCATGGAGACAAAGAGCCCTAATATTTGTGGCAAAACACACATAAAACACGTCAAACAGATCAATGTTCTCAATACGAGACTGAGCTTACACTGAAGCGGGTGTTGACATCTCTCAAGGATGATATTTCCTGCCCCCCGCAGGGAACATGTTAACAAGTGTCGCCCTGGGTATGAAATGACTAAAAAACATTGATTGTCAGTGAGTTTTCTGCTTAGTAGAGAGGCTAAAAAATAACCCAAACAATTAGGCCTACATTTACAATCTTCTTTCAGAATTAGTATAAATTGTAAAGTCTTAAAGTAGGCCCTATAGAGAATAAACAACTGAGTAATAGCTCTGGAATTAAAGTTATTGAGGAATGAGATTTGGAATTAGCCCATCCTTATTTATTTAAAAAAAAATCTCTTAAAACATGTGTAACCTTGAAGGGGGACAGACACCTTCAGGAGGAACTGATTGGGAGATTTGCCAGGCTTCTAAGACTGAATGGACCTTGAGACTTGACCTGCTTAGGGGCACTTGATCCACCCCATTGTGCAATAAGTAATAATGTATATTCCTTCATATTCCAAATTAATCTTCATACAAGCCTATAATGATTTAAATTATTTGAAAATGCTGTGATCTGATAAAAGTGACGATGCTTAATCAACAGTTTCTGTGGGTTTTCATTCTTACATATACTTTTATCAAAATTATTTTTACCATCTTAAAATTTATCTTTGTTGGAAAGAATAGTGAATAGATTTTTCATTTTCATGAAACTACATTTCCTTGTCACAGGCGATTGACTTCCACGGAACAGGAGGTTTTGCTGGACAAATTCCATTTTTCTACTCCACCCGAGCTACTCTCTTTCTGCAACAAGTCATAGACATAAATCAGAGCGACAGATTTATCATCAATGAGTTTGTGAAGAGTCAAAATTCATTCCACTCAAAAGGATTGTGGCTTACAGCTCCTGGCGAAGATGAGCCTTTCATGACAATAGTTGGATCTTCAAATTTCAGTAAGTATTTTTTTTTAAGAAATCACTCCCCCAAATAGACTAAAGATCTTTGACGTTTCAAGCAATGATAGGGGTGAGCTATACTACTTGGGCAGTGCATATAAAAAATGATTGGCAACTCTGGGATCCGAACCAGTGCTGTTGTTGGCCAAAGTTCAGAGTCTGTTATGCTACCAACTAAGCTACCATATGTTTACGTTAACTGTACTGTGAGTAACAGTGTTGATATTTTATCTTGATAGTTGGTGATCTCAAAAAATCAAAATGTTGCTCATTTTACCCTTAGGTTTACCATGAGATTTATAGTAGGGCCTATATAAAATCTCAGTGGTGGAACAGTTAACAAATACATTTAAATTTATGTGCACTTTGTCTCTTTGTAGCTTGTAAAGTCAAGTATATCATGGTGTCTATCAACCTGGAAAACTGGAAAAGTCAGTGAATTTCACCCAACCTGGAAAGGTCAGAATTTTGTAAAAAGTTAGAAAAACTCCAGGAATTTCCTAAGATCCAACATCCAATAAAATGCTGTGTCGGATTAATATTGCAAAAATTTTACTAATAATAACCGCCAAAATAATTAAAATCACTTTTTTCATTTTCTGTATCGTGTTTTTTTTAATTTTCAACAAAATCTTTCTTACCAGTTCCATCAGAGACAGTTAATAAAAATCAACAAGAACCGTAGTCGAGCTTTATGTCGAGAACCTTGAATTTTCTAAATATTGGTATGGAAAACCTGGAAAAGTCGGGGAATTTCAATTTTGGATTTTGGTACACACCATGTATAAGAAGGTCTTAAATTATATGTAATATCTAAAACCGTCATACAGTATAGGGTCTTCTATAAGAAAAATTAAGTTGACAGCTCTATTAGAATGATAACCATTTACAAAATTTTTGGTTTAATATTTTTATACTGTGTCAATAGCAAAGAAATGTTCCCAACTTAAAGTTTACTGTAATAAGTATATATAAGACGTGTCTTGTAATCCAGCTACTTGTGAAGTCACAAATTGTAGATAATTATGAGTTATATTCTGTGGTTGGGATATTCTCTGGGGTGGATTAATGTCTGCACTATTGAATACTAAGCTCATCCGTAAAGACCATCCTCATAATTAGATCAGTTAGTAATTCAGAGGCAGTGCTTTAGATTACACACTAACCCATTCCCGTATAAGGATGGGTTAGTGTGTAATCTAAAGCCCTGCACTGTGCGTCCGCGGGGCAGTTATGAGCAAACAATGTGCGTTGCCTGCTTATATTTCGACGTAGTCCTTTTTTCCCCTGTTGGATGTGTTAGTTAATTTCTCATCAGATAAACAGGGTTGGCATCCTCTTTTAAATAATCAGTATCTGGTGACCGAGCTTTGCTCGTTTAGAATAATACATGTATTATAAAAATTAATTAGAAAAATTAAAACACATTTATTACTCAATGAAAACATTTATGTGGTTAAAATAAAACCGATTTAATACACCATAATTAATACAGCACTGAACAAAAAGTATTGCCTCTGATGGAGTAAGAACTCGCGGCCTATAGTTGTTGAGACCGACACGCTACAACTCGGCTACGACGTTAGTCAATTGAGCGATGCCGTTTAACGTATTTTAGCCAAAGCCGATCATTTACTGTTTAATTATCCATACCGTTATTATTAGCCTGTGATCAACTGATTTTGTTATAAACGGAATGAGGATTGAAAAGCAAAAGAGAAATTTAATTTACATAAATTAATTGGCTTCAAGCAATACAACGAATACGTTTTCTATCAAAACACGGAAGATTTTGGAAATACTTTTTTCTGCTTGTATTTCGCACAGCTATGTTATCCTTAAGTTTTTACAAATTGTTTAGTAACCTGATAATTTTGCATTTATTTAATTCATAAAATAAATATTAATGCATAACCTCTATATTGTTCCCCGCAGTCTTCAATCAAGATCTGTCAAACGGTTATAAACAGCTGTTTTGGTTTGTATTGTTTACATTTTATTCGCCATAAGCGTAATGTTAAATTTTTAGATTTTAAACTAATATTACAGTAAAACACGAATTTTCCTGGACATTAGACCTATCTAGAACTTATTTTCTACTCGGAAAGTAGTTATTTCCATTTAAAGAATTCCTCGGTGCGTTTTCGAGATCCGTGTGCAAATTTTATATAATTTTATCAGATAAACCTTGCTTTTAAATAGTATTGGATATTTAGTGTCCAATGTTCCGTGTTGACAGTAAATTATTTGCTAGTTCAGCGATTGTATTTATTGATGAGAATACAGTAATAGTGATTAATTTTTAAAGATTTGTGATTAAGTATTTATTACTGCAGGTAACCAGAAGTATATGTGTCAAGTGAAATAACGGAATCATTTGAAAACAAAATGAATGTTGATGAAACAACAGTACCTACTTGTTTATAAGCCTACTGCTTGGAACTAGTGAAAAAGTACAGTAATAAATTTTTTTCTATCTTAAAGTGATTATATATGCAGTCAAAGGGTATAAGTAACAGAGTAAAGGGATCAAAACATATAATTCATGAAGTTTCTGTTAAATATATCAAGCTAATAGAGACACACAGTCGTAGTGAACAAGGCTCGATTTTAGTTCAGACCGGAGGGCCTCAGGCGTCGACCGGTCTGTGAATGGGTTAAACTATAGGTCCCTTAGATGTCATGACTGTTGGGATATTAATTAACAGTCCTGTCTAAGGAACATGTCAGCCTCAGTCAGTAACAATACTACAAGATTGTGCCACAATCATTTTACACTCACTCCTCATTCATACTTTGTTTAAACCTGGCTAGGTTGCCATTTCAGAAAGTTAATAGGTAATATAGTTTACAAGATGTCAAAAGATACACAGTTAAACACTGTATAGTAGATAGATTCCATTCAGATTGCAGATCAGTATCTCGAGACCTGGAGTGTCAGTTTGTGATGGTTACAAGTAACCGAGGTCTTCGCCAGAGGCTAGCCGAGGAGAAACGGCGGATGTACACTCACGGAGTCCCATTCACCCAACAAGTCGCGTGCAAGCCTGACCGCAGACCTAAGCTCTGGCACTACGTCTTCCTCTGGCTCTTTAAGAGTTTCTTCTAGTATTAAACACTGACAGGGCGGTGATCTTTGCAAACTTAGCATTGAACGTTTAATGTAAGAGTTGATCATTACGCTTAGAACCAAATACAGTAGTTTTATTGAGAAAAATAAGCTATTTAACTAGTTTTCCTCAAGTCTTATATGATTTGTTTCAATTGTAGGTGTTTAAGATCCTATGTTTTTATGGATTGAAAAATTAGCCATGACAAAGGTAAACGTTTACATGTTAAAATTGATAATAAACTCAGTTACCAGAATTTGTTGAAACATGTATTGACCGACTGTTATGAATGGGAAAATAAGTCAGCTTTGCCACTGCTAAGCAACTAACATAAGATATCCTAGCTGGAATTGCCTATGCTTTTTGCAATATTACTCTATAATTACAAAGATATACGAATATTGTTAAAAATACAATGTTCTCTTGAAATGTCCACTATTTTATTAAGCTCTCGAAAATGGTTTTTGACAGCTTAATAAAAGTAATTAACCTTGGTAAAAATTAACTGTTGCACCCAAATTACAAATTACACAAAATTTAACTTACGTCTGTTAGAGCACAACATTCTATTACATGGCAGTAGCTTAACAAGAGCCCTTAACACGTTCGATATGAATCACGTGTAAACACATCCATCCCATATGTGGACAATACATAAGCGTGTCTTCGCACGCCCAATTTTCACTGTTTGAAGGTTATGTTTGACTGTGAATGTTGTCTGTAGTTGTTCCTTCCCTGTGTATAATGCTTCGTTCGCAATTTTAATGTTTAACAGATATTTAAAAATGTGAGTAACAAAAACCCTAAAACTCTTTAGAACAGGGCTTGGCATACATAAAAATTATCAGCATTGAGCATGTTAACTTCAATGTGTACTTTACAACTGCTATGGCCATTTGTACCCCAGTTGGTACTTGGCCTCATCAACACAGCGCCTCCATCTGTCTCTATCTTCGGCGTCCTCTTCAGCAATCCCCAACCGCCTCATATCTTGTTCCACTTGGTCCCACCATCTAGTCTTTGGTCTTCCCCTGGGTCTTCTTCCCTCAAAAGCTCCTTTCAGTATGTTCTTCAGGTTTGACTCTTCTTCTCTTCTTAATACATGTCCTGTCCACCTCAATCTCCTACTTCTTATCTCTCCAACTATGTCTGCATCTTTGTACATTTCTCTTATTTCTTGATTGTGTCTTACCTTTCACTCTCCGCTGTCTTGTGTTGGGCCAAATATTTTCCTCAATACCTTATTTTCAAAGACTATTATTTTCCTTTCTTATTTTTTGTTGAGAATCCAGGTTTCTGATCCATACAAAATCACTGGTCGGGTTTTATATAAACACAGTTTTGTCGTACGGGATAATAATTTTGAGCTCAATAATTTGTTGCAGGCATAGAAACTTTTATTTGCTGCATTTAGTCTGTTCTGTATTTCTAGGTCTTCCCTATTTTGTCCTGACAATACTGTACCCAGATATGTAAATGTATCTACTCTTTTAAAAGTGTGACTCCCAACTTCCAGACGATCTTCTTCCTGTCTACTGTCATATAATTGGTCTTGGAGTCATTAATTTTAAGTCCTGCTTTTTTGGTAATTGAAATGAGTATTTTTGTAATGTCTATTAAATCCTGTTTGTTTTTTGTCATTAAAACTAAATGATCTGCAAAAGCTAAAATGTTCATAGTTCTTCCAATTTTGATTCAAATGTTTGAGTTTTTTATTTTTTGAAAAGATTCTTCCAGGGCTATATTAAATAAAGTGAGGGAGAGTTCATCACCTTGCCTAACTCCTGTGTCAACTTCAAAATTATCAAACATTTCTCCTTCTACCTTGACCTTACATCTTGAGTCAACTACACTTAAACAGTTACCCTGAATGTTTGAGTAAACTACAGTAAAACATCACTAACTCGAAAGTCAACACAACACCTCTTTATTACAGTACTGGTAAGTTTGATTTTTCAATATCACAGGATGTCCCGAGATGGATAGTCGATCTATTGTGTGTATCCCTTTAGTCTGTTTCAAGGTCAAAGACCCTGCAATAGTTGGGGATGGGGTAGCTTGCTATTGTTTACTTATTTGCGGAAGAACGTTGTATCATTGGAAGAAAAACTATTATCAATTATACATGTTTCAGAACATGTATTTCTAATTCTTGAATATTTGACATTTCTTCATAGGCTGTTTACACAGTATATAACAATACTCATGCAAAGATTGTCCTGTAATAAATTTATACATGTGAAACTTGAGTCCGTTATGTATTAATTGATTAAAATTGATGAAAAATTTAAATGTTCCGGATAACTTGACAACCCCATAACTCAAAAACCTCTGGGTCCACAAAGTGTCTAGTTAGTGAGATTTTACTGTACTCATTTAACTTAGATAAGTTGTGCCAATTCCTTACCCATTAAGTTGGAATAGGAATCAATATTTAATAGCAAAGATATTCTGTTAAAATATGGATAGTCATAACATCTCTCTCTATAAAGTACAGTACATCTCTATAAACTGAAAAATTCAAAATTGTCTTTATAATTTTATTTTACTTACATACTTACTGCCTTGGCTCCACAAATCTCAATTGATTCTTATAAATTGATATATCTCTTCCACTCTATTCTGCCCTTCGCCAAGTTGATGTCAGCACTTGGGACCTAATGTCTTTCATGTCTTATCAGCCATCTTAATTTTGGCCTACCCGATGGGCGCTTCCCCCTAGGTGTGGCTTTCCATACTTCATACAACCTGCTTCCCTTCTACCTTCTTATTACATGTAAATCTAGCTTAATCTTCTTGCTTTAATTAATTCAGATGTTGTTCGGGTCGGTGTACAATATCAATTCTCTGTTTTTCCTTACTCTCCACACTTCTTCCTCTAGTACTGGCCCAAATATTTTTCTTAACACTTTGTTTTTGAAAACAATGAGTCTTTTTTCACTTCTTCTGGACAATACCCACATTTCACTTCCATATAAGAGTACTGGTTTGAGTTATGGTCTTATATAACTGTATCTTAGTTCTATGGGACAATATTTTAGATAAGATTAACTTGTTGCAGGCTCTTAGGCACTCATTGGCATTTGATAACTAAGTTAGTATCTATTTGTTTTCTAGCATCATAGCTTGTCTAAGTATTGCCAATATAATTATGTAATCATAGTTGCTTTAGAGGAAAACAGATTGTGACACACACTGTGAATGTTAAACACTCCTTTAGAAATAAAAAATGTGATAGAGTTAAATTTAAAACTATTTTAACATTTATGTAAGAGTGTACATTTCAGCATTGCAAATGTCTCAATTAACCTGAATTTTTCACCTGCATTTATTTGAAAATAGGTTTCCTAGTCTTATCTCCAGTAAGTATAAATGAATATTTTGTAACATTACTGGATTAGACAGTTTTAATTGTATAAGTGCCTTAATTATATTTATAGTGAGCTATCCACTAGTTGATGGGTATAGTAAATAGTTTGCTTATGTGTAAATAAGTTTATTTCATGTTATCTTATTTTTCCTGACAATTGAGAATTTTCTCACAATGAAGACACAGTATTTTCAGTCCTTTTTAGATAGGTAATGTAATGTTTAAATATATCTTGTTTTGTGATATTGTACATTTATATTTGTATTATTTAAACAATAGCATAAATTTCTACAGTTTGCAGCTACAGTAAGCTTACCCTGTTGGATGTATTAATTGTTATAAATGAGTTCTAATGTAATTTGTGTTTCTTTTTTAGTTACACAATGTCTCCTATTCTACAATGTCTCCTAATAAAGGAAACTTCCTTATTACATGAATAAAGTAGGATTGGTATGTGTTGATTACATTCTTTCCTGTTCCTGTTTTAAAAGTAATACAGTTTAAGGATTGATATGTCAGTCCGCCTGAAAGGCAAAGGCCATAATCTACCTCACTTCTCAAATATTGTACCCAGTGGTGTAGTGCTAAAAAAAGCTGTGCCGGAGCGGTCCTTCCCAGGGAGGCCATTACTCTTTGGGGGGGTAATGGGTAGTCAAAGTCTGTAAGTTCCTGCTTCATTGCATGGTCAAACGCGTGGAATTGTGTACAATGTTTATCTATTTAAAGAAGAATTACATAAACCGAAGTTTAATTTTGCTAAAGCGACTAGTGATGCTCCTGGGGTATCTGTTGTATTCATGCAAAGTATTGCAGTCGAAGGCAAATGGGCCCCTTTTTAGTAAGGATTCGCTTTCTTTTTTAACCCAAACTGGCGAGTGCAGGTCAAGGAAGAAGAACATATTTGTAGATGAGTTTACCCACCACAAAATACGGAGGAAAATCCTCAAATTTTATTTTGTAAAAAACACCGCAACTTCATCGAAATTAAAAGCTGTTCTGTAGGAAGAGGGTGTGTTGGAATAAATATGTTAGACGGAGATTAAAATGAATAGGATTTAAATGGTTCAAGTCTGAAAATACAAATAATCTCAACAGTTTTTAATCAGCCTCAAGTTTGTTGTAAAAATAAATATATTTTTGAATTAAAAAACTAGATACTATAAAAATATATATGGTTTTCAAATAAGCCCTAGTGTTTGATTCTGGTGTTACGATGTTGATAGGTTAGGGTTAATGTAAAACGCCTAAATTGCCTCAATATTGCGTGTTGATAATGAAATGATGCGAGCCACTCGTTTACATACCACGCTCTATAAAAAGGCAAAGTACAAGTATACAAATCTGAGTTTCGGCTGCACGAGCTGTGCCGGAGCGCCGCTCCGGCTCCACTACACCACTGATTGTACCCCTAATTTTTCAAACTTTAAATGCCTACATGAAATATGTTATTAGAATAAATTACTGCTGTAGAAAACAAATGAGGCATTCCATTCAAAAACTCACTTAACCCTTTTCGCTCGGATGAGTTTTTATAACTTGTCCTGCGCACTCGGATGTCCAGCAGTAAAGGCCGTCACCATTTTTTTGCCGAAGTCAAATTATTTTTTATATGAGCTGTCCTCACCGCTCGGATGGCCAGTGGTACTGGACGAGATTAAATCGGAGTTGCGGTGGAGTACAGCTGTTTATTTGTAAATAACTGTACATTTTATTAATTATTCATTACTTACATTATTACACATTATTTATTTTAGTAGTAACCACAGTAGATAATAAAGGTAAATATAACAATAAATGATAATTTAAATTCGGAAGACTTGAGGCAATTATTGGAGGAGTATGACGAAAATGTTTTGTCATATCATTTTATTGGGAAATAGATAATGTTGTATTAACACATTATTATTTATTGTCGCTTGTTCTTTGCTTTTAATTGTCCTTACAAACATTGTGGTAAACAAATTAGTTTAGACAGAAAAATAATTCCGAGCTGGTGGGAAAGGTTGTCGATCATGGCTGCCTAGCTGACAAAGGAATGTAGTGCGTCCAGTACTGCTGGCCACCCGAGCGGCGAGGACAACATCACAGGTAACAATTCCGAGCTGTCAAGGTACTGGCATGGCCAGTGCTACTGGCCAACCGAGCGCAAAGGGTTAATTTCAGGTTAGCAAACTTTACACAAACTAGCACAAAAATTTCTTATCTGTAATTTTCACTATGCTTGACATGATTTGATTAACTGTTGTATTTGTTTTACTTAAGAGAGCAACCCTAATATGAGTACATTACAATGTAAAACAACCCTATATTGCAGCAAACTTGCATACTTTGTACCATTCGATTTCTATGATGGGAATATAAGTTTTATGACATTTGCTCTACTCACACCAGCGTGCTGCATGAAATCTCATTTTTAATTGTGTGATTTTGAAAAACTGGTAGTTTCTATTGGTAAATAAAATATCTAGAAAATGACATTTGTTAGTCTTGGTTGCCAATTATGGTTTCAATTACTACAGTGTAATTAATACCAAACCAAAACTTGCAGGCTTTTGTCTGAAACAGTTATTGTATGTAAATAACTACATACAATACATTTATAACTGCACATACACAGGGATATAATTATTTAACAAATTACTCACCACTAACCAGAAAGAAAACATCACACTTTTCAAGAGGAAAATCAAGAATATATATTTAAGAGGCATACAGCATAGAAGACTCATTGTCAAAAAATATAAAACTATCCGATTATTATATTGTTAAAAGATAAATTATTATTATCATTGTGTATCAGAGTTCAATTGTGTTTAATTAAAGAGTTTAGTATACTTTCTGCAAGTCAGTAGAAAATACTTTCCCGTCTTCAAATTCTGCTTTTACACAACACTGACAACAATGGGCAACAAATGAATTTATAAACCGTTGATACACACCCAAACCAAAGTAAATAAATTTTATTAGTTTTAATTTCAATTGCACTAACTGAAATAGTTTTAAAATAAAATTAATCCAGTAATGTTTATAATCTAAATCTAGAGCATTATTTCCCTATACTACGTACAAAGATAACTCCCAAACAATAACTGAGGGCAATATTGAACTTTAGTAACATGTCAAGTTTGTATCCGTTTCCGCTTGGTATATGGCCACAAGCGGAAATGAGATTGTCAGTCGTTTTTGATACGAAAACTCATCTACACGCCTTCAATGTTGTTTTCCTCTGACGTTCCTCATTTAGAGCTCTTATATAACCTGTTGTAATTGTCATTTTCCTGTTTAACACATTTTACTTTTATTGTCTTATGAATATTTCGTTATTTTTAATAACGTCGGCCTAAACTACGTTTTTTTCTATCGTTGGCTAAATTAGATGAATGAATATGTTAAATAAATAGGTATTTAAGATTTGTAATTAAATTATTATTACATTTTTGCTCCTATGAGAGAAACACGTAGTCACACAGAGTACAACACAGACGGCATTCAGAGTTTACGTCAAAACACTAGACACTATTGTTTGTTATCAAAACAATAGTAATTTTATAGCCATCTAAAAAAGTTTAAAACAATCACATAAGCTATGAAAATGATATTTAACTGAAGAGGCAAAGTTGGTAATTTAGAAACTTTTAGAATAAAATAACTACACACATTATATATTTTTTTTACTACAAAGAGTAAAAAAAACTCTTCAATGAGTGAAAATAGAACCTGGTATTTAGTTATCATAAAAGATTAATATTATTAATTTTAACTAAATACTTAATGACTTATGTATTTCCTCCCCCCAACTTCACTTTGAGCAAATTTCGAATTGTGCTGCTAATATGGACGCACCTCGGTAAAATTGCAAAACCCTACATAATAAATTAGGTTTTATTGAAAAATAAAAAATCTTAAGTATAAATGCAAAAACTATATTTTGTAAATTCCTTACACCTTATCAGCACGTTTAGCTCCAGATATAAGTATTGGGGTGGAATTATGGGCACTTTTAAACGGAATCCAATATTACTAGCGCAACCAATGCTTGAATCACCTCCCTCGACGTATTGGAAAACAATGTGTATGATTTAGATAACACTATTACTCAATGGCGAAAATAAAAACTCTCAAAAAAGTGGTTAAAAACCTTTTGAGTTGAAAAAATGGGAGTCAAAAATCAGTCATTGCCTGCCTGATGGTAATACAGACTGGATTGTATAGACCCCTACGACTTTTACCGATAAATTTATATAAATAAAATTAGAGTTTTGTCTGTACATTAATTATAATTATGATAATTTAGTTTCTTTACGTTTTGCAGCACAGATAAGCAGATGGTCTTATCTCAATAGTTGTCTGTCTTTCTGTAACGCAATGCATTCGTATTTGTATTCTCAGTAAAAACGAGAGTATCCACAGTTTTAAAACTAATTTGTCTTATTCTATACCTTTTGGAGAAGGTTTTTATTTGCTTTAAACTGACACTAGCTTTGTGAAAATAAAATAGAGAAAATAAAATGAGCTCTGACAACAATTTGTTATCATATTAGACTTATTTTTTCCAAGTTCTACAGAATATGTGGTCTATAAAAGTGGTTTAGTAGCAGATAGAAATAGCTACTTAGCTAACAAATTAAACTCAATATTGGTTTCATTGTTGGTCATTGTTTTAAGCCTGTTTAAAAATTGTACTATAGATAAATTTTATCTATGTTTTCGTATATCGAATTTTAATAATATGCTACACCTTTTCTCATTTTATATAATTGTAAGTGAATGCTAAATAATTAAGCTGAGATTTTATTTTTTCTTTATACAGTATTTATTTTTTCCTTATACAGTATTTATTTTTTTGAGATTTCAGGTTGATATTTTATCATGATTGTGGCTTAAGATAAAGAAAAAATTAACAGATGTAAAATTAAAATAAATAATATTTTGCATTGATCACTAATCTTTTACTTTATCTTGACAAAGATCTTTGAATGAAGATTTTATCTTGACTTATGAGAAATCTTAATATTGATACAAATTTAATCTAATTTATCTACTGCAATAGTAAACAAATGGCAAATAATTAAAAAGCTGAGAATTTATTTTTTTGTGTTTATTTTTTTAAGAATTTAGGTTTTTATTTTGACATGATAATGAGTACCTTTTTTCTTAACACCGAGTCCTACAATTCGTACAAAAGACGGATTTACTGCTAGTAAATAAATAAATAAATAAAAAATATATATATATATATATAAATGATACAATTTATAAAAAAAATCATATATCATAAATCAAAAATCATATTTATTTATATATATTTATATTTTGTATAAATATATATATTTATTTGTTAATAATTTTTTTATGTGAAATACATTTGATTCCCTCAAATCCGACTTTTTGAAACCCATTAAACTTTCAAACCAAACTGTCAGATAGGCTGTCAGATAGCATCCGACATGTGATAACCTTTATCAAAGATATCCATTTATTTATGCTTTCATACACTATTTACATGGTTGTTTCACTGTTTCACTGGATGGATCCCAACATCTGATTGCATAGTTTTATTCTATGGTCAAAACTCATCTGTTACTGTGAACTAATTTTAATGATCGAGATGTCAAAGAATATAAACTATAAACTTTACTTTCCGTTAATCTCTGCCCTAACACACCATATATTCCATTTAGCGACACATGGTCCACGTGGGTCTGATAATATCCAACAGAAGCATCTCTCTAGATGGGATTCGTTGATGAAAGTTTGCGTAACACAAATTTCATCTACGAGGCCACAGATTGCTTGACCAAATTAAGTTTGATGAGTTTGCTCGCTTCAATCAAAAGCTGTCTTGTGGCCTGGCGGTAAATGGAATATGTGTAATGTTATAGCGTAGCCTGTTGGATCCAACACAACTGGCTGTTCCATATAAGAGAATTATCATACAGGATGTCTGCTAATTAAGTGTGTTCCTAAACTAGATGGTTTCATAAACATAGGACAAGACGAGCAAAATCGTTTTTGTGTCCTGAGGTGCTTCATTTTTGTTTGACTTCCTATATTTATTGTTTTACATAATCAACTGTAAGTTTTTAATTTAGTTATGTTAAACACTGTAATGTGGTACGTTTCTTATCAATAATGGCGTTTTTGGCTATTGATAATCCATTTAACGTGGTTTACTATTTCAAAATGACAGCGATATGAAATCTTCAAATTTAAATTTCTCAAAAATACATTATTTTTTTTACAAAAAATCGTATGATTGTTGAAAAATACTAGTGTAAGTCAAAAGAGCCATAATTCATAACGATTTAAATCGGTTCAAAAATGAATGAGAATCACTTACTTTTCAAATAAAAGAAAGCACTCGCACTGTTGCTGTTAGTCTGCTTCGCATTTCAAAATTCGGTTATGATAAATAATTTGATTTAACTCTAAGAAATAAAATAAATAAATAAATGTTTATTTACTGTACACATTTTTACATTCATTTGAAATACATATGCATGCAGAGATTACTAATATCTAAAACCCAGACTGACCTCAACAATAAGCAGCCTTGTACTGAAAAAATAGGGTCCCCGAGATATAAAGTCTATTTGGGAATTCCTTTACAAATATATTCAAATTGAGCTCTGAGGAGTATGTATAAACTTTATTATATCACTAATAGTGTAAATATATACATAAAACAACTATATAATTATCTATAAAAACAGACATGACATTTAAAATAAAATAAATAAATAAAATTAGAGTTTTGTCTGTACATTGCTCAGAATCATTCATTTTTTAGCTATTTTTACTTTTCGTGCGTTCGAGAAGCCGTAATCGGTCTTATCTCAATTTTTGTCTGTTTGTGACGCTCCAGGAGGCATTTTACGCCGTCTTCTCCGAAAAAAAAACGGGAGAACTGATTACAATGAAATTTATTTCATGTATTTTCTACATTCCAGAGAAGGTTTATAAATGCTTGAAATCGCCCGCCGCTCCTTGAAAAGTAAATAACGAGCATTTAAAAACCCAATTTTACGCGATATTACTCGTATTTTGATTTAGTTTTCAATGAATAACTTACTGATAATAATAATCTGTCCTTGTAGTTTGAAGATTTAATAGAAATAAAAACAATCAGCTGTCAAATCAATATTAGTTAGTTTATATTGGTCATTGATTTTAAACCCATTTCGAAATCATACTATATTAAAACGTTATTTTAACGTATAACTAATTATAATAATTGTATAAATGTTTATAATCTATTTAATTGTAAAGTAATGCTAAATAATAAAGCTGGGTATCGATTTATTTTCTTTGTATTGATTTCAGGTTTACATTTTGGTATGATTATCTTTCTTCATTAAACTAATTCCTACAACCCGTACAAAAGAACGGGCTTACTGCTAGTTGTATATAAAAATATATTTTAAGCATATTTTGCTGTGAAAAAAAGCAATAACCTTAACCTAATTCAGGTGGCATGAACGTTCTGTAAATTTATATTCCGAAAACGTCCAATAAGGATATTACTCTTCTCAGTTATTAAAAAACCTTTAACTGTTAACATGAACAGTATTCTAGATTATGCACGTTCATAAAACTTTCAAAACCACTAATTTGCCCCGAGGGCCAGTAACAGATTGGATGACCATTGACAGGGTGGCATACTTCAATGAGATATTTCAACGAGCTTTTGACCGCGCCATAACTGTATTGAAACACAAAGATGATAAGACAACTGTAAAAGGTCGTTATACAAATAGATTTTACAAAAATATAAAGTAAAACAGGATTTAATAATAGTAATTTTTTTAATTATTGGCTAGGTAATTACATTACTTTTATGACAACCATCAACTCTATCATAAATTCACAAGAACCCACGGGGGTGAGAAAAGCTTAGTTTCGATTTACATTTTTCTGCACAACTATTTGTTTCTGTAACATAAATTATTTAATTTCAAATTTCTTAATTTTAATTAAAAACTATTAAAACTAATTGCTTTTGTATGGAGCTCAAAATCTTAAATCCCACCTATCATTTTTGAATGTTTAAAAATTTGGCAATCGTGCTAACAAGAAATTTTAAGTTTCCCGACTTTAGTGATTTTGGATTAGGGTGAATTTTTATAAAGTGAAAATATACTCCCGTCGCAGCAGACATGCGTACTCTGTGAATTTCCAATTAATACTATAATAATAATATATGACAACTTTATCAATATCTAATGGGTAAGAGTATGCAGGTTTGCCTCTGTGAGGAAAATTTAAAGTAGGCATTACTAGCATAAACAATTTTTATTTTGACTATTTATACCAAATTTCATTAACATATGTCCACAGAAAAAGGATCCTATTCTCTACATGAAACATGAGAAAAGAGTATATAGAGTATTTTCTTTATCCTCAATAAGATTATAATTAGAGCCTCATAATACAACGTACTGTGTTTAGATTTTTTTAATATCTCGGTAATCGTTAGAGATAGAGAAAAACTTTAAGGAACTAAATTGTGTAGTTCTTAAGCTGATTCTAATGGTTAAAGATAAAATTGAGAACATTTTAAAACTACATTTGAAAAATGTTTGTATTTACTTCTCTGTGGGAAATAGGTTAGATAATGGATATCTTTAAAGGGAATGTTTCCAGTTCACCTAAACAGCTGTTCTTATTCTTTTAAATTAAAAATTCAATACAATAGCTTTGCTAGTTTCTATGGAAGCCTTTTACACATTTTCCATCTTAAAAATCACCAACACCCCCCATAACTAACACATATCCATGTCAAAATGCAAAATCCTAAATTTTTGAGTAAAAAACCCCCACCAAACTACCCGTTCCGGTTGACCGGTAAGTTTGGTTAAGAACTCGTCCGAGCAAATGTATAGGGATGCACCTTTACTACCATCTCTACCAAATTTGTGTCTCGATCGGACCATTTTCACGAGAGTTATCGTGTTCACAGACATATATATATACATAACATTTTTAACGAATATTGTTTTTTGGCCTCTGGGTACCACAAAACAAAAAAATAACATGGTCCAGGACGTAAGTCTTGCCATGAGATCTACGGTAATAGCTTCTTCCCTTTGGGAAATTCGCTAAAAATGAAAGGAAAATACGTGGAGGCATTGCAGAGTTTACACATACCAAATTTCATAAAAATTCCATGATTCTATATGATCTATTACAGTAAATAGAATAAAAAAATTGATTAACAGTCCCAAACCCATTTTTTAAAATTCGGGAATGAACTCCAATCTCGTTTTCACCTACAATTAATTAATATTTCCTCACCAATTTTTTATCACACTTGCTTGCAAGTATGAGAATTGGCGATTTTAAAACATAATTAACCTTTATACTTACGTATGAATAAAATATCTCACTAAATAAGCAACACATGTTTTGAAATTACTACAAAGTGCTGAAGTAAATGAAATACTAAGCTAATAGATAGGAGGGTAGCAAAACATTTGCACTTGTAATTGGATTGTAAATCGAACGAATTACTGACAATATTTAACAAGCACTCGGTCTTTCGACCTCTCGACTCTACAAATACTTGGACCAGTGTTCGAAATAATCGGTTAGAGAGTGTTAGATTCTTTCCCATAAAATATGATGGTTTTATTGTTTGTTTAGAAACGATATACTTTTACTTTTATACTTTTAACTGAAATGGTGACCTACCCAAGTAGGTATTTTAAGCCAAGTATGAATGAGCACTGAATGTAGAATGATTGTGGCGCGATATTGTAGTCTTGTTACTGACTAAGGCTGACATGTTACTTATACAGGACTGTTAATTAATAGCCCAACAGCCGATGGCAACTAATGGACCTACAGTTTAACGTGGAATCCGAACCACGGCCTCTGAATTACGAATTGGTCTAATTATGAGGTTAGGTTTTGCCGATTAATGTAGTATTCATTAGTGCGGACGTTAATCTACACAAGAGAACACTACATCCGCCGACCATCTCTCACAACTATCCACAATTCGCGACCTTCAAGTAGTTGGATTACAGGACGTCGCCACCGTCCGAGTCTAATATATAGAACTTTATTGAAACTAGCGTATACTCTACTAACACTCTAAAACAGTTCTAGGTACCAGATAAGGAAAATGTTTTTTCCGTAGGGGGAATAATAATGCTCGAACCTATATGGGGAGTGGGACTTCCACCCACTAACCCCCTAAGGCAAATGAGGCCGAAACCCTAATCGGATGACTTTATGCCTGGAAGGTCTGCGTCCTAACGTAACACGAATCTAAAACTTCAGGAAAACCTAAATTTCACGCAAGCATCCCTCCTCTCTCTTGGTGCGGAGAATCAGATGAACGTGAGAGACAACTGCCCCCTCCCACATAGCCTTGCCTCGAAGCATTGCCTCTACAATAGTATCTGCAGTTACAAATCCCATTACAGACGTAAGCTGTCACATTTCATCTACAAATCTTACACACTAGAAGGTGTGAAGACAATCATCATCCCTCTCCGGGCAGAAGGACAGGATGTGAGGTTTCAGTGGGCTGAGGGCCCACTGCGGCTGTTATAGGACTATTTCCTCTTCAGCCTGCTCCAGGCAGAACGAACACCGGGATGTCTCCAACTTCCCTATCCGATGGAGGTATTTCCTGAAGTAGCCGTGAACCTGTCAGGAGATGACATAGGTAAAAGTCATCCTCCCCGAAGCCAGAAGAATTCCAAACTGTTGTACGATGGAAAATACATGCCTACACACAACGCTCTTTGGGCTTAAGTTAGGTTCATAATTAATATTTTTGTAGCTTACCAAACGACCCATAACTATTATAAGTGACTATGTAGGACTCATAGGTTAAACATAAGCAGTGCTTTTGAAAACAGTTGGTTTCATTAATGTTCATTTTATGCTTGATTGTAAATTTGATACTATAAGCAAACGAATCTGATATCTTACATTGGTCGGATTGTCTTTGCTATAGTGCTGTTAAAATAATTAGTCTAACGGAATAAATTACATTAATATGCACTTAGTCATTTACCTAATACTATCCAGTTTATTCAACATAAAAGAAATAGTTATAATATTGATAGGTCATTTTATAGAGTTATATTTGGAGCAATATTACTCTCACATGAAAGGTTAAGAACGGATATAAAACAAGATGAGGTTTTCCCGCTCGGGGGTTCTGACCGCTTATACGAGTAAATGCAAATACACCTGACTGCGTCAAACCACAGCTCAGTTCCAAGATTTTCTAGAACATCATATTGCATCACCATTTCTGAGTTTCTAAATTATAAATTGAATTACGAATGAACTAAATAAACTTTGGTTTTGATGTAAAGAAATAATGGCATTTTTTGATCAAAATAAGCTTAAAAGGTTCCTTTGGGAGTAGGTCCTAAAATACACGATACGAGAAGATGTGATAATGATACCTTTCCCAGAGAAACTGTATTCCTTCAAGGCATAGCATATATGGAGGATTAGTTTAAAGTTGGTAATTTATCCTTTCAGATGATAACAATAAACAAAATTTACGTATTATCTTTAAACATACATATTATACAAAGACGCAGTTAAGTACAAAAACTAGAGTCAAAAATATTGTGATAAAAGTAACACGAAACTAAGCAACTTATAATGATTACAACTTTTAATACAAACTTAATGACTTTACCTGTTGAGTGTAAATTATTAATTGAATAAACGGAGGACCTTCACAGTTTAAAAATAATACTGTTTAATTTATTATTAGAGAGAACAGTAACACAATGTTGATGGGGGAAGTGATGAAAAATTAATGAATGAATTAATAGTATGAGAACAAAGAGATATAACAAGAATTTGAAGGGTCGTCAAACCCCCAGAAAGTTGGATTCATATTTTTTTCTGGGGGATAATTAATTGCAGTGTATGTTAATTACATGTTTTAGCGAATTTCCAATAGGGAAGAAGCTATTACCGTAGGTCTCATGGTAAGACTTAAGCCCGGGACCATGTTATTTTTTCGTCTTTAGGTGCCCAGAGACCAAAAACAATAGTCGTTAAAATTTTTATATATGTATATATACAAAAAAAAGTTGGTATAAATGTTAAGATAAAAATTATTTATGGTAGAAATGACTTCTTTCAGTGTTCCTCACAGCAGCTAACCTGCACACTCTTTCCTATGTTAATTTTATGGAGAATAGGCAAATAATTCTCATGTTTATGGACATATTTTTATAAAACTTGTCATATATTAAATTATTGATTTGGAAATTCGCTGAGTACGCAGGTCTGCTGCGACGGGGGTATTTTAGTATTTGTTTATCCTTATTTTTAAATAAAATAGTTTTGGTTCTAATGATTACATGGTACGAACAATGCATGAATGCAACAATTGTTGACCAGAATAGTTGTGTGGGTAGGTTACAATAGTATGAGAACAAAGAGTTATGAAATTAAAAATGTTTGTACTTTTACTTCCCTGTGGGTTATCATGGATATGTCTAAAGGGAATGTTTACAGTTCATCTGAATAGCTGATCTTATAACCAAACTTTGACGTCACTAATCATAAGACATCATTGTTTCAAAATTTGCTCTCGCAAATTGCCAACACCCCCCCAGACAACAATATTAGTTATAAGTAAATTAAAAATCTTTAAATATTAATTTTGTAAAAAGTTATTTGATGATCCTAACACTAAATACCCCCGTCGCAGCAGACCTGCGTACTCAGCGAATTTCCAAATCAATAACATAATAATAATAATATATGACAAGTTTTATAAAAATCTGTACATAAACATGAGAATTATTTGCCTATTCTCCATAACATGGGACATAGGACATGGGAAAGAGTGTGCAGGTTTGCTGCTGTGAGGAATACTGAAAGTAGGTGTTTCTACCATAAATAATTTTTATTTTTAACATTTATACCAACTTTCATGAACATCTGTCCATAAATAAAGGAGTTTGCCTATTCCCTATATGAATAACATGGGAAAAGAGTATGCAGGTTTGCTGCCATGATAAACACATAAACTATGATTTTTAAGCATAAATGGATAGACCTCAACCACATGAAGCTAAATATCAAGTTTTATCCAAAAATATTGATTAATGTGGGAAATATTAATTTTTCCCTATCCTCCATAAGATTAACATTGGAGCCCCACAATACAACGTACTGTGTTTAGATTTTTTAATATCTCGGTAACCGTTGGAGATTAAGAAACTTAATTGTGTAGTTTTTTAAGCTGATTCCAATGGTGAAATATCAAATTAGAAACTTTTAAAAATGTCATGTGAAAAACGCAAAAACCCCCATTTTGGGGTACAAAACCCCCCCCAAACTACCCGTTCCCATTGACCGATATGTCTGGTTTACGAACTCGTCCGAGCATTTGTAGGAATACACGTCTCTACCAAATTTGGTCTCGATCGGACCATTTTTACGAGAGTTATCGTGTTCACAGACACACACATATATATATATATAAATTTTAACTATTGTTTTTGGACTCTGGGCACCTAAAGAAGAAAAAATAACATGGTCCCGGGCTTAAGTCTCGCCATGAGACCTACGGTAATAGCTTCTTCCCTATGGGAAATTCGCTAAAAGCAATAGTCTTAGTTTACATTAATGTAATTTATTTTTAAAACTTATTGATTTTTGTATATAATCGGTGCTAAAAAATTAAACGGATTATTAAAATAGATACTTGATGTTTGGACACAAAAACTTCGTACTAATGGAATGAATCTAGTAGAACATTATTATAATCCTAACATTACTATGCATACTATTGTTCCAGTAGTCACACTGTTCCGTACTTTTCTTACTTCTAAAAATATTGCATGATCTATAATATTGCTTAGGGTTACGATTTTGCTTGTTATTTATTTGTCAACCTCATATAAATAACTAGCCAAAGTACCCGTTCTTCGCACGGGTAAAAGAGGCTGAGAGGTGTAGGCTCTACAGATACATTTAAGTTATTGATAATTAATTCTTTATGGTTTACAAAATGACAAAACACGTGTCTAAGTATATATCTAAACATGACAAAGTAACATATGTCAAATATTGGGAGAGGATAAGCATTAACGTAATAGAGGCAGGCATCGGGAGAAAATTAAAAATCTACCATTCCACTATTTCGAACTAATAATTCACTAATTTCGATCCAGCAGTTTATGTGTAAAAATTAACTTTATTTCTTTTCCTTCCCGAACTGTCAAAATGTAAAGTAAACGGATGTTGACATTAAAAACTGTAAACATTGAATCCCAGGGTATTTACAGCAACCATGTCTTCTGCTTCTCGAACTGTCAAATTTTAGTGTTCACAGCTGTTGACATTCAAGTAATTTTATGTTTTCAGTTTTCATTCTCTAAAAATGTAAACATTGAAACTTAGGACGTTTACAGGGCGTAGCCCGAGAGGATTTTAAGGAAATGAGTATGCCTATGTGTTGCATGAGTTTAAGGTCTGTCTTTGTGTAAAATTTCAAACTGTTTGGTTCAGTATTTTTTGCGTTCACTTGCCACAACAAACCCACAAACACAAAAACCCACAAACAAACATACAGAAACCACCTCTTCTTTATAATATTATAGATTATGTGGACTTTTTTTAACTTGTATTACTTCTTATATTCATAAACAATATTAATGATCTCCTTCTATACGTAAAATTAAAATCGCATGCATTCATGTTACACACAAAACACTCTTCCAGTGCATAGACTGTACAGCAATACTCGATAAATAAAATATTGTGATTTATAGAACATACTACTGATGTTACTACTATGGTTACTCGAACGTGAGGAATGCAATATGAAAACCAATAATGGGCAGAGCTGGGTTCGTCCAACCACACGTAAATATTTTATCACACTACTCGAACTACCGGTACTTTACAACATGCATTACTTGAGTTTTAGCAGTTGCTTAGAACAAAAAAATAACTAAGACACCAAATGCGGCTACTAAGAAAAAATTGAGTTCGATTTCAGTTTACGTGGGGTATTGTTAAACATCCAATAATATCCCAATATATATATTTAATCATCTTTCTATGGGTATTATTAATACCTTAGTACACTAATTTATTTATGACACAAAGAAAAAAACTATCCAACTCAGTATTATCAACCTAATATTATTCAGTATTTTATTGTAATACAGTTTGTTTTATACAATAGTATCGAATTAATAACAGTCATTAATATTAAAAAACCTCTCTTAATTAGATGATTACATAGTACACGTATTTGATTTTAGCTATTAGATTACCAACGCGGTATTTCAGGGATGAAGTCAGTAAAACGTTTCTTAAAAGAAACATCCACACTGACACACATTTATTGGTAATCTGGATTAAAAATAGGCTATACAGTATCCAAAAGCTGTGCTTAGGTTCTGGATCTTAGGCTAGTGAAAGCTTAGGAAAGCCGATCGTAGGGTGGGAGTATAATGAAAGTTAGCCCTTAAGAGTAGCTAGGCAAAAGATACGGTAATAAGACAACATCTAGATATTATGACATTATTTGTGACGTTGATGACGTCACAATTGCGACGTCATCTTATCGACCTACAGATCAGAGACAACTTCTTCGGCTAGTTCCCTGATGTGCATCGAAGTCGAATCTTCAGCATTCGTTGTGAGGTTATCTATTTGACGGTCGATGAACTCCCGTATACAAATATGCAATGCGTATACAAATATACGTACAAATATACTTATAGAAATAGACAAAAAACAAGTTTTTATTGTGTTTTCACAAGAGTAGGCTACACCATGACTGGGATGGTGGAAACATCCTGTAATCCAGCTACTTGGAGGTCACGAATTGTGGATAGTTGTGAGCGATGGTCGGTGGGTGTAGTGTTCTCTTGTGTGGATTAACGTCCACACTACTGAATACTGCGTTAATCCGCAAAGACCATCCTAATAGTTAGACCAATTCGTAATTCAGAGGCCGTGGTTCGGTTTTCACGTTAAACTGTAGGTACCTTAGTTGCTATCGGCTGTTGGGCTATTAATTAACAGTCCTGTCTAAGGAACATGTCAACCTTAGTCAGTAACAAGGCTACAATAATGCGCCACAATCATCTTACACTCAATTTCTCATTCATACTTGGCTTAAAATACCTACCTTGTGGTATGGTCACCATTTCAATAATTTAATCTAATCTAATCCTAATAGGCTCACCTTTTCTGATACTTTCCACTGGGGTTCGCGCTGGTCTATTACCTTCCAAAATGTAGGAACACCAAACGTATACCTTCACTAAGTTGGTGGTGGGGAGGGTAAAATAAGAAAGAAAGTATACCTAACTGGAAATCAACTGGCCTTATGAGCGACACATTGTAGTGAGGGGAAACAAAGAAAGCCTATTGAACAAAATGAAATTTACTGAATTTATTTTTCAACCTAAAACATTTTTTCAATAGGTAAACGAATGAAAATCCATTCCAGTTTCTTGGCCATATTCTTACTAAATTAATTACACTCGGGCGTCCGTATAATGTTTACATATTAATTTAAATTATTGAATGGAACACTTACTTTCACTCTAACACATATAGAAAATTAAAGATGAGATATATAATAATTTCAATGTTCAGATTGTCCAATATAACAGGGAACACGTCACCACCAATTAAGAATGTCCCAGGCAGAAATAATTATAAATACTTGGAAAAATACTTTTGACCTTATGTTTCCAATGTTAATCAATCCCTAACAAGCTACAGTTTATCCAGTTATGTTGCATGTACCATAGATGAATTTCCTAGATATCATTCCTCCAATAATATTTTTGTAGGGTAAGATAAAAGACACAAGGGCTTTGAAGACGAACTTGAACAAAAAATTAGACTAGATTTCAAATCAAACAATTCATTAAATATACTTAAAAATTTTCATAGATTAATTTCCTTGTTGAAAAATAGTTCACTTGAATAATATTCTTGACAATTTTTATTAAATCCAAACAAATGGAAATAAGCTTAACTAATATATAATTCAACTATATCCTCCATTAGCAGCTTGTTTGAAGTGTCCTCTTGTGAGGCTCAAGAAGGAATGGGCAAGAGAAAGGGACAGGTTTGGGACTGCAGTCCGTGCCTTATCATGTTGTCAGGGTACATAGTCTAAATAAGGATTACTGTAATTTCAATTTCCTTGGGGCTAAAAATTCTGAATATTTATAAAAATTAAAATTATCACAGGTCCAGGGACAGAGTGCAGGACTCCGGTCCTGGGTTCAAATCACCAATGGCTTTTCCCTAAGTGTTTTGGTCAAATATCGAATAGATCTAGTTTGAAGTGATATAAAGCAGTTCCAGGTGTTGGCTTAAACGGTACTAGGAAGAGAAGATGTGAAAGAAAACTCATAAATTTCACAATAATCCTGAAATAGTTTGGTAAATGTTTCCGGTGTACAGTATTCTGAAGAAGAATTTAATCGCCATTTGGATGTAAAAAGATGTAAAATGGAGGCTAAACGAGCCTTCTGAATGGATCGGCCACCGCGGCGGGGCTGCAATCACCATCACTTTTGGAAAATTGCTTCAGTCAAGTGCGATTTCTCAGGAGTGAAAAACACAAAAGCTACGTCTTCATTTAAGTTATCGCAAACGGTTTGAAAAACGTTGCCTTTTATTTCAGTTTGAATTATCAAAATTTATTTTAATTTTACTGAAACAATTGTATTCTTTTTTGAAAACTAGGGTTATTAGTAATTACTAAGTACTGACTTAAAGGAGATAATTACCTGCTAGATTAATTAAAGCAAAGTTCCAGGATTCAATTATTGCTAGTGCGATGGAGGTTTAGGTTTGCTCAAAACTAGACTTGGCGCTATCGAGTGACAATATATCTAGTTTCAATTACTCCAACATAGTGTAACATTGCAGACGTTCTTGTGGCATAGAGCTTAGACTTCAACCACCCAATGGAGAATGTAGTTTCAAACTCAACAACTTCTCAAAATACATAGTCTTATATTTGTTTCGGTTTAGTTGTGGGCCTAGTAAATAACTATTTACGTCTCGATATTTTTCGTTTTGGTATATGTTCAAAGTTTTCTTTTCAAAAAGGTTCTTTTAACGTTTTGATAAGGAACGGTCCAAATCCAAGCCTCGTTACAATCTGATATCGAGCTTTTGTTAGACATGTCACCAATAATTAGTAGACTGGAATTGATCCGGATTTGAACTGGAAACTTCCGGATTACAGGGTGAGTACGATACCGTTGATATACACAGCTGATCAATCATATAGGAGAGTATTTGAGGCTGATGCACGAGTCTTTTAAGTAGGTGGTATAGTTGGTAGCGTGACCGATTCTGACCTAGGCCTGCGATGTCCCTGGTTCACATTCCGGAGTTGCCAATCAGTTTTTATCAGTACTTTGCACATATTGTGGTGACTGACCCTTATCTTTATTTGATACTTCCCACGCCTTGAAGTCCTTGCGACAGGGGAGAGAATAAGTGAAAGAGTCTGCCACCCAATTTAAATGTAAATGAATTGTTAAGGTCAGATTCCGTTATATGCTTGCAACGCTTTAAAATTTTCGATGAACTGTAAATATTATAAAAACGATATAGTTTAGTGAAGGAACTAATATTTTGACGATTAATAAATATTTAAGGTTATTCCAGAAATCCCGACTACCACAGGTATTAAGTACATCATTCTTACTGACCAGCTTCTGAGATAACTTCTGAGATTAGGTTAGATCATTGAAATGGTAACCATACTACAATGTAGGTATTTTAAGCCAAGTATGAATGAGGATTGAGTGTAAGATGATTGTGGCGCGATCCTGTAGTCTTGTTACTGACTAAGGCTGACATGTTCCTTAGACAGAACTGTTAATTTATAGCCCAACAGCCGATGGCAACTAATGGACCTACAGTTTAACGTGGAATCCGAACCACGGCCTCTGAATTACGAATCGGTCTAATTATGAGGTTAGGTTTTGCCGATTAACGTAGTATTCAATAGTGCGGACGTTAATGCACACGTTAATACATCCACCATCGCTCACAACTATCAAACATTCGTGACCTCCAAGTAGCTGGATTACAGGACGTCACCACCGTCTCAGTAAAATTTTGAGATGGATTTGCCATAGAATATTTTTGAGATTTATGAATTATGAAAATCAAAAGAAAATTGCGTTTCTTCACCGTCAAACAGCGTTCTGTGGAGTTAGGTTAGGTTGATTTTTGGTAGTACAAAATATCATTAACGATATAAAAAGATCAATAACCAACCAAACTTAACTCCTCAAAGCGCTGTTTGTCGGCGTCCAATATACTCGTTGCGTTACATCGTAATATACGAGATATTGTCGACATACAGCGTTCTGCGGATTCAAGTTAGGTTGGCTATTGTTATTTTTAAATAGTAAAACACTGTACGTTGTACATTAAAAATGTTAATCTTATTGAGAATAACTAAACATCAATAACTCACTACTTACTTACTTAAATATTCTTTCAAAGTCCCTATAGCTATGTTTTATCATTAAATCAATAAAACCCCCAAATTTAATGTATCTAACAGAAAACCTACGTACTCACTGCACATGAAATTTTTATGAACAATAGATGAAATTTAATAGCTGATTTTGTATTTCATTATAACCATAATGATATTACTTTCGTCAAATGCTGAGCTCTGATTGGTCTAGAACCTGTATCGTTATGAAAAATCTGTATGGTTATGAACTCATAATGCAACGGATTTCAATTTCAGTTTAATAATGAGCCTCTTAATGATGTTACTTTCAGTATTTTTATTGGTCATTTTTGCAATGGACGTAGATAAAAAGAATAATGAGGTTATTGATTAGCACAACAATGAACTCAGCTGATTTATTTAATGTAAATTAAACTGTTTGAGCTACCGGACGCAGGGATACCAATATGAAATATTAAATTAGTCTTAAAATAGTTTTACAGATGGTTAAAACACTGCCATTATTTTATGAAAACCTTGTTTAAAAATATTTATTTGATTATTTTGATGCAGTCTCAAATAAAAATTTTTAAAAATTACAAACTCCCACAAGGTTATAAGAAAGCTCCTTATTCATTTCACAAGGAGTTTCAAATGCATGAACGCAGTATGGCGTTGTTTTCTACGGGAATGTTTCTTCCATATCAATTCAAAGCATCTAATGGAAAGCATGAAGGCAGTTAGATAAAGGATGTTGTGTAAGGGAACGGGGCTTTGCATCAAAGACTTTAATGCCCCCCGCCATAACTCATATTTAACTGCCTTTCCGTTGGCTTTTGTATCCGTAAAATATTTAGAGCGGAGGCGCTTTATGGAAAAACAAGTGCAATATTGCATGGAAACTGGAACGTTATTTTTAATTAAACATTGCAACTATGAATTTACAATTCAACCAATGCTTTAACACTCATTTATTTTTTACTTTTGTTCCACATATTTACGTATACATATAAATTGTTGCACTTATAGGGTGTTGACAGAAATAGGTGTTTGTAATACAACCTATATTTGGGATATTTGAAAAACCATATTATTACAATAAAATTAAAAACATTACTTAAGATGTTGTTAAGTGATGTTTTATAATATGGTTGTTACAATATATACAATTAGTGCTGTAAACATATTTACTTTTTAAATTTGACGTTTGACTGATACAAATAAATTAAATATTAGATTATTGAAATGGCGACCACGTTAGGTATTTTAAGCCAAGTATGAATGAGGATTGAGTGTAAGATGATTGTGGCGCGATCTTGTAGTCTTGTTACTGACTAAGGCTGATGTTCCTTAGACTAGACTGTTAATTAATAGCCCAACAGCTGATGGTAACTTAGGGACCTATAGTTTAACGTGGAATCCGAACCACGGCCTCTGATTTACGAATTGGTCTAATTATGAGGATGGTCTTTCCGGATTAACACAGATTCAAAAGTGCGGACGTTAATCTACACAAGAGAACACTACATCCACCGACCATCTCTCACAACTAAAAACAATTCGTGACCTCCACGTAGCTTTAATTACAAATAACTGTCTAAAAACACACTTTTATAAAACAAAAATTCTTTACAAGCACCGGTATATGAACATTTTGAATTAAAACTCAATTCAGTTAAAAAAAATATTCGTTAAACTGTAGAAAATTTTTTTTGGTACTGATATATGATTTAAACAGTAATAAAGACCTTAGACCATGTTTAAACTGTAAGGAATTCTACGTTTTGAAAGTTTTACTTTATATTTGCGTGGTTTTTAAACCAATCGTAGTAGAAATATTCTAATTCTACACAGTTCATGACGTCACTAATTTCCTGATTAAAAAACTATTATTGGCATTGATTATACATTTTGAGTATCTTTAATAGAACTCAGTATATGAGACATCATTCTGGTAAAGAATTATGTAATACATATATAAGAATTATTATATATTAGAGTGCACGTAACTCTCCAAGTTTGCAGCAGAGAGGGTTAGCAGATGTTACAAGAGCTCTCATTCCTCTGTGGATCCCGATTAAACACGTGTTTCTCTTTGACTTCTCTCGTTGTATGTCGAGTTGTAGCCATGGTTGTGGTTTTATCAGTAATTTGCAGTTAAATCAGTAAAATACAGGTTGACAGCGGATTTTTTATGGAAAACTCCCGTTTTTTTTGTATTCTGAAGAAGTGGTAAAATGTTCTGAGATTTAACTGTATAAATTACGTTTTCGAAAATAACAAAACATAAATGAGCTCAACCAGTGGTTAATTTAATTCATCCCTAGATATTTCTGTAAATATAAACTGTACTGTAAATACTTTGAACTTATTGTATATAGCTGACAGTCCGTCCTTTGAACAGGTTGTGTGACTCAATGTTAAAAAGCATCAACAAGTATTTACCTGATAAAAAAAAAAACACAAAATAAAAATATAAATAAATTCTCAGCTCAACTATTTAGTATCAACTTTAAAGTACATAAATTCGACTAAATTAGAAAATGTGTATCATTAGTAAATATTAGTTACCGCTAAGAAAATAGTTTAATATAGTACAATTTTTGATTATGTTTAAAAATCAATGATAAATAAAAAACAACTAATGTTGATTTCAATTTTACAGTTTTTAATTCTGTTAAATTACTTTGATAGATTGCAGAAAAATGATGCTAATAACAGCTTGCTTGAAGTTGAGTTTTTGAAAACTGAATACTACATTTATATAGGTTATGGATAGTTTTGGAGTTAACAAAAACGTCTCCAAGAGGTACAGAATAATGAAAATAAGTCTCATCATGTTGCATACTTTCGTTTTACGGATATGCGTTAAACACGTTGTTTAGCGATACAGAAAGACAAATAGACAGTCAGAAATTGAAAAAGTAATAATAAATAAAGGAATTATAATTCAAAGCATAGTATGGAAACAAATATAATTTTATTTATATAGTTAACTACATTTTTTCACAGTAAGAGTAATAAACATACAATTATTTAAAATGTTATAGTTTCAATGGATATATAAAAGCTTTGTGTAAGCTTCAAAGTATACAATGCAATAATAAAACTGTGCACTCGTCATTACTTGTTATTGGATAACGATTTAAAGTTGGTTATTATAGTTGGGTTAGATTAAACTGCATGTGACCTATATTGAACGTCGGTTTCTGAACGTGTTTTAGGAAAATAAAAATGTTCTATAGTTGAGGATATTTCTACTAGTAGCATATTAAGTTATCGAAACGGCGTTTCCGGATCTTGAATCTATTTCCGTCCTCAGTTGAGCCTACAATCTGACAACCATGACGCACAGCATCAACATAGATGACATGCAACATGACAAGATTAGTGCAATTCGGAATAAGTAGGTAGCAGTCGCGAACGAAAATCTAGCAGTCAATAACTTAAAAAGAATAAAAATGACCCACATACAACACCATAGCACAAAAACAAGGAACGTTCACTCGTAATAGGGTCTAAAAACAGGTTAGATTAATAATTCCTAGTGGATAAAGTTCTAGTAGATGCAACTGTGCATTTTTTATACTGGTTGGAATGTTTTCTATAATATTATAAAGAAGAGGTGGTTTCTGTGTGTTTGTTTGTGGGTTTGTGTGTTTGTGGGTTTGTTGTGGCAAGTAAATGCGAAAAATACTGAACCGACCAGTTTGAAATTTTACAGAAAGGTACTCATGCAACACATAGGCATACTCATTTCCTTAAAATCCTCTCGGGCTACGCCCTGTGAACGTCCTAAGTTTCAATGTTTACATTTTTAGAGAATGAAAACATAAAATTACTTGAATGTCAACAGCTGTGAATACTAAAATTTGACAGTTCGAGAAGAAGGAGAAGAAGAAGAAAGAGCTGCCGTGACCGTCCTAGGTTTCAATGTTTACATTTTCTAATGACAACATCTCGTTGCACTATATTTTGACAGTTCGGGAAGAAGAAGAAATAAAGTTGATTTTTCAAATAAACTGCTGGATCGAAATTAGTGAATTATTTGAAATAGCGGAATGGTAGATTTTAAGTTTTTTCCGACGACTGTCTCTATTACATTAATCCTTATCCTCTCCCAATATTTGACAGATGTTACTTTGAAATGTTGAGACACTCGTGTTTTGTCATTTTGTAAACAATGAAGAATTAATTAACAATAACTTAAATGTATCAGTAGAGCCTACACCTTTCAGCCTTTTTAGCCTGTGGGAAGAACGGGTACTTAGGCTAGTGGTAAATATTTATGGATTTAAAGAATATGGAATTTAAAAAATGATCTCTGTAGTCGTATATTGTGATTAAGTATTTTTAACATCCAATGAATGAAAATATATAAAATAGTTAAAAAAAACTTTCTAAGCGATGTATTTACCCTGAAACTCACTATCCAATAATGCACAAAAGTGCGATTACGTCACGCATGAAATTGTGAATAATATTTAAGAAATAAAACCAACAGAGATAAATACTGAATACCGAGACTCATAAAATCTTGCACCTACATGAGCACAATGTATGCAGTTATAGTTTCAAATTTATGAAGCACAGTTCAAGCTTATGGTTTCGCGCTCTCAGCTGTCTCACTGATTCAGCGTATTTTAGTGTTGTTTTACCGATTTCTATGTTATAACCGCCTATGAAATCTGATGTGTATATCTATATGTTACTGAATCAAATAATTATTGAAAATATGCTCAAAGAACGTACTAAAACGTTTCATAGAATTTATTTTCCGCAAAATTAGTTTTCTAAAAGGTTTTAGTAATCTAAAGTAACTTTTACAAGTGGTTTAGTATGCAAATAGGGTTTTCATGAAATAATTCTGGGATTTAAATATAAAATAAAATGAAAATGATAAAAACCCAATTTATTGTGTTGGATTCTCGAATCATATTTAAAAAAATAAGATTTTATAAATACAGTAGCTAATAAACTTGACCATAATTTCTTCCTCTACAGACTTACAGATGATGATCTATTTCAGCCCACATTTTGTGCAGAGTGGAGACTGCATCTCAGATTCTTTCTTTGAGATGGACCATTTTTAGAATTTTTTTAGAATATACGTTTTTGATATATCCCCAGAGAAAAAAATCAGTTATTTAACAAGGGTGCATACAGCCATTTTTCGTGTTTATTAAAACACGATTTTTAAAGTTTATTTAAAAGAATAATGAGATTATTGATTAGCACAACAATCAACTCAGCTGTTTTAATTATTGTAAACTAAACTGCTAATCTAAAGCTACCAGATGCAGGGGTTTCAATATGAAATTCATATTTAGTAAATTAATTTATTATTTATTTATTTAACTCATTAATTTGTTCATAGTTTGTTAAGTCCCAAATATTGTAACATTATCCATATGACTGTAAAAGTAATGGTTAAAATATTATGCGCTTTCAAATGTAAAAAAATAACATTTGGAGGTTTCCGGCTAAACAGAAAATTTTAAAAATAATTTGACTGCCGCAGTTAAAACAAGCATAAAAACTAAACTAATAAGTATTTATAATTATTAGTTTACGACTAACGGTTCCAGAGAAAAGTTAAATTTTCTATCTATGGTAAACGCAATTCGTTATCTGAGTTGTCTGAATATTGGCAAAATATTATTCTCATGTGGAGTACCAAAAATATTTTTGTTCATTATTTCTTAATCATTTTACCTGAAACATCGTAAAGGATAAGGTAACATAGTTTTTTAAAACCTAAAGAAAAATATATTTACTCCCCATGAGTGGGGTGGGCTTAAGTTGGGTGAGTTGAACTTGAAGAAAGGCATGTGTGAAAGACATTTTACAACTAATTTTGAAACGAAAATGTACTTACTCCCCTGTAAATATTAGATTAGATCATGGATATGGATATAAAAGGAATGTTTTTAATTCCTTTAAACAACTGTCCTTATAACTATATGACGCCATGTCCGTTAAAATTTTCGCATAGAAATTTTTGTTTTATAACCCCCCTGAGACATATCCATGTCAAAATTTGTTTAGTGTTATTTTAATAAATACTTAAGAATACGGTAATTGTATTAAAAGTATGGAATTTTTCAGTTCAGAGTTTCAGTTCAATAACAGTTTATTTTAAACTCTTGTAAATTACAGATCACACAGTTGAAAGCAAAATGTTGTACTTGTTTAACAACAAAGGGCAAACCAGGACGATTTAACATGGGCTACATGGCTACATTCGTTGAGCTGTGAGCTGCGACCGTTCGCTTTTATGTAGTTGGCTCGTAACAGTCGAGTTTTACGAGAGTTACTTTATAATAAATTACTTACAATGAAGTTTTTTTTAACTCTCCATCATTCTTGTAATTTGTGAAATAATGTTATACGTATAGTAATATTTTATTAAATTTCCTGATAAGTTATTAATAATTTTACAGCGAGAGCTTTCGTGATAGGCATATCGGATGAAAATGTGGAAAAATAATAAGGTATTGTGGGAAGTAAAGTCGTATATCACTTTGGCGAATATCACATAAAAAATGTATAATATTACAAAACATAACACCTGCACTACTTATTTTAAACTTCACAGTGAATAATAGATAAAAAACTTGAAAGAAACGCAATACAATCTGAATAAGTAAAACAATAAGGATGCGTAAGTGTGTTCAGCATTTATTATTCATTTTCCTGAAACATTGCGCTAGATTAAATTGAATTCTTAACTTATGTCGTCCAATTTCCCTGGGGATAGCGAGATGTTTCATTATCGTGGAAAATAGAATCTTTGACTTAACATACTTTTTGGTGATATTGAAACAATAGTTTTATTTAATTTATTAATAGTTCAGTTTTTTCAGTATCAATAGTTAGTTTAGTAGTGTAAAGTTTAAGTTTAATTTATTAATATATAATTTCACAAGGGGATTTTAAATCCGTATTTTTGGGTGTCTGCTTTGTGTATTTCTACGCCTCTCAGCATTATTTATGTTTTTGATGAGGAACGGTCCAAACCCTGACCTTGTTACTGCCTAACAAGTACTATGAATGTTGAAGCAGCAGGTAAAAATTGGTTGGGATTCCAGAGTTTCCAGAGCTAAATTAACCAAAAATATAAAGTACTAAGAACGGAAAAGGATTGTGGAATGTTACCCTTATTAATATACTGATTAATTAAAAATAGTGCTCTACGGGTTTTTAAATTAAAACATAAAATTTCTAACCTAGCATAACCTAGCCTAAGCTTAATTTAATGTTTCATTCAAGTGGTAAATCCACGATAAACCAGCTAAACCGTTTGTAATATGTACCCACTATAAAAAGGTAAAATTGACTTTAAAAACATTCAACATAATGTAGGAACTTTAATTCTAAAAAGCACGACTTTATTTACAGTATACTATTTTATAAAACAAACGAATTTAGCTTTCAAATATTTATGTTAGTGTTAAACATGTTTTGTTATAAAGATTTTTTTAAACTGTGTTAGAAAATGTTTGTTGTTTGTTATTTTATATATTTGAAATATTTTAATATAGAACGCTCGTTTTGCACGGGTTTAAAGTTTGCTTAAATTCTACAAGGAAATAGTCAGCCAAGATAATAAATTCATTTATATTTAAAAATCTTCTAGTTTCTGAAATATAAATATTTTTAAAGTAGATAAATAAAAACAAAATAACAACAAAATAAAAATCGAGAGTTGAAACCCTATTCGAATTAAGTCTAGAAAAACTAAAATAAAACAGTACAAAAATAACGTTACACGAAAAAAATCATTTTATTACAACTAAGCAACCAAGCAAAGTTTCCTAATAAGTATTTTAATATTTATTCTACACTAATTATTAAATGTTGAAAGCACAGTAACATGATATAGATTCCACAGGTAATTCTTTCCTTTTGTAAATTCATTGGGGTATGAAAACCAATGCGACATACAAAATATGATATGATTTATGAAATTGGACAAAGTTAAAAATTAGGCACGTGGTATTTGTGCGGTTAGTGTGGCAGGAATGCAATAACGTAGAAAGCGACGTTTGAAGTGGGTTGTGTGGCAAACCGATATTGTTCCTACTACAATATGAACCTGCAGAGCTTTGGCAAAGCGTGGACTGAAGGTATAGCTTTACTGTAGTTTATCTACGACCACTGCAAAAATTACCAACGAAGATACTAAAAGTAACATCATTTAGAGGCTCAATAGCTAAAGTACCCGTTCTTCGCACGGGTAAAAAAGGCTGAGGTGTAGGCTCTACAGATACATTTAAGTTGTTGTTAATTAATTCTTTATTGTTTAAAAAATACACACGTGTCTAAAACATGAAAAAGTAACATCTGTAAAATATTGGGAGAGGATAAGCATTAACGTAATAGAGGCAGGCATCGGGAGAAAATTAAAAACCTACCATTCCACTATTTCGAACTAATAATTCACTAATTTCGATGTAGCAATTTTTGTGTAAAAATCAACTTTATTTCTTCTTCTTCCCGAACTGTCAAAATAAATAATAAACGGATGTTGACATTAGATAATGTAATCATTGAAACCTAGGACGGTCATGGCAGCTCTTTCTTCTTCTTCTTCCCAAACTGTCAAATTTTAGTTGTCGCAGCTGATGAGATTCATGTAATTTTATGTTTTCATTCTTTGAAAATGTAAACATTGAAACTCAGGACGTTCATGGGGCGTAGCCCGAGGGGAGTTTCAGGAAATTAACATGCCTATGTGTTGCATGAGTTTAAGATCTACCTTTGTGTAAAATTTCAAACCGGTCGGTTCAGTATTTTTCGCGTTTACTTGCCACAACAAACCCACAAACAAACACACAAACAAACCCACAAACATGCAGAAACCACCTCTTCTTTATAATATTACTAGCCAAAGTACCCGTTTTTCGCACGGCTGAAAAAAGGCTGAAAGGTGTAGGCTCTACTGATACATTTAAGGTATTGTTAATTAATTCTTCATTGTTTACAAAATGACAAAACAGGAGTGTCTACAACATTTCAAAGTAACATATGTCAAATATTGGGAGAGGATAAGGATTAATGTAATAGAGACAGTCGTCGGAAAAAACTTAAAATCTACCATTCCACTATTTCAAATAATTCACTAATTTCGATCCAGCAGTTTATCTGAAAAATCAACTTTATTTCTTCTTCTTCCCGAACTGTCAAAATATAGTGCAAACGGATGTTGCCATTAGAAAATGTAAACATTGAAACCTAGGACGGTCACGGCAGCTCTTTCTTCTTCTTCTCCTTCTTCTCGAACTGTCAAATTTTAGTATTCACAGCTGTTGACATTCAAGTAATTTTATGTTTTCATTCTCTAAAAATGTAAACATTGAAACTTAGGACGTTCACAGGGCGTAGCCCGAGAGGATTTTAAGGAAATGAGTATGCCTATGTGTTGCATGAGTTTAAGATCAACCTTTGTGTAAAATTTCAAAACGGTCGGTTCAGTATTTTTCGCATTTACTTGCCACAACAAACCCACAAACACACAACCCCACAAACACACAAACCCACAAACAAACATACAGAAACCACCTCTTCTTTATAATATTATAGAAGATAGATTACTAACGGAAATTAAAAACCGTTATGAGTTCTAGAGTTCTAGACCAATCAGAGCACAGCATTTGACGAAAGTAATGTTATTATGGATATAATGAAATGCAAAATCAGCTGATTCATCCATAAAGATAGTGCTTTTTAGTGGCTAACCTCAAATGTTAGTATTGTAGCATAGTGAATAACAATACTGAAACGATAAAACATAGTAATATCATTCCCATAAAACAAATAAATCTGAGTGGATTAATTCACAATTTTCAAATCCAATCCAAACCCAAACGAAACCTAACTGTAATACGGCTTTTATAGGAAGATATACAACAGCTGATTATTATAATAAACGTAATAATATAAACATTGTAATTATCATATAAACATGTGACTTTAATCAGACAGAAAATAAAAATATAAATACATAATCCTCCAAAACCGTTAACTATTAACGTGGTGAATAAAGCTGTTCATTTTTTACAGTACACATTTACTTCATAGTTTAACATTAATGAATGATTCAGATGGCATTGGATAGTAAAGCATACGGTATTGCTAATGGAAAGTAAACCAATCAGCTGTAGCTAAGAAATCAAATGTTTTCATTGTAGACAATTTGTAAACAAACTTACTCTCCATAAGGTTAACATTATAAATTTAAAACGCCATAAAATGGAAATTTATTTTTTTCGAGAATTTTTTCACTAAAACCACACATATAACAACTTCCTAAAATTTCATGGCGATCGGATGAACACATAAAGGACAGACAGACCAGACATAACCTCAATCTTTATATATAATATTATAGAAGATAGATTACTAACGGAAATTAAAAACCGTTATGAGTTCTAGAGTTCTAGACCAATCAGAGCACAGCATTTGACGAAAGTAATGTTATTATGGATATAATGAAATGCAAAATCAGCTGATTCATCCATAAAGATAGTGCTTTTTAGTGGCTAACCTCAAATGTTAGTATTGTACCGTTCACAAAATGAGTGATTACCAGTGAGGAGTTTAACTCCGGAAGAGATAAATGCAAAGCTAATATTGTAATTAGCAACCTACTACTTGCGAAATCTAAAATTTACTAGAAATGATCGACTGCAGATAACGAACAGACCTAACACCAGCCAGTAGAGGGCTTTGAGCACGACGCATCGGAGGTAAATGAAATACACAACTCTTGTTTTTAAAAGTCTGAGTATTGTTGGTCATAGATAAAATAGTGCATGAAACGATTGTATTATATTCGTGAGATATTTAGAACATTCGATTCGACGTGTTCTAACTGGCATATTAATCGTGGCTTCTACTATTATAACATAACTGATATATGAGTTACAGTCATAGCTAAGCGCTGGCTTACTACCCAAAAAACCCAGGTTCGATTCCCGACACATAAAATATAATTTAGCAAACTGTCACTATGATTTGGACGGCACGTTAAGCCGTTGGCCCCTGCCGGCTACATAAGTAGTCTTTAGATCATGTAAGAGGCAATAGTGTGACCTGAATAACTAGACATAACATAAACATAACACTAAACATTAGCCAGAGGGTTACACGAAAAACAAAACAAACAAACTACAACAAGTTCCTCTCCCGCTAGGCAAAGCGCGTAGTGAAGATTTAGCTTAACACGACCATAACCGATAGTTATCCTTAGGCAAAGCGCGTAGTGAAGATTTAGCTTAACACGACCATAACCGATAGTTATCCTTAGGCAAAGCGCGTAGTGAAGATTTAGCTTAACACGACCATAACCGATAGTTATCCTTAGGCAAAGCGTGTAGTGAAGATTTAGCTTAACACGACCATAACCGATAGTTATCCTTAGGCAAAGCGCGTAGTGAAGATTTAGCTTAACACGACCATAACCGATAGTTATCCTTAGGCAAAGCGTGTAGTGAAGATTTAGCTTAACACGACCATAACCGATAGTTATCCTTAGGCAAAGCGTGTAGTGAAGATTTAGCTTAACACGACCATAACCGATAGTTATCCTTTCTACAAGAATACAACCTTTTTAATCTATGTTATATTTTATCTAGGAATGATTTGAGATACAACTAAAAACGAAATATTATAAATAAGTTTCATATATAATATTTTAAACATTGAATAAACAAATTAATAATAAAAAAACCTTTGGTTTAGATACTCAAAAAACACAGGATACACAGGATCTTCGTCGTAAAGTGTCAAACGAACGTTGATACTTGTTGGCGTGGTGTAAAAGTGCAAAAAGCTCTCTTCTCTGAAGTAACAACAGAGACAGTTTGAGGAAAATTGAAGGCATAATGTTGGCAAGGTATTGCGCGGTTTTGAGACGATATTACCAGTATCCTGGGAAGCAGCAGCCGTCCAGTCTTTGTGTAGGATCTGGTTACATAGAAGGTAATGTTTTGTTTTTAATTTCTCTCTACTTTTTACCATGCAGCTGGCACGTGTAAACCACTTTACCTCGTATTTTGTATAGACGATGAGATTATTATCAGTTTAAAAATAAGATAAAAAAATTTGCTTCGAGCTACAATAATTTAATGTGATGGAATACTTCTGGTTACATCATTCCAGCGTTTTTATTATGTCCAATCAATTGGTGCCACTGTTAAGTTTATTTATGTTAACTCTGTATAGTTTAGTTGTGTTAGTTGGCAAAAAGCAAATAAATAACAATGACACGTTATTAACACATAGTAAAACCAAGAAGTGTTTCCCCTCTTTACATTTAACGTAAGAGAGCGCTATGGTGCAACTGTTTACTTCAGGCGACAGAGAACTCTGTGTTGCATCTCTTTACATTGACCAATAGAGAGCGCTCTGTCGCAACTTATGATATTAACCGACAGTGAGCACTATGTCGCATCTCTTTAAATCGACCGACAGAGATCGCTGTAGTACATCTATACATTGCCCGACAGAGAGAGCTGTGTCGCATATCTTTTTATTAGGCATGAGAGAGCGCTGTGTCGCAATTCGTTTCATTGACCATTAGAAAGCGCAGTGGTTCGCCTCTTTACATTAAACGACAAAGAGCGCTGTGTCGCAATTATTTTCATTGTCCTTCTGAAAGCGCTGTGGTGGTCTTTACATTAGACGATAGAGCACTATGTTGTTTCTCTTTATGGACCGCCAGAGAATGCTGTGTCGCATCTCTTTACATTGACCGACAGAAAGCGCTGTAACAAGGCGTAGCGCGCGCGGCATCGTTAAATATAACAAGGGAAGAACCCTTGCGGTCGCCAGTGTCTACAACAGAGCGCCTTGTTTCTCTTACCATTGTCTACGATACTGGAGTGGGTGTAATCTTATCACTACTTATTTTATACATTTTAGGTCACGATGTAATTTTGTTAAAGTAAACATTATTTTACGTTTTGTATAATCAGGAGAAATAGCTGGTCCAAGACAATATATTCTAAAAAACGTGAGTTAATTTTGTTTATTTTGCATCATGTATTTACTAAACACGAAAGTTATTTTAAAATATTAAACCGGATTTTGAAAAAAGGGAAAATTTATCTTAAAATTATAAATACTAAATATTTGAAGTGAACTGAAATAATTACTGTTACCCATTGGTTTTTGCCATGTGTTGATTCTGTAATAGAAATAGCTTTTGCATGCCTAAAATATTTCTCCAGTAAACTCAGGTTATAATATATGAAGGAACTAATTTCAAAAAGTTAGTAATCTTACGAAGTGATTAAACTCTTTAAAAACATAGTCAAACAATATAGGAAACTGCTAATAAGTTATCAACAATATCAGCAGTAATAAATTACTGCTACTAACAATATGCCATGTTTTTACAAAAAAATCAAAAATAGATTCTATTTAACTAAAAAATAGTTTCTGGCAATTTGCCAAAACAAATTTTAAAACACTGAAATTGTTATTTATATTTTTTCAAGTAAACTCTCAGCTGCTCATCTGCTGCCATGGGTCAATAATAAGACAGCGAGGTACCGTCGCGGCGAGAGGTGACCGACCGCTCGTTTCGAACCAGGCAAGTTCGACTTGCTTTAGCGTGTAAACCCTTAATATATTGTCAATACAAAATGTATTTTGAGTGTATTTTTATACCTTGTACCTTTGTAAATTATTACGTGATAATTATATGGGTCAAAAGTGAGCGGATTTTGGATGTATCATACAAAAGAAAGCCATTAGGGTTATAATGAATTGAAATGACAAAGCCCACTGTAAACCACGCTTTAAATTTTTTTTATTACAGGCAGACAGACAGACATACATAAATTTATCGAATTAATTCTCATTTCTCCTTCCCTGGGGCATAAAACTTTAAAATAAACTAATCATAATTACAAGAAAGTTTTAGACAAAAAAATAATTGCATAGGTGGAACAACCAAGTATTATTTTATTCGTGGCTATATCACGCCTATGCTTTTGATTTGTGACAGTAAAATACTTTCCCGTTCTTTGAAGTGGTTTAGAAGGTTCAAGTTCATAGAATTATCAAATAATTGTTATAAAATGCGCTCAATAAACATACAATTACCTACTCATGGGGATGATTTTAATAAACATCAATATCTAGAACAAACATAAACTCGAGGTCGGTCAACATTGGCCGGTTCTATCCACAGGGAGAACCTATAACACAACACTGGAACTAAATGTATTGAATGATCTCAACGTTCAACAGCAATTAGATTACCAATGCATATTAGATGAGTATAATTAATTCATCTAAGCTATTTAAATAACAAAAGTAATTAACCTTGATGTTGCTCTGTCATTCTATATGTCTCCAAACAGATGATAATACTCTCTGTGATTTTATGGTAACCTTCTACAATACAAAACTGATCTAATATAAATAGCTATTGCTTGAGAATATAGAAAAACAATGAGAAGTAAAATAGCGGTATAATAAATTAAGAAATTCTTTGAAAGTCAACGAACCCATCTTCATTTGAATCAGTGTTGAAGCATTTTAAATAAAACAACACGAAGCGTATTCAATTGACTTTTTCCAATAATGATTCAGAATCAACAAAGTTTCCAACACAGAAATTCATTATATTTAACAAGGTAAAGTTATGATTTTAAAATTATTTATGAACCTGAAGAATAATTTTACTGGAGTGCATTGCTCTTTCCTTATTTCATTACATTTTCAGAATGAGTTAGCAAAAACAGGAAAACTTATTTATTGAAACATTTTGAAATTAATACTCAAACAAACATAAATAGTGTAAATGAATAATGTAAAACGTTTCTATATTATATTTGTATTACTTTTCAAATACCTAAAACACCTGTTTCGATAAAATATTCTTGAATTGTTTTAACAAAATTATACATTTCATTATTCAAAAACAAGTTGGAAATTTGTTTAGTTAAAACAGTCCAATTTAACATTTATATTAGTTATTTTATATTGATAATATAAAGTTATGTACAAAGAGGCAATCAAGGACCAATGAAAATCAACCCTCACTCGGTGTGTTTGTTTAGTAGTTGGAGACAATAAATATAATTAATTAAATAGTGACATAGTTTCATTGTTGGTTATAATGTTCTACGAGCCACTAACTGTTTGCTAGCGGTTTGTTTGTTTTCTCGCAATTAATTTCTGTTAGTATTACCGTTCAATGGGTATTATTATTAGTTTAAGGCATGAACGCGTACCTAATATTGTTTTAACTATATTTATTAACTCTTACAAACCACTTGTTTACATAGCTTGAACCTCTTTATTAAATCCCTAATTTGTATGAAACACTCAAAGGCTTTGTATGAAAAAAACAAACGTTTTAACCAGATAATAATCTTCTTTTTGGTTTTTATTTAAGGCAGTAGTCCACCTCACGGAAAAAATCCACATCGACGTTACGAAAGGTAAAGAAAACGTTGAATGGGTTCAAGAAAATACTGTTTTTGATCCCATGAATTGTGTGTCCCATGAAAGCGCAGTAAACGGGATTTGATAGAGAATAAAAAATTGTACACCTGCTGGTGTGTTAAATTTTAAACAAAGAAAACAGGTCTAACATCAAGCTAGGCCATAAATGAATAAATACTTTTCTTTATGTTTTTTTAAAACCTACCACATTGATAGTTACCAGGTTGTGTAAAAATTATTGCAATGAAGAACCACTTTCAAAAGTATTACGGTTTAAAAGAGTATTTTGGACTTTGCCAAAGCGTATGTAGTTTTAACCACACGACGTTTCTGGAGGTGGAGGAACTCCTCCCGTTTTCAAGTGATCACTACCACTTTTATTTGTAATGTAGTAATTTGTTGCGTTATCAATATAGTTTTTGTATTGTCCATGATAGATAAGTAATTGAAAAAATAATATAATTAATATCTGTTGGTTAAATTTTCGTTTTTATGTATATTATTAGGTAATCACTTGAGAACGGAAGGAGTTTCTCCACTTCCAGAAAAGTTGTGTAGTTAAAAACACAGTTGCGTTGGAAAAGTCTAATAAAAGAAATTGAATAATAAATAACCAAAGCCTTTATGAATTTTAAAGATTCTATAACATTCCAGAACGAGTAAAATTATTTATCTTCTACCAAATTTGTTTTATGAGCATTGCTTCTACGATTAACGCATTAAAACCCAGAATTGTTCGAAACGATGCTTTTTGTTAACTCGGCTGGGTTATACCAACCAGTATACTCATTAGGAGTCCCTTGAAGAGTCTGTAGTACCTCAGACATCTTGGATTTTTAGTCCTGTTAGAGCATTGTTAAAAAATCAGAAACATGCATCTCTTAAAACACGAGCTTTAAAATTATGATCAATCTGATTACTCCTAATTCAGTATGTATGTTATAAATAAATTTAACTGATTGTATGATTGAAGCGAAAAAATACTATTAATACTACTAAATATAAATAATACTATAAATACTAATTGAATACTACGTAAATCCACAAAAGACTATCCTCATAATTAGACCAATTCGTAATTCAGAGGGCGTGGTTCGGATTCCACGTTAAACTGTAGGTCCATTAGTTGCCATCGGCTGTTGGGCTATTAATTAACAGTCCTGTCTAAGGAACATGTCAGCCTTAGTCAGTAACAAGACTACAAGATCGCGCCACAATAATCTTATATTCAATTCTCATTCATACTTGGCTTAAAATACCTACCTTGTGGTATGGTCCCCATTTCAAATAATCTAATCTAATCTAAATTACAATTGAAAAAGGTTCAGAATAACGTTTTTTGTTGTAAACATATTAAAATTAAAGTAAATTATACGTTTGAATCTTCAAATTATACACAAAATATTTTATATTTCAGACTTTTAATTTTTTCTTGATTATTATTTCGCTCTAATGACATTTTATATTAACTATCTGTGGAGTAGTTAATAATATTTTGCTTCAAAAATAAAATTTAAATTTTGATCGAACGTCAGAGTTTCGAAGTATCCGCACAACCTGCATAGCGTCAAACTTAGTTCAACCATTGCACATAACACGCCAACTCAATTTAAGTTGCCTGAGTGGTGTCAGGGTCACGTGACTCAACACTGCGGCTGACCGCCTCTGATTGGGGAACAGCCTCAACACTAAATGGACCATTCCGCCCACAGGCAGTCCTCCCTAATGGAACCAATTCTAACTAGTTCCAGAGTATAACTTAAATCCTTAACACTTGAAGCAATTGATATGTTTTAAGTTCTTAGATAGTTATTAAACCTGAAGAATGTTTTCGACCTTTAGTAAACACGAGTAAAAAAATAAATAAATCTCCATAGGTCTCGAAAAATATAAAAGAAATATACTTGTATATTAGTAGTATTACCTTTCTAAAGTGGTACAGTAGGCATTTTAAGCCAAACATGAATAAGAAATGAGTGTAAGGTGATTTTGGTGCGATCTTTTAGTCTTGTTACTGACTAAGGCGGACATGTTCCTTAGACAGGACTGTTAATTAATAGCTCTAAAACCTACAGTTTAAGCCTAGGTCGGTTGAAAAGACCGAGTTGCACCATTTTGGTTATTGATAGTCGGAGTAGTAGTTGGAAGTTCCCCCCCCCCAGATACTCCTCAGGGAGGGGTGAACCAAGGAATGCAGGTGGTGGGGGTGGGTTAGTTCCAAAGTGGCTACCACAAGTAGTAAGTAATAAGTGTAAAACTTCTTGATTTATTTGTAACTTGTGATTTTTAAAAAATGTAAAATTTGCTTTTAAATAAAAAAATATCAATAAATTTTCTGTTTGTGTTTTTTTAGAAAAAACATAACTCGGTCAAAAAACCGATGTGCCTCTACGTGTCCGTAAGACCGATGTACCCTCTCGAGGGTTAACATGACGTCCGAACCACTGCCTCTGAATTAGAAACTGGTATAATAATGAGGATGGTCTTTGTGGATTAACATAGTATTAAATAGTGTGGACGTTATCCACACTACAGAACACCACACCTACCGACCATCGCTCACAACCATTCACAATTCGTGACCTCCCAAGTAGCTGGATTACACGACACGTTACAGTCCGCTTAGCGTGGGATCGAACCATAATTCTTCTAATTATGAAATACTATAATATAATGAGATTGTTCTTTGAGGATGAACGGTCTTTGCAATAGTGCTGACATTAATCTACACAAGGGAAAACCATATCTACCGTCCATATCTATCGAATATTCGGAGCTCTAAATGTAAAACTAATTAAAACAGTTTTTGTGATCGTTGCTATTGATAATGAACAATGATCATGTGATCGTTGCTATTTATAATGAACAATGCTAATGTGATCGTTGCTATTTATAATGAACAATGGTTCTGTGATCGTTGCTATTTATAATGAACAATGGTCCTGTGATCGTTGCTATTGATCATGAACAATGATCATGTGATCGTTGCTATTTATAATGAGCAATGCTAATGTGATCGTTGCTATTTATAATGAACAATGGTCCTGTGATCGTTGCTATTTATAATGAACAATGGTTCTGTGATTGTTGCTATTGATCATGAACAATGGTCCTGTGATCGTTGCTATTGATCATGAACAATGGTCCTGTGATCGTTGCTATTTATAATGAACAACGGTCCTGTGATCGTTTCTATTGATCATGAACAATGGTCCTGTGATCGTTGCTATTTATAATGAGCAATGCTAATGTGATCGTTGCTATTTATAATGAACAATGGTCCTGTGATCGTCGCTATTGATCATGATCAATGATCATGTGATCGTTGCTATTTATAATGAGCAATGCTAATGTGATCGTTGCTATTTATAATGAACAATGGTCCTGTGATCGTTGCTATTTATAATGAGCAATGCTAATGTGATCGTTGCTATTTATAATGAACAATGGTTCTGTGATTGTTGCTATTTATAATGAACAATGGTCCTGTGATCGTTGCTATTGATCATGAACAATGGTCCTGTCATCGTTGCTATTGATCATGAACAATGGTCCTGTGATCGTTGCTATTTATAATGAACAATGGTCCTGTGATCGTTGCTATTGATCATGAACAATGGTCCTGTGATCGTCGCTATTGATCGTGAACAACGGTCCTGTGATCGTTGCTATTGATCATGAACAATGGTTCTGTGATTGTTGCTATTTATAATGAACAATGGTCCTGTGATCGTTGCTATTGATCATGAACAATGGTCCTGTGATCGTTGCTATTGATCATGAACAATGGTCCTGTGATCGTTGCTATTGATCATGAACAATGGTCCTGTGATCGTCGCTATTGATCGTGAACAACGGTCCTGTGATCGTTGCTATTGATCATGAACAATGGTCCTGTGATCGTCGCTATTGATCGTGAACAATGGGCCTGTGATCGTTGCTATTGATCATGAGCAACGATAATGTGATCGATGCTATTTTTAAAGAGTTTACATGCTATTGATTAAATGGTTTGGAGTGAATATACATTTATTACTGTGATAGTAAAACGTATAAAGTAAAAGGTCAAACTTGTTTATATTGCATATTAAAATATTGTTATCAACTCAAATACCACATGTGTAAACATTTACTTTGTCCATAAAATGTCTCAGTATCTCTTTATATTTTTAAATTTGAATTAAAAAGGCTGTTTTAAAATAAAAGTAAATGTTCCATGAAAATAACACTTCTTGTTGAAACAAATAACAGATCACAAAAGAATGTAATTAAATTTCAATTTTGACACATAAATCGAACATGAAGTCAAAGCTTATTTGTTTTAGCATTCCAGGAAATATAATATATACAATTTTATTTCATTTTTTTCAAATTCTAGGCAACAGACCTATCTATTAGATTTAATATTTTGGTTGTAATTGTTTATAGTTACATTTTATTCGTATAACGTATTACATTAAGATACGATTTGATAAACAATTGACCATCCAATTCACAGAACATCAGAATCTAAAATGCTAGCGTAAGAAAAATTTTGACACTGTGTTAAAGCTTGTTTACTGTGCATTGCTAATACAATAGTTAATGCATGTTAAAACAGGATTAATCAATGGAAACATTGTTTTATGCAACTGGTGGACCGGACCCTTAAGTGATTAGTGATTATGTTAATTTTTTTAATTGGTTAATTTCGTGATAGGCCTAAGCTGATTTGGTTGTGATAATATGCCCTCAGGTTGGATATACCTTAATTTTGTACGATAGTTTTTAATTTCAAGGGAATGAATATGGTTCATAGGGAATTATTTAAGCATCTTCAATTAGGGGTAATGAAGTAATTAAGGGATTTTAGGATAATTTAGAGCAGACTAAACTGGTTTTAGTTTTAATAACGTTTTATTGTTGTATAATAATTGATCAACGGGGTAAAATTATATATAATAGTATAATAGTAAAATGACTGGGATGGTGGCGTCGTCCTGTAATTCAGCTACTTGTAGATCACGAATTGTGGATACTTATGAGTGATAGACGGTGGGTGTAGTGTTCTCTTGCGTGGATTAACATCCGCACTTTTGAATACTACTTTAATCTGCGCAGAACATCCACATAATTAGACCAGTTATGGTCTATGGCTGTGGTTTGGATTTCATGTTAAGTGTAGGTCCCTTAGTTGCCATCGGCTGTTAGGTTTTTTAACTTAGTATATATATATATATATATATATATATATATATATATGACTATATGTCCTATTATATATCTAAAGAACATGTCAGCCTTAGTCAGTAACAACTAGATCGCCCTACAATCATCTTACACTCTATCATCATTTAAACTTGGCTTAAAATTCCTAATTTGTGGTAATTTAATAATAATTATTTAAATCTAATCTAATCTAAAAAAAATAATACCTACGATGGACAAAGTGCACGGTGGTTCGGTGTATAGGGTTCTGCGGGTACAGAGAATGCACGGGTGTTCTATGAGTAAAGGGTTCTACAGGTACAGGGTTCAACGGGTACGCAGTTCTATGGCCACAGGGTTCTACGGGTACAGCGTTCTACGGTTACAGGGCTCTACGAATACAGGGTTCAACGGGTACGGAGGTCTATGGCCATAGGGTTCTACGGGTACAGGGTTCAACGGGTACGGAGGTCTATGGACACAGGGTTTTAAGAGTACAGCGTTCAACGGGTACGGAGTTCTATGGACACAGGGTTCTACGGGTACAGCGTTCTACGGTTACAGGGCTCTACGAATACAGGGTTCAACGGGTAAGGAGGTCTATGGCCATAGGGTTCTACGGGTACAGGGTTCAACGGGTATGGAGTTCAATGGCCACAGCGTTCTACGGGTACAGGATTCAACGGGTACGGAGTTCTATGGCCACAGGGTTCTACGGGTACAGGGTTCAACGGGTACGGAGTTCTATGGCCACAGCGTTCTACGGGTACAGGATTCAACGGGTACGGAGTTCTATGGCCATAGGGTTCTACGGGTACAGGGTTCAAAGGCACGGAGATTTATGGCTAGAGGGTTCTACAGGTATAGGGTTCAATGGGTACGGAGTTCTATGGCCACAAGGTTCTACGAGTACAGCGTTCTACGGTACACGGTTTTACGGATACATAGTTCTACGGAAACAAGGTTCTACGTATACAGAGTTCTGCGGTTACAGGGTTATACATACTATATATTTACCTCATTCACCTTTGAGTTATAAAATTAAAATATATACAATTTTTATTTTTTTATCAAAGGAATGCGTGTTTTGGCTATGGCATCACCACGTTATTATCTTATCCAGATGTCATGGTAAAAAGGCCAATAACACTAAGGGAGAATATAAAATGTAGACTAATACCGGTCGAGGATCTTCTTTTATCGAGTCAGGATCCCACTTGCCACTTTAGCCACCCGAGCCTCTCGTTCAAAGTAACATTACAGCCGGAGGCGTTACTTTATATCTAGTTACAATAATGTAACTGTTAGCTTCCGTGTCACTTTATTTTTATTCGTAGCTGATACATTTTTGTTAAGTACACGGCTTTTTATGCTTTCTTACGTCTCTTACAGGCTCAAAAAATATGTGCTCAATCATTCAAAATAATTTATTGAAACAACTTTGACGGCTTCAGACGATTGTAAAGTTATTCAGTTAGAGACAATGTCATGAAAAGAAAAATATGATATGATATAAAATAGCTTGTACACACATTAACGAACATTAATATTAAAATTATTACAACAAGTGTCTTGATTAAACGAAGACCACAACACCGGTGATATAGAACAGTCTGATTCTCTACCTTAGGCCTTCAGTCTGCCCTAACCGTTTCTTTATCAACGACTGGATATGTTCTGAATAAGTAGTATAAAATTAAAAATACCATGTCAACCTAATGTGGACAAAAACAAAATTTACATTTTCTTATCCAAACAGACCACGAACCTATTGAATGCTTTTACAAGTGAAGGTACAAAGTACAGAGCTAAAATAGCCAGCGCCGTTTCATGGAGTAATCTTTATCGCTTTTAGTGCAGTAATTGTGATATGATTACAACCATGGATCATGACTAGAAATCTAAATTAAGATTTTTTAGCGTCCAACGTGTTCTACTCGGTGGACGAGTTCATGAACCACACACAGGGGGATCATCGGCTCGAGGTCAGAGCTGTTGTAGCTCTTTAAACATTTGACTTTTTAGTGTGATGTGGCTGGTTCCTGGTTTCGACTGCGCCATAACTAATTTTTAATGGTTGTTATTATAATTTTTCTCTTATTTTTTATGTTTTAGCGAGTTTATGCCAAAAAATCATAGTTTATGTGTTCCTTACAGCAGCAAACCTGCATACTCTTTCCCATGTTAATCTTATGGAGAATAGACAAACTCCTTTATTTATGTCCAGATACTTGGTATATGGTCAGAATAAAAATAGTTTATGGTAACAGTAAAAATGCCTACTTTTACTGTTCCTCAAAGCAGCAAACCTGCATACTCTTTTAATGTTAATGTTATGGAGAATAGGCAAATACTCTAATTTATCAACAGGTATTGATTGATCAATCTTGGCATATACTTGTATTATTATTGCCATATTACTGAGGTGGAAATTCACTGAGTACGCAGGTTTGCTGCGACGGGGGTATTTGATGCTTGCTGTGCAAGTATGTTATCGGTCTATCAGTAAAATACAAAGGTTTGCTTGCAAACCTACTATGACGTAAATTTACTGTTATATGTATTATTATTTTAAGATCCATGATAATAATTTGATAATTCAAACCAACCTTTTCTCAGTAAAACGTTATGCATTTTCTCATCGTAATCTATAATTTTTAATCAGACAGGAAGATCCTTTTGAAATGCTCAAACCTTTCACCTATATATTTTATTGTTGTGACATAAATGTTTTATGAATAGCAAACCACAAATGTTAGATACATGTACTCGTAATAATAGCTTTCATAGTTCGAATCGAACCGGAACAGAGAACACTAAAATGGCATTAAAAGATGTACCTTCGTTTTATGGATCATGAAACGGAGATATATTCGGTATGAGTAAGATAAGGGATGATTTACATTCGCGCAGCATCCGGCTGTTACATCAGCTGCTTCCGGTCGGAAACGGAAGTGCTCAAGGAAATAGATTATTTCCGGTGTAAGTAAATAAAGTATTGTGTCTTTCTCTTAAGGTTATGTACAAAACAGATTTAATTCTGCTCAGATTATGACTTAAATATCATATAAATAGTTATACACAGTTTCCAGTTTCTTTATTGTCTCTAACTATAGACATTTTTTATAAATTAATTAAAACAACTATAGTTTCTAATAAATTTCTACGATCTCTTGGATTTTAAATTAATTCTATATATCTGTTAACCTTATCAAATATTTTTAGTAAAAAAGTTAACTATCGTTACTGTAGAAGGGGATTAAAATATACAATATCTATACTAATATAGTAATTATACGTACGTGTAGGAGTCTGGCTAGTTTTGGAAAAACTGTAACGATTGCCAAGCAAGGCACGTTTCAGAGGGCCGGGCATTTCATATACGTGATTTTATTTCCTTCCCTGAGCTGAGGGCTTAGACTCAAACGCTGTCTAACCACTATTTTATTCTTCTGGATAAATGTGGTCTAAATATCTTTAAAATAGATTTTTCAAAACTGCTTTTGGACTTTTACAAGTTGTTGAAGGACAAAATTTGGTTGTTTTAGATCAGTTTTGGGACTGTTTTCAATCTTCGGACTCTTGTCTCATGGGCTTTTTATATATTTTTCCTATCGCACTGTCGCCCCAATGATTGTTATTTCCCCAATCTTTATTTTTGTAAGACAAATAGTCTCCAATACTTTACCTAACAGTAAAGTATTGTACCAAAGCGTTGTATCGTTTTATAGAGATTTTATAGCGGTAAAGTAGTAAACTTCGTGAGTTAGTTTCAGTATCAGCTCGTAGATAGCAGCACTGCAGACGACAAATACACTTAAACGTTGCACTAAATCGTCTATATATGCCGACACATCCTATTTCGCTTTTTGGGATAGAAACTATCGATCCATGACACAAAAAGGGGTTAGATTATCAAGCTTAGTTTTATAACTTGTAGTAATCCATAAATAAAATAGAAATTCGCTAGTTACGCAAGTATGTGGCTACGGGGGTGTATCATGTTAGCAACGGGGAGCATATAACAGCAACAGATGTTATAGAAGCATTTAATCATACGGGGGATGAGATATGTCGGAACAAAGTGGTCGGAGCCGTGTATTTTATGTTGAAAAGCAATTTGGCGCTGGTAATCCCCTCCAGATTGTGCCGTGCCCGAGCTCGGATTGAGCGCATCTCGTTTTTAATCTGAACTTGAGTGATTTATTAACCTTCTTCCTCCATTGAGCTCGTATCGTTCGACTGTATGAGTGATTATAAATAAATATGAAATAAAGCTAATTAAATTAAAATAATAATAAAATAAAAATTTCAGTGGTTTAAAAGTTTAAAATTTTGTATTGTAAATTAAGTATATAAATTTACCTATTGTTTAGTATTTTGGTTCAATAGGGACAAACTTCGTAAATATTATTGTTAAATGAATTGAAAATAAAATAAAAAACTTTCCTTTATACATTAATTAATTTTGATGAACTATAATTTATTCTATTAACTGTATTATACTAGTATTTAGGTAACAATATTTATTTATAAAATCAATATATCAATTGAGATAAACATTGTGAGATAAACATTAAGTCTTTGGGTATCTATTAAAGAACACTTTAAAATAGATTAACAACGACAATTATTGCACTGTAAATATCACACGTATTTACCAAATATTAGGGAAGCCTTATTTTGTGTATGTGCTCACACACACTTTCTATATATTGTGTTAGGAACCTAAATGCTTTCTCTTAGGATATACTATTGGCCTATAACCAGAAACAGATTATTATAAATTAATAAATAAGATCTAAATTTAGTCCTTTGGAAAAAATAATTGAACAAGACCATTTATTATTAAATTACATTTGCTGAATTGTTAGTACAATTTTTCACACCAGGATAACGGCTTAGTATAATGCAATAATAATGAAATAGTTGTTAAAATCAATTGTTCATGCTACCAAATTAGAATTTTAGAAGGCCCTACCACGAAGGCTGGATATTTATTGGTTTCAAATCCCTTTAATAGATTAGATGTCCAGTAAAACCTCTGTCTTAAATGTAACAAACCGTAGTTTTTAAGGATTCCAAACTTTATTTTAAATGGATCTGGGTCAGTTTAAACTATACAAAAACCTTCTCCAAAATTAATTGATAGAACAATGAAAAATTAAACATAAATGCCTTTATTAATGTTACAACTACAAAGTAAGAATTTTAGATATGTAATTTATAATCAAATACAATTATTTGTTTACTAAAAATAGTACTAAAAATAGGAAATAATTATATAAAAATATATTTTTTCATAAACCTTTTGGTTAAATGTTTTAAAAGTAAGATTTACATTCTGAATCATTTCCACGTTAAATCCCAAGACAAAGTTTGTTTACATTTTCGATGCACTGTTGTGTGCACTTACGCAGAGCTTTTAATAAAAATATTTTGCCTTTAGATTATGTAAATTGTATTTCACCTCTTTCAGTATGTTTTTGAAACTACATTTTAGTTCACTTTAAAAAATTGAATTTTCTAATAAAACAGAACAGTTTCTAAAATTGCGAAACACATGCAAATGTTACCCTTCCATTGGGGAGTTACTTACACTGCTTTCAACTATATTGGTAACTAGCCAAGGTACCCAGTCTTCGCACGGGAAAAAGGCTGAGAGGTGTATTGATACATTTAACCTGTTAATTAATATTTTATTGTTTACAAAATAGCAAAACACGAGTCTACAGTATGACAAAGTAACACATGTTAATTAATATTGGGAAAGAATAACGAAATAGTGGCAGGCATCGGGAGAAAACTTAAAATCTACCATTCCACAATTTAGAACTAATAATTTGATCACTAGTCTAATTTCGATCCAGCAGTTTTTCTGTAAAAATAAACTTCCTTACTTCTTCTTCCCAAACTGTCAAAATGTAGTGTAAACAGATGTAGAACTTAGAAAATGTAAACATTAAAACCTAGGACATTCTTCTGCTGCCGTGTCTTCTGCTTCCCGAACTGTCAAATTTTAGTGTTCACAGCTGTTGACATTCAAGTAATTTTACGTTTTCATTCTTTGAAAATGTAAAAATTGAAACTTAGGGCGTTCTCGGGGCGTATTCCGAGAGGATTTTAAGGAAATAAATATGTCTATGAGTTGCTTGAGTTTAAGGTCTACTTTTGTGTAAGATTTCAAACCGGTCGGTTCAGTATTTTTCACGTTTACTTGCCACAAGAAACCCACAAACCCAGAAACCTACAAACAAACAAAAGACATACAGATAGTACCTCTTCTTTATAATATTACTAGCTGACCAGACGAACTTCGTACCGATAATAATAAACATTTGATTTTAAATCATAAAACATAGTCACCAAACTTCCCTCTGAGAAATATTATATTTATACTGTAATTAGATACCATTGAGTACTTACTATTTTATGATTGCTTCTTTGGCTTGCTCAATGGTTCAAATAAAAACAGCTGCTGTTTACATCGAAAAGGTAAGATACATATGTTGGAATCAAAAACAAAATTATTTCCCCATAAGATTAACATGGGAACTTTGAAGGCGTATGGGGTAGAGATTTATGGGAAAATCGTCACAAAAACTATTAGACTTTCCTATTTTAGGCCTAAAGAACCAGTATACCAAATTTCAGCCTCCTAGGTAATCGGGAAGTGGGAGAATTAGTGATGAGTGAGTGAGTGAGGGCTTTGAATTTTATATATTAAGAAGATTATAGATCCTTTCTATTGTGTGAGAAAAAAGGTAATTTGCAAACTTTAAACGTTAAACGTTAACTTAACGTTAAAATCTGTGTCAGTTGACGAATTGGATGGTGTTTCGCAAAGTGGCCGGACAATTGTGGATGGCAGCGCCTGCATTACGGTAATACGAAGGTTCCGTCCATTAGGATACATTAGTGAACAGTTTTGCCCGGCTCTTTAGTCAGATCCGTGGAATAAAGCACGCTCTTTCTAGCTACCAGTGAGTCTTAGGCTTTAAAAAGGATATAGTAAGGATATGGTAACAGACACCTTGTTTACTCCATTTATAAATATTGAGATTTCTCGTGCCAAACATTATTTCTACATAGTGATACCCCTTGTAACATTTAAATTTTGTTTAGTTAAGGAACATTAGCTTTAGTTGCTTTGTGAAAAATCGACAAAGCCTTCTGGTTTCTTTTACAGGTTGAAATTGTAAACGTAAAACCTTTTTGCCAGTGAAACAGTTAGAATGGAACACACAAAACAAAAATTTTTAACAAGTCTTTTTTAGTAACAGCCTGCCGCCTCTGGAATTCTTTACCCAATGAAATTAGATCTATTGAAACCCGTTCTCGGTTGACGTTGAAAAACAATTTCCTTAACCGGATGATCGTAGTGTGGTGGGATGGCGTGCGCTAGGCCTAGCTGTGGCATGTTTTGAATGTGAGTGTGCTTGCAAGTTTTTAAAGTATAAAGATTTTTTGTTATCTTTTAAATAAAACGAGATTTTCTTTTTAAGTTTGATTTATAAAAAAATAGTTTTCATTGTAAAAGAGATTAGCTGTAAGAAAGGACCAGAGGTCCTAATGTTCGCCTCAATAAAAAAGTATTTTCATTCATTCATTCACGTTGTAAAGGTTAGTTCATGAAGTCTTAAGGTACTAAACTGCTTTAAAATCTGTGCAGGTAATATTAATCCGTTAAAAATAAGTTCAGATCAGGTTAGAAATTTAATGAGGTCATTGGACTGGTATACTGTGTTTACCCAGTAAAAAATTACTTTCGTCTAAGTTGCCAGTGTTGTAAAAAATAATATTACTGCATGCATTAGAATTCCATTATCCGAATATCACCTTCAATTCTATCTTGTAATGTATCTGCTGTATTGTATTGCTGCGTAGTAGGCCTAATGCAGATAAGCTATTACAATGATATTAGCCAGACTAATGATGATGGGTAATCCTGCTGTAGGATATCAAGGAGATCATCAGTTGTCAAGTGACACGTCTGGGTGATTGCCAAATATTACAGGATATACTATAAAGTTCCTCGATTAGTTAAAAATGTAAAGAATAATTTACTTAGCTTGATTTCCCTCTTCTATAACAATACACAATAAGAATATTTTTAATATTATTTTTCATTCAATGAAAATTTCCTCTCCTTCGTATAAAGTAATCCATTAAAGGTATTCCGTATTCAAACCTTCAAGATTTTTATTTTCGATCGGCTTAAATTGAAGCATACTATAAAAGCCCATATTATTGAAGTTGTTAATACTACCCTGAAACTGTAAACCAATACAGCCCAATTTTTGTTGTATTTTCCACATTACCTACTGAAATTTCACAATAAACATCACTCCTTTTTAGTTACATCACAGTAAAAGCAGACACACCATAACAAAAAAATTTAAAAATATTAAACACCATGACGAGTTATAAAAATAGATAAGATAGCAGGGCAGATTGCTTTCTCAGTTGATTACGGATAGGCATATTCAATATACCATCAAAAGCATAAGTAGAATGAAAGTTTACTTTAGTGATAACTTATCGTCTAGATTCCCCATCAGCTTATAACTTTCAATGAAGATTTTTAATGATGAAAGTTTGATAGAGTTCTTTGTAAAGTAGAATTTGTTATCATAAATTATCTTACGTTGAGATCATCATTTCATCATTTTCTCGTCTATTGATTGAATTTACAATGTTTACTTGTTGATTATAGATATACCTAAGTTTTGTTTTATAAATTATATTTTTTAATTATTTGAATTGCTTTTACTACTTCAATAATAAACACACATGACCATCCTTCGGGAAAACCAACCTGTGCGCTATGAAAATAATAATTATGTTGAGACAGAAAACCAACTCGTATGTAGAGTTTTATGCAAAGTTGTATGCAGAGTCGTGAAAAAATCGTGTCTAAAGTAGTATGCAGAATCGGGTGCAGAGCCGTATGCAGAGTCGAATGTAGAGTCGTATGCAGAGTTAGATGTAGAGTTGTATGCAGAGTTAGATGTAGAGTTGTATGCAGAGCTAGATGTAGAGTCGTACGCAGAGTCGGATGTAGAGTCGTATGCAGAGTCGTATGCAGAGTTAGATGTAGAGTTGTATGCAGAGTCAAATGCAGAATCGGGTGCAGAGTCGTATGCAGAGTTAAATGTAGAGTCGTATGCAGAGTCGGATGTAGAGTCGTATGCAGAGTCGGATGTAGAGTCGTATGCAGAGTTAGATGTAGAGTTGTATGCAGAGTCGGATGTAGAGTCGTATGCAGAGTTAGATGTAGAGTTGTATGCAGAGTTAGATGTAGAGTCGTATGCAGAGTCGGATGTAGAGTCGTATGCAGAGTTAGATGTAGAGTTGTATGCAGAGTCGGATGTAGAGTCGTATGCAGAGTCGGATGTAGAGTCGTATGCAGAGTTAGATGTAGAGTTGTATGCAGAGTCAAATTAGAGTCGTATGCAGAGTCGGATGTAGAGTCGTATGCAGAGTTAAATGTAGAGTCAAATGCAGAGTCATATTTACAGTCATATTAACAGTCGTATGTAGACTCGTATGGGGAGACGTATGTAGAGTCGTGTGTAAAGTTATAATATACATTCAACTACATATTATCTTTAATTTAGGTTACTTTTAAATATTCAAATATTATTTGAATTATAATATGTAGTGTAGGACGATATTAGGGACTTCAGGGATAATATCAATGTTAAAAATGTTTATTATAAAAATACTAATTATTCTTCATTAAACTTAATGCAGCTTAGTTATCGACCTGACACTGGTTGTCTTTTCTAACAGCACGATGATAAATTTATTTAAATAATAAAATCGTGGATAAGAAAATAATGAAAGTTTTAAAAATAAAAATTATTTTCATAATATCATAAATCTAAATTTGAAGCATCTAATTCAAGTAAATTACATTTATAATTAAATTGAAACGCAACTTGGAGCATTTGCGGAATCTGATTAATTTTAATAATATATTATTTTTTCTAACATTTGCTTATAAATTCCATTTAGCTTTTACTTAATGCATGCTACAAATACAGAAATTATTCGATTGGATAAAAAGTTAAGTAAGGAAAAACTGCTTAAGGATATCTTTTAGAAGTTTTATTTTTTCAAGTTTGTAACGCAAATTATTTTTGTCCTCTAAACCGAAAATATATCTATCCTAGCCGGACCACCACATTATGTCTACATTTCTCTATTACATCTACAAACCTGATACGGTTCTTTATCAAATCTGTATTTTTACCCGTTTTAAGTATGTGTACTTTTCATTTTTCACAATAAAACCAGAATCAAAATTTCTTTTTCTTTTTAATGACAACTAAATGTATGATTTGTGATCGAAAACACTTATATTCATATTTATATTGTATAAGTGAAGCAGAATATTTGTTTGCCATACACGTTCAACAGCAGTCTGTTTGCCAACCATGTTTCGTAGAATGGCACACGTATGGATTTTATTGCACCATAGAGCTTATATATAGTAGGTTCGTCGAACTTGAGACTAATTTAATCGTAATTTTTCAGTAAAAGACGTAGAATAAATTTACTACTAACGTTTAGAAATACTTCGTTTATTCAAAGGACTGATATTTAAGGAGTGTTAATAAAAAAATAAAAAAGCAATCCAAGTTTCCAAATAACGTTCCAAGAATCATACATACATTGATGTCATATGGAACATACATTAATTTTTTTATTTGAATTAATACATATCTACTATATAGTCATTTCTCCACCAAGTTCACAAACTTGTCAGAGGGCTCCAAGATTTATCTTTATTATACATAATTCTTTTAATACAACAAGCGAACGTAATTAAGGGCACCTAAATATAAACTTTATTTTATGGCAGCTTAAAAATATAGACACAAACATAATGCATACTACCAAACAATAAATAACTCTGCAATAACATCAGCTAACAAATAAGAATAATGAACTGTTTAAGCTTTACATCAGTGAGTTAATAATAATTTATAGAATTAGAAATGGAGACATTTTTACTTTAGATAAATAATAGATAAATAGAATTAATCCCTTGTCATGTTTAAGCTTACAATTATTATTGTTAATAAAAAATCCAACTATAAATCACTAGTGGTAATAAACTGAAACAGTTTTATTAATATATTCTTTCACCTATTTAGTATTATTTTGGTTTTTGGATGATGTCAGTAATGAAAATATATTTATTGTTTACATTCCTCTATGAAATGAGAAAGTTTAGAATATACAAATCATTCGGTGGCAAATTTTCCCCTGAAATATTTTTGTTCAAAGCAAACAACAATTTAATCCTATCTTTGCTGCCGGAAAAGCAGTAGGGATTTTGTTGATTCATAACTCGAATGATGTTCTATTCTAAAAATGTGAGTGTACTCGTATGCTACCAAAGCGGTTTTCTAAGAATATTTAAATAAGGATTTTCTTTTAAGAATAAAAATCCATCAATGGCGTAACCAAGTTGGCTGGTTAAGACTTTTTTTCACTCCACATATATTGAAATAAATCTAAATTTTCGTCATCTTCATTGATTATTAATGCCAATAAAACAATATTAATACTGTAATTGTTTTTCAATTTCATAAGATTGAAAAAATATATTATCGGACATGGAAACGTTAGATGTGTCAAATTCATAGCTATATTTCATCACAAGATAAACAGATTAAAGATTTCGTACAGAATATAGTTTATTTTGTAAAATTATGGGGCCTAAATATTTAAAAGTATTTCTGAAATTCAGTCGGAGGAATCAAATTATTCACGGTCCTTTATACTGTATAATTAATTTCCAATTGGACAAATTTTAGGTTATCAGTTGAATTTTTGGTTTCAGTTAAAATGTAACGGGCAACGACAAAAATAAAATGGTTAACCCATCATGAACCGGAAGTGAAATTCTATGAAATGTTGTTTACCTTTTCATGATGAATGTGGTTTTACAGCCAATTAAGCACTACGCCACTCATTGGTTGGCGAATGACAATAATAGCGGACTGATGTTAGTAATAGCGGTTTGAAGGATGAAAATCACCGGTTTTAACAAACCATCAGCTAATGGTAGTAAACACAGGCTATGGCAGAATATCGTTTCTTGTTTCACTCATTTATAATTTAATTGGGTTGTTTTATTGAGTAAAAGTAATATTTAGTATTTTATAGTTAAATTAAAATAGCCATGTTATGTATTTTAACAAAAAGTAACAAAAACTCAGTAAGTAATAAAATATATGTACCTACTTTTAAGTCACCTACTAATATCACACTACATTTGTTAAATAGACTCAATATTAAAAACATTGGTCTTGATGTTTTCTTAATCCCATTTTTTAGAACTATGATAATATTGACTAACAGGTAATGTGTAAATAGTTTTATGAAATTCCAATTAACTAAATACAGTTGACAAAAATTAAATTAAAACTTTCTTAGGTTAATATGAGCTCAGTATTTTTGTCCTTTCTGACAACTTCAAAGGAATTGTTTCATTATTACTTCAGTTTTTATCAAAAGTCTGTGTAAAACTCTGATCCGACACAGTGTCCAGAAAATATGTATCAATCATAATTATCTCTCTTTTTTTACTTCATTGTTGAATATGATGTATTTATGTATGTATACGTGTGTGAGTATATGTATGCATGTTTAGCTTTAAGGGCTGGATAGCTTCTTAAGTAACTGAAGTCTAAATATATCAAACAAAGTCGTGTTAGTTACACGCATTATAACTCGAGAACGGCTGGACCGATTTTAATGATCTTTGATTTTTGGATTCGTCATGCTTTAGGCATATTCAGTTTCCATAAATTCAATTAGTTTCCATTTTATGTCGTTTTAAATTTCTAATGTTAATTATATGGGGAATAAGTTTGTTTACAAATTATCTACAATAAAAACATTTGATTTCTTAAACCAGCTGTTTGTTTACTATTTACCGTTAGCAATTAATTATGCTTTACTATCCAATGCCATATGAATCATTCATTAATGTAAAACTATGAAGAAAATATGTACTGTACAAAATGAACAGCATTACTCGCCACGTTAATAGTTTGCTATTATAATAATAAGCTGTTGTATATTTAAAGCTTTCACAACGAAGCCGCAATGCTAATTGACTTGGGGCATGGCCAATCTTAAAGTTAACCTGTATTTACTGATAGGCGTTACGAAGTTCGCCAGTTCAGCTAGTTTTTAATAGCACTTGGGATTGTTGTGTTTTTTGGCACAAGCTATTTAAATCTGAAATATAGTAGTTATTTACTTGTTCCATTTATATTTATTCTTATTGAGTTGGGAGTTCACCTCCATTATGTACGGTAAATGAATATAGAAATGTTATGAAAGTGTTAAATGTTAAAAATAATTTGTTTACTATTTCTAAATACATTTTGAAAATAAAGAGTTGATATGATATTTGTGATTATTAAATTATATGGTTAGTTGAACGAGTATGTAAATGTTTATTTTATCTGATACAATGTTTTTTTTTAGAACATGGTAAATTATTTACAAACTTTGGTGTCAAAGCAAAAGCCGTTAAACTAGTTTCTAATATCTATTGAATTTTGTTGCTTGTGTGTTTTGTATAGTGTTAACTATGACACAGAGAAACATATTTCAAATATAGTAATGCATTACATGATGGATAAATGTGGATACAATGTGTAGCTATTGCATGAGACGAGATAATGTTTGTTATAAACAGTTAAATAAATAAGTATTAATCGGATGAATGTAATTTCTATCTTCATCAATTTTAATTTACGTCTTCAGCTTAATCTCAAGATACTCAAGGGTAAACCTAATCTAACCTAAACTTTGATTACTCTGGTAAAGTGGTCCTGCTTCATTTTGAACAATTTCTGAATGATAAACTAAAATTACTTTATGTTTAGCTATATTGCGTTAGTTTCTTATAGAATATAAATTTTCATAAGTGTTAATTTTATTATATTAGCTAATATATAAATCAATGGTAATTCGTTAATATTAAACTTAGGTATAAAATTATCAACGACTGAAATCTAAATAATTTTATAAGGTTTTTAAATCCTTAGCTAAAATTTGAGACATGTAAATTTACATAAATGGTCTAACTTTTGCACAGTTATACTAAACGTCAGAATTAATTTAAGTACAAAAAAGGTTTTGGTTTAAAAATGACATAAGAGAGTTTCAATGTCCTGGAAAGATTCGGTAATAATAATGTGTATGTGCCTATAATGTATGTTAGATGTGTATATACCTGTATACATATACTCGGGAAATATATGCACTCGTACATCATGAATAACCTAAATTATGCGAATTTGTAAACAACCTGTTTATGAAAGTGATTCTCTTATTTGAAGTGTTTTTTTAAAAAAGCTCTATTAGAAAAAAATTTATTTAAGACTATTTTCTTGTATATTTTAGTTAAATACATAAAAAGTTCACCTAGGCTGTCACAAATTTGTAATAATAACTTTTTATGTTTTACTGCACAACGTTCGGTCTCTTAGTACATGTATTTAATATGTAAGTTTTATACAGAGGAAAATAATTTTTAAGAAACTATAGTATAATACAGTTCTGTTCAAATATTATTACCATATTTTATCTAATTTTATTATCAATTGAGTCATGTTATGGATGAATATATAGCGAAAATCCGCTTTGTATGAGTGCAAATAACATTCAACAAAGTAATTCTATTTCTGAAGTATACACATTCTATCTGCTTCAAACTCAATACTCCCACACATGGCTTCAATTTACCCTGGGTGGAGGAAAATGTCCTTCCAACCCGAAAGGAAATTTAAGGTCTTTATATACAGCAAGATATTTATGTATTAGAATAAATGAATAAAAGCTATATTAGTGTTAGATTCTGCATGCTTATATTGAAGCCCTTCATCATGCAGCTTGGTTTCCGAATTACTAAATTTATTTTAAGCTGTTAAACCTCTTCATCAGATTCATTTCGAATAATTACGACTCGAGTAGTTGTAAAGAACTCGATGGAGTTCTTTTTCAACATCGAGTTTAGACTTTAACCCATGAATCTCTGAGTTTGCGGATTCTACGGCCTCGTTCTGAGCGCTAAGGTCCCTATGAAGAGAATGAGTTTTCCTCACGAGCAACAAATAAGAACTCTTCTAAGTCTACATTAGGATGGTTTGCAATTATAGCATTCAACTCAGAACTAAGGTTTATGATTCCCCTCAAGGGGTAGTCGTCTTTGACTACACAGGAGGTCTCTCTTTGGAGAGGCTGGCAACCCCTAGGTGCCCTAGCCAAATGAGATTTCCTAATCTTCATTCTCTCATCTTTCTAAGACCCAAGTTTCCTTTTTTTCTGGCTTGGAACTTACCATCTTTCTTCTTTTCTGTCGGTCTTTCTCGACCAACTCTTCTTTTCTTCGATCCCAAATCTTTGGGTGTTTTCCTCTTTCCTCTTCCTTTCGTACTGAGCCGGATAAGAATGTTCCAGTAGTATTTCCTTCTTGCCGTAAAAGCCGGCTACAAGGGGAAAACTTGGGATGTCTGCGTCTGAAAACAAACTACCCAAAGGCTATGGAGATTTCTCGTAAATCCTACCTCATTCAATCGGGCTGCCCCAAGGATTCTGGAGGGGGGGCAACCAGACATTTTCTTCGAGGGCTTGTGTGGTAGGAAACCAGGCCACGGTGTCCGACGTAGAAGGGAAGGGGCGTAGAAGCGATGGAGTTGGATCTGGAGCGAAATTCGTTACGTCGAAGCCCCAGGATTCAAAGAACTCCTCCTTCGGGTGAAAGGAGACCAGTTGGGCTCATCAAAATCACCCCCTCCTCCAGCTCCTTTCCAAAACCAGGAGGAAAAGCCAGAAGGTGTGGCTAATGTGGATGTCCCGGAACAATCCTCTTCAGAGCTCCGGATTCCGGAGGGATTTCCTCCAAAGTCAAGTCCCCTGCGTTCGATCTTCGAGCTGTCGATCCTGCGCCAGTAGCAGGACGACGCCGGGGAAGAGAAGCAGAGGAAGAGGCATGGAATAGGCCGATCTATGAGGTGAAGAATAAACTGAAATTTGTCCCCTGCAGTAAAATAAAGTAAAGTAATTGAAGCAATAGGAAAACAACTCTAAAATTTTTCAATATGATAATTACGATCTTACTGCTGAAAGAAGCCCTCTACAAAGAAAAACGTATGCTATGCAATTGTTGTAAATGTAATTAATTATTAATATTATAACCACTGAATTGTCGGATATTATGGTGATAATATTTCCATAGTATTTATAAGGATAATCCGTTTCATTTTGTGTCTCATACATTTTGTGTGTTGAGCTTGTACGAGTAGTTATCGGTTCAAGTCACACAGTTGTCGCACCAGCTGTAGGCTATTTACATATCCCCAGACATCGCCTGACTCTCTGACTGAGCTAGAACGGTTCTGTTTTTACAATATAATCTTTACACAATCAACAATCTGACGAGAAATAGTTTCTGTAATCTCGAAAAAAATGTTACTGGGTCGAGATATTGTAATTGTTGTAATAGTTGATTGATAATTTATCTTATATATTTAATACACTAGGCCTATTTTTGTGATAATTGTTTTGGAGCGGTGGTTCTACGAATCACCATGTCCAAGGTGTCGTTATAAAGGTCTTAGCATGTAGTTTGGCCATCAATTAAAAAAATTTTGAAAATTCACCGTGGACATGGAAAATAATGGGGTCAAATTCACAATTTTCCCCATAAATTTAATATGGAGCTAAACACCGACGATCGAGAAATCAGCTGTTTATTTAAGGAAGTGGTAAAATAAACCAATCAAATCTGACAGTTAAACATGGTTCTTTCTTTTTTCGTTTAATGAAGACATCATCGTACAGCTGGCAATAAAACACCAGTTTTTATTTGCACAAAACCAAAACGTAATCAAAATGAAAATCTGTTTGGAAAATCTAAACTTAGTTTCTAAACATAGTTATTGGTGGACAGATTGTCTCCTTGGCAGTGCACGATTTCGTGCGCCAGGTACGCTAGTACATTTTTAAAACGCTTTGTATTAAGATGGTCAATAAATAGGAAATACACTGAAAGAGGATCGCGTTGTCACCGGAAATACAGACAGTTATGGGAAGATACCATAAGACAGCGGATATGGAGAACATTCCGTTAATCTTAACTAACTGACGACGGTCAGATGATTTATAATCATAACACCGGCTACGATGTGCGCCTAGGAACGTAAGTTAGGCGAATCACATACAGTACACATATTGCGTCTGGGGTTTCGAAGTCACTTGAAAAATCCATTTTCTAAACTACACGTGTATTTTGTACTGTGAATTGATTCAGAGTTTTTATATAAATTTAAATCTTTAGAGCGTATGATTTATTTACATATAGTAACTAGAACTTGTAGAACTACATTGAAAATAAACGGTATCAGTGGAGTGACACATAATTTCTCCCAAATTAAAAAAAACATTCTGTAATAAAACTATCATGTTCTTCAAAGTTTATCTAAATATCATTTAATAGTTTATTGTTTCAAAAATAATCATCCAATTTCCAATTGAAAATAAAAACAAGAGAGATAAAGTTAAATTAATTGTTCGAATTGTATGGGGGGACCCCCACACCTCCCAGTAATACCAAGCTTTTTTGAGTTGGTTTTGTTGGGTGATTTGGCCTTACGCTTCACACCAAGTTTCATGGAAAACGGTTGGAAAATAAGGAAGAAATTGATTTTTTAATATTCTTCATGAGAATAACATAGGGTGTTTTTAGGCAACGTACTGTGTTTATCGTGGACAGTAATTTTAACTTCTCTCTGGAACCGTTAGTCGTAGATAATTAATTCTAAATACTAATTTGTTTAGTTTTTTAAGCTGATTTCAATAGCACCAGTCAAGTTATACTTTACTGTTACTGTTTTCGCTGAAAATTCAAAAATTTAATTTTTTTAGACATTTTAAAGCCAATAACTTTTGAACCGTCATTTTTACAAACATCAAAATCGTTCGGGCTGCTTTTCAAAAATTTAGATTATTTCGTACGGTTTATGCGTACGATAGAATAATAAAGTTTTAAAAACAAAACTCATGTGTTTTTGATATTCAAGATCAAGATTTTTTTATTTTTTCGCTGAACAACGTCTAAAATAATATTATTTTCTATTGGATTCTTCTATGCGAAATGTAGACATACACATGACGCTGGTCACAAAACCTTTGTTAACTTTTAACTGTCTGAACATGAGGGGTTGGAGGAAATTATTAAATGAAGGACAACTTAAAAATTTAATAAAACGAACTCCCTTAAAGGGCTGCATTTATATAAACTACTAACAGTAACCCCTACAGTTGACACTGTACAACTAAGCTGATAATTAATTTTACTTTTTAACTTATTTGTTTTGTCTTTTACATATTTTGATTCCAGGTAAACATTTTGTTATAATAATAATCATATTTCTTCTCAACGCTGAGTCGCACAACCCTTACAAAGGACTGGTTAACTGCTAGTTGTTAATAAAAAGGTTCAGTAGGTTTTGAAATCACAAATGCAGCCCCTTTAAGGGCGATTGTCAGAAAAAACACATTCCAAACTCTTATGAGAACAAAGGAATTGACAATTTGACAGAAAATAAGTAACGGTCTGTAGAGGGAGGTGACGCATCCCCAGGACAACATGACTGATGAACCGACAACAGGCTTCCATCTGTCTTCCACTCCAACTTTTCATTTGTGAATTGACAACAATGGCTGAGTTGAAGTCGTTATCATTTAACTCATTCACTTACTCTCTAACGATTTATAACATGGCCTTTGTGTTAGGCTCGTAAAATATTTTTTGTCCAAGGTGATACGATTTTACAAATAAAAAAACAAAAAACTATCACAGTTAAAAATGTAGTACCTGGTGACCGAGCTTTGATCGGATAGATAAGACTTGTATTATACAAGAAAATTAGCAAAAGTAAAACACATTTACTCAATGAAAACATTTCCCTTTTACTCCCTCGATGAATTATTTTAAATAAGTCAAAAACAAATAATATTGTAAAACTTTTCATTCACTGATTTACTTATTAATAGTTTAGTTTCCTACATTGATAACATAGTTATATAGTCGTATCTCTATATAATAATAAGTATTCATTTTGATGTTTCTCTGTAACAGCTGTAACATGTACCTAATTTTAAAACTTATATAAATATTTCTTTATATATAATATGTTTTCATGTATTGGTCCACTTGATTGGGTTCTCTGGTATTTTTATGTATTCTGTATTGGTAAATTTTGACATGGATATGTCTTAGCTCTGGGTGGGGGGTGTTGGTGATTTTTAAGATGGAAAACATGTAACAGGTTTCCATAGAAACTACCAGGGCTATTTTATTGAATTTTTAATACAAAAGAATAAGAACAGCTGTTTAGAAGAACTGAATAAATTCCCATAAGGCATATCCATGATCTAACCTATTTCCCACAGGGAAGTAAATACAAACATTTTTATTGGTTAACTGCGTAACATGTTACATGTGATGCAGTTTGTTACGAATTGTTGTCAATTGCTTCAAAGAATATGAATAATGTTACATCGTTATAGCTATTTTGTTAGACTTATAAGTAGGTATAATATTGTTCGGATTTTGTTAATTTTTGTATTATTGGTTAATTGCATGATTTGTATAAAAATGATTGTTCGTTAATCAATAAACAAATACATCCTCAAAGTACTATCAAATTGATATTGATATAATCCATATTTATATTAATGGCATATTGATACCTAAATTGAAATACTGTTTGGAGTCTCACACCCTTTTATAAAGGGAAAACATATGAAACAAGGTGACATCATTTATTGACGACGGAATTGAGAGATTCAACGACAGTATCGAATGACGTCGATGTTTGCCGTATCGATATTTATGATAGCGATATTTGCGGTTCACCATTCTGTCACAGCGTTGGCAATGCCACGGAACCGGCTGGGTTATATTTCGATTCACTGGTTTCCACATGCAGTCGACCGTCACTGCGGTACCACAGACTCTATCTGTTATTGGACCTTTACTGTTACTTCTGTGAAAAGCTTATATAAAACCCTCCTCAAAACTATTACCGTTTCAACCGAGGTTTCAGTGCTCAGCGCATGCAAGACAGCTGTAAATGACTAAAGCAATTGAGTAAGGTTGTGGTGTGGATGAAAATAACTTCCATTTAAGCGTTCAGGTCAGATTATCAATATTTTACACGGAATTATTTGTGATATTTGTTACAAAAGTCACATTACTTTGAGCTACAATGCAAAAAATGTTTCGCGACAAATATTTTATTTCAATACAAACAGAAGTAAAGCAGACCTGTGTACTTAGTGAATTTCCAGATCAATAATAGTACAGTATATGACAATTTTGATCAATATAAGTCGATAAATAAGAGATTTGCATATTACATATAAGAATAACTTGGGAACGAGTATGCAGGTTAGGTGCCACAATAAACACATAAACAATTATTTAAGCATAAACAGTTGGATTACAATCACATTAAACTGATTGGTATTTAGTTTAATGTGATGGTTGTTTCATCCAAAAATATAGGGCAATAAGTGAAATATATTATTTTTCATTACCCTCCATAATATTAACATGGGAGCCCTAAAATACAACGTACTGTGTTTAGACATTTTAGTAACTTAACAACCATTTGAGATAGAGCTAAACTTAGGATATTAAATTGTGTAGTCTTTTTAGTTGATTCTTATGGTAAAGTTTAAATTTAAAATTTGTAAAAATTACACATGACAAAATAACATCGTACCGGTCTTAGGTATTGCCATGATATCTACGGTAATAGCTTCTTCCCATAGGGAAATTTGGGAAATTCAATAAAATAAAGTGATCTACACAGTTATACAGTTTAAATCGCTTTATGTGTTCAAAGGTCTTCAGTAGCTCAGCCATATTGGACATGATAGGATAGTCCGGGTCATCAGGGGATGATAGGCAATAATTTCAAATCTAATTCTGGGATTCAAACTGGGTATCAAAGTTTTAAGGTTGCATCCCCCGAGAGACGGAAGGAATCTGTTCGCTTTAGATAGCCAAAAGAGACATTTTGTTGTACCAACTGAGAGTCTCTGAAGTGCAGTAAAACAGTGAAACAACATTTGAGGACTATAAAGACTCATAATATTACAACTGCAGATTGTCTTCAATTTAAATTTAAAAATATTGGACTCCAGCCTTGGTCTTACCATGGTAGTAGACGTATTTCCTTTTGCGGGTTCACGAAAATGATTAGGTGTTTACTGTAATTTAAAGGTCATATTAGAATACAATCACAAAAAATACCTTTGGATTAAAAAACGTCAACAATTTTTGTATTTATTTTTAAGTTATAAAAGCGTGATATAACCTATAATAAGCCATAAAATAACTCGCCTCCTGACATAATGTGACAGATCTAACACACGGTTGAAACGAATAACGACAAACCTAACCATTCCATAAATTTGGCTGGTCATAAATTTCATGCTGCTAGTTAAGTTGCCCATATGGTAATTTATTGGGGCATGCAAATGCAACGATCTGTGCTGGACAAGCTGATAGTCATGTGCTTTAAATTTAAACAGCTGATCATCGATAGTTGTAAATATTTGGAACTAAAATATCAACGAGTCCGGGAAGCATGACTTGCCCTTTAGGGAATTTACAAAATACATCGTTTTCCTTTGATAGGGGTAATGTACTATAATTATAATACATTTTGTTTGCATTGGATATAGTTGTTACAGTTTTACATATTTTAACCAGTTTTATAAATTTTAGAAAATAAAAATTGGATCTCTATGATTCTTTTTTAGCACTTATGTTTTATCTAGATATGTAGGCTATTATCTCGGGGGGGGGGTTAGCGTTGCTGTGTAACGCAAAACAAAGTGCAGCGGAAGTCGATTCCATAGAAACTACCAGAGCTGCTAAATAGAGTTTTTAATATACAAACATAAGAATCTAACCTGTTTGCCACAGGGAATTAAATACAAACATTTTTAGTACGAGCTGGTAAATATAGGCTAAACCTTTTTATTGGACCAAACATGTAATTAATTTGGTAATGTTCAAGAGGAGGTTATAGAGAGTTTTTACCTTCTCTCTTATACATAATTAAGATATTTGGGAAAGTATTGTTTTCGTCAAAATTTTTAAATTTGAGTTGAGTGTGAATATATCTGTTTTGAGGTGCACTTTGGATATATCTCAAGGTTATTTGGTTTATTTTTTGAATTTTCTGATTTTTAAGAATAGTTTATCTCTAAAAATTAAAAATGGAAACATTATTTTATTTACTTCCCTGTGGGAAATAGGTTGGATCATGGATCTAAAGGGAATGTTTCAGTTCTTCTAAACAGCTGTTCTTATTCTTATACATTAAAAATTCAAAACAATAGTAGTCTCTATTAGTTTCTATGGAAATCTGTTTCAAATTTTCATCTTAGAAATTGCTAACACTCCCTCCAGAGCTAAGACATATTTATGCCAAAACACAAACATAAGGAACAGCCACAACAGCATAAATATTATTTTCCTAATTGGACTTACCCTTCACATCATTAATGTTGATATACCTAAAAGATTGGATTGTTTGGTAGTGTGTAGTTTCGTATTTTTTACAAAGTCAATAGTATTATAGCTAATTCTAGAAATCAGTGGAAGAGTTGTGATTTTTTGGAAATTGTGATTTTATTGGAAATCGTACTAATCAAATTAGCTACACAATAACTTCGATTTTATTACTCAATGTACGTCTTAGTACCGTAATGTTTTCCCTTCACATTTTGTACTTACATGCTTAAAAATTGTAATTCCATTATGGAAATAAAGAATGAATAACAATGAACCAATAACATCATTTTAAGTTCATCGTGACTATTGACAGTCTAAAAAGCATAACATTTTACGTTAATAAGGTTTTGTTAAACGATTCACTGTAAAAAATCTTAAACTATTACCAAAAATCGGGGTAATGGGAAGTAAAAGGTTCCGAAACGAAGTAGAATTAAATTTTACACTACATCGCCTTGAAAGGTCGAAGCAGTTCACAAGAGGAAAAGAGTTATTGCCGTCATTACAGTAACATACAGTCGCCACCAGCCTTCCTAAGTCTGCCTAAGTGACCAACCATTTATTTTCAATCTATTTTGATGCAAACTGGAGTCTATTGTATATTGAAAAGGAGAATCTATTCATCGTAAAATATATCGGTGCATTAGCAGAGGAAATAAATATTTTTAATTTAATAAAAAGTTGAATTTTTAACGATTTTTATAGAACAGCTATTCACATACCCGCACTTGGTAAGTTAAAAAAAATAGGAAGACTTTTTTGCATTAAAGAATTCAATAATAGCTATTTCAAGAGTACGAACTTTAGTTGAGTAGTTTTTAATTTAGTGTCTATTTTATGTTTCAAAAAAATTGGAGTAAAATAAATATATCTTTGATGGTTCATAGGCCTTTAATTTTCGGTCGAAAATTGAATATGACTTGATTAAGCTGTGAAATGAGGTTGATCGAAGATGTTAACTATAATTTCTTATTTTTAATTGAACAAAAAAACACAAAATGCAAATCTCCAAACATTGAATGTTCACTGGTTTTGAAGACTTCGTCCAAAGAAAAATGAAGATCTGATACGCAAATAAGAAATGTAAATAGATAATATTTAAATGAACTATACGTTTGAGTCTTAATCTAATTCAAATACTCCTTTGAACTTCAAAAGTTTCAAGTCTGTGTATATCTGCGAGAAAAATATGTGAGGGATTTTGAAACGAAAAAATGTCTGAAATTGGAAAGAGGTAATATTTTCCGTCAACCTTTAGTCCACACATAAAGAAGAGTCAGACACTTACAGCAATGCTCACGACACAATTTGCAACACTGTCAGACTCATGCTCGGCCCACAATACCTTTGCAAGTTATAATGGACCTTCATACTTATGAAAAAAGTACTTCATGAGCGCAAATCATGTTTTTCATGTGAAAATCCCGTTTTTAGGTTCCCTGGAATAAAAATAGTTTTAGGATTGATGTATGTCTGTCTATTATAAAATAACGCTTAAGATTATGCCTCAAACATTATTTTTAATTTGGAATAAGGTTGCATCGTGGCAATATCGTGAGAATTTTTTAGATTTGGAATTCGTATGAGTAGTTCACCATAATTTTTTTAAATAAAGGAAACAAATCCAAATCTACTATAAAAAGAAAAGAAAAGTTCAATTTTATTCTTGGCAGTAAACACAGTAAGTTGATTGCCAATTCTAATAAAAACTCAATTTCTTCCTAATTCACAACAGTTTTTCATTAAACGCGATGTGCAACTGTCATTACGTCTTGAGCTGGACAACTCCCCTAAAATATTTAAACTTGTGAACGTGAAAGAAATTGAAATAGTTTTAAAAAATCTGACAAAAGCTATTTCAAGAGTACAACACTTTTATTAAATACTAGCTGACCCGGCGAACTTCGTAACGCCTGACAGTAAATACATGCTAACTTTAAGTTTGACCATGTTCTAAAGTCGAATAGCAATACGGCTTCATTGTGAAAGGTTATATATCCTGGGTCGCGGCATAGAGAATAACAAATACTGAAACGATAAGACATATTAATATCATTCCTATAAAACAAATAAATCTGAGTGGATTAATTCACAATTTTCAAATCGAATTTAAACCCAAACGAAACCTAACTGTAATACGGCTTTTATAGGAAAGATATAAAACAGCTGATTATTATAATAAATGTAATAATATAAACATTGTAATTATCATATAAACACGTGACTTTAATCAGACAGAAAATAAAAATATAAATACATAATCCCCCAAAACCGTAAACTATTAACGTGGTGAATAAAGCTGTTCATTTTTTACAGTACACATTTACTTCATTAATGAATGATTCAGATGGCATTGGATAGTAAAGCATACGGTATTGCTAATGGAAAGTAAACCAATCAGCTGTAGCTAAGAAATCAAATGTTTTCATTGTAGACAATTTGTAAACAAACTTACTCTCCAAAAGGTTAACATTAGAAATTTAAAACGCCATAAAATGGAAACTTATGGGGATTTCGAAAATATTTTTACACTAAAACCTTCCTGGACACATATAGAGCAACTTCCTAAGATTTCATGGCGATCGGATGAGTAGTTTGGCAACGCATAAAGGACATACATACATACAGACATACATTCAATTTTATATATAGAGATATGTAAACTATGTAGGTTTATTTGACAAGGACGAATGAAGTTCATTTATATCGTTGAATTAACAATTACTAGTACAAATACAATAAGTACAATTAGTTGAATTATTTAGTACAATAACAAATTATTAAGAACATACAGTAGTTAAATTATTTAGTAAAATAATTCAAATTGAAACGTGACATGTTTTATTATATTACAGCAAAGCTCACATAGTCAGAGGCCAGCAAAGACACAAAGCCAGTGCGGCCGCCAACTCTAAGTGGCAGAGTCGTTATATTTAATGATGTTGGCTCTCTCTGTACATTCTCGCCCATATTTTGTATCCTAGTATTTTATTTTTTGGATTTTATCAATAATTACTTTGACGTTTTGGCTAGGAATGGTCCTAACCCTGGTATTTTTAATGAGACAGAGTTTGGAGTTGAACCGGCGTCCTTCAGATTATGAGCCAAGTGTTACCACTGGACTACTCAGCCACTTTTTCCACTTTTTAAAAAAATTAGAAAAATTTAAGAAAAACTATACTTTATTTTATTCATTATTATTATAATTATTAGCCTACTATTGATTATAAAAGTGTTTCCATAGAACCATTATATTCGTTGTTTTAAACGGTAATGAAACAAATACAGTCAAAAAATATTTGAGTTTTCCTTAAATTCGAACTTAAACGAACTTCAATGATCAATAGTATTTAGCATATTATAAACAATGGTATTAATGGACTGATACATACTTTCTCCTTCAACTAAATTTTAAAACTTCAACCTTTAATAAAACTATTTATTAACCTCAAAGGGATCGTCTCCCTTGATTTGGCTCAATACCGGGGAAATGCTCGACGCACGAACCTCTTCTCGTTCCGGGAAAGAGGAACAGTGTGAAAACACCCCAGGAGCTCTGTTTCCAGAGGCCCCTAATGTGGCAAAACACTAAAACTCCGGGGGTAGCACCACACCACTGCAATCGTCCCGAGCTATGAGCTCATTGTGCCATCACAGTGAGTGGCCTCTATTCTGTATCACAATATCTTACTCGTCGCCTTACTCAAGACAACCGCCTCTCTTTTTCCTTCGCAGTATGGAAAACACCTTCCAGTTTTCGTCACCCTTGCAACATCTTTCCCACAATGTTCTCAGGGGTCAGGTCACCACCAACTGTGTTTGCTAGGGCAGTACGATCTTCTTGAAAATGACGGCACACAAAAAAGGTGTGGTACACATCATTTTCACTCTCTTCACAGTATATGCACCTAGAAGAGTCTACTTTACCCATTCGATGCAGATACAGGCGGAAATAAATGGGTAAACTTATATCTCACTCAGTTTATGACAGGGTTATAACTACTATGTATAAATTGAATGTAATTCATGTAATTTATTGATTGGCAATTGGCTAATTATTTTATTGGTAGTTAAGAAATACTTTTGTGTAATTTGTTGATGTTTTAATGTGTTACTATATGTGCCAATCAACCGAGGTCTTAGTGGCCAGTGTTACAAAGTGCTATGAAGAGATATTGTTTGAAGCTATTATGACTTTGTAGTTATACAATCATTGATAAATAAACGGTACCAGTGAACTGACACATACTTTCTCCCTTAAGTAAGTTCAAGAAAGACAATCTATAATAAAACTATCATGTTCTCCAAAGTTCATCTAAATAAATATCATTTAATTATTTATTGTTTCAAAAATAATCATCCCATTTCTGAAAATAAAAACAAGAGAGACAAAGTTAATTGTTGGTTAATAATACCAAGCTTTTTTGAGTTAGTTCTTTTGGGTGATTTGACCTTACACTTCATACCAAGTTTCATGGAAACTCTCCATAAGAATAACATTTGGTGCTTTCAGACAACGTTCTGCGTTCATCATGGACAGTAAATTTAACTTTTCTCTGGAACCGTTAGTCGTAGACAAATAATTCTAGATACTAATTTGTTTAGTTTTTTAAGCTGGTTTCAATGGTACCAGTCAAGTTATACTTTACTTTTATTGTTTTCGCTGAAATATAAAAATTTGATTTTTTTGACATTTAAAAGCCCATAACTTTTGAACCGTCATTTTACAGATATGCGGGTGGTGTCAAATTATTTAGTACTCTATACACTATAAACTGTCAAATTTTAATGAAAATCGTTAGAGCCGTTGAGAAATTGGATTTTTTCACGTTTTTAAGGGTTTTTAGGGGTGAACTACCCTTAAAAATCAAAAATTCAAAAAAATGAAAAAAACGCCTGGAGATACCGTGAATATATGCATACATGCCAAATTTCATCTAAATCGGACCAACGGGGTAGGCTGTGGCACTGTACACATCCAGACACACACACACACACACACACACACACGGACGGACAGACATCACGTCAAAACCCACTTTTTTGGATTCAGGGGACCCCAAAACGGATATATCCACCCTCAACTCAAATTCGAAAATTTTGACGAAAACAATACTTTCTCCATATACTACGTATAAGGGGAGAAAGTAAAAAGTGTTAACAAATCTTATTTTTCTTTTATTAAAGCACAGTTTTTATTTCAAAATAAAACAAACATAATCTTTAAAGTTTCTATAAATATGATTTAAAAATTTATCGTTTCAAAAATAATCATCGAATTTCTATAGCAAGTTAAGTTAATTTCATGATATCAGCAACAAATCGCTTTTTCAATAAATGAATAACTGGTTTAAGTAAAGGAAAACACAGGAATAGAATTAGTTTAATATTTTAATAAAGGTTTAATAAATTCGCCTTGACAGTTACTTACACCATTTAATCATTTATTAAATTAGTTGTTAGAATTTTTACACCAGGTCATACCAAACCCTTTTAAGTGGGTTTTGTGACCTTACACTGCATACCAAGTTTTATGGAAAAATTGTTGCAAAATAGGAAAGAACTTTATTTTTTAATATTCCCCGTAAAAATAACAGGGAAGCTCTAAGACAACGTCCTGCATTTAACATTGACATGAAATTTAACTTTTATTGGGACGTTAGACGTAGACAGATGATTAACAATACTAATTTGTTTATTTTTGAAGAAGGTATTGAATGTAGCCTAATAATCTAATTATCTTATGAAATAATTACCAAACAAATTTAAAAACTTTTGAACCATTACTTCTAAAAACTAGGAAATTTGAATTAAAGTTGTTTGAGTGGTTTGTGAGAGATTTGTGTTTTTTACATTTTTAAGGGGATTTATGTGTAAACTACCCTTTATAATACAAAAATTCAAAAATGTAAAAATGGCATGGATATAAGACCAAAGTGCATCTGTGTACCAAATTTCATGAACATGGGACGATCAGAGTGGTCTATGAGCTTGTACACAGACGGACAGACATAATTCCAAACTCCATTTTTAGGGATTCAGGGAGCCTCAAAACGAATACACTCACTCTCAGCTCTAATTCAAAAATTTTTACGAGATAGGCTACTTTCTCCATGTATAAGTAGAGTGATATATGATATGGGAAATAGCATAGATCATGGATATGTCTGAAGGGAAAGCTTTCAGTTCTTTAAACTGCCGTTATTATAACAATATGACGTCACTTGCGTTTCAAATTTTAGTCCGACGGATTGCCAATACACCCCTGAGCTAAGACAATGACATATCCATGTCAATAATATTTGCCACACTTCTTTGAAAACTTTACCACAAATACATTTATGTAAACATAAACAGGGTGATCAACTCAAGAAGGCCACCATTGGGATATCTGAAACTGTAACATTTAGAGAAAACATTAAATGGGGATTCCTTAATTTTTCAAGACGATAAAAAATATTATTTATGTTTTCCCAGTTTCAAGAACAGAAATTATATTTTTTACCTTGATACCTGGTAAAAGATAAAAAATATTAATTTCGTTTTTCAAAATATGGTCAAAATATGGCCAACTTCGAAATGTCTATAGGAACCCCCTGTTTTCTTCTTTTGATAAGCTTGACCGTTTAGCAACTAGGAGCGCTGAATTTTTCAGAAATTCACATGATCAACTCAAGGAGGCCACCATTGGGATATCAGAAACTGTAAGATTTAGAGAAAACATTAAATGGGGAACATTCCTTAATTGTGTTAATCCTGTAAATCTTAAAACACACATCTTTAATAATAATTTATTATTATAGTGAATTGAAATGAGAATTTCCTAAATTATTAGCGCTACAAGTGGCCAAAATGTGATGTTTATTAAAAAAGCACTAAGAATGAAAAGTCTTTGAACTTTATGAACTTTACTCAAGAATGGTGACTTTCTTGAGTTGATCATGTGATTTCTGAAATTTTCAGCGCTTAAAAATTCAAGGAATGTTCCCCATTTAACGTTTTCTCTAAATCTTACAATTTCCGATATCCCAATGGTGGCCTACTTGAGTTGATCACGCGAATTTCTGAAACTTTCAGAGCTCCTAGTTGCTCAAGCTTATTAAAAGAAGACCAAGAGTAAAAAAGTCTTAAAATTCCATGTTAAATCCAAAACCATAATAAAAACAGGGGGTTCCCATAGACATTTTAAAGTTGACCGTCATTTTGGAAAATGCCGGCCATATTTTGAAAAACGAAATTAAAATTTTTACCGCCTTAAAAAGTTAAGGAATGTTCCCCATTTAATGTTTTCTCTAAATGTTACAGTTTCCGATATCCCAATGGTGGCCTTCTTGAGTTGATCACCCTGTATACAGTCGGCTGACGTTGAGGTAATCAGCTGTTCATTATTTTCAACTTCGAACAGATGAATTAGACAATCAGCTCATTTTTTTAAGTGTTGGTTGAACTAGAGAGAAGAATTTAGGATAACACGTATTTGAATATTAAAAAAATAGTTTTTGTTTAAAATAAAAAAAATACTGTTAAACAGACTAATTTTAATAAAATTAAACGGTTCTATTCTAAGTAAATAAAATGCACATTGAAATATTTTTTTGTGATAAAAATGGTGTTGATAAACAGTAATAAATGGCTGATATTAATTATGAGATCGAAGATAAAAGGCGGAAAATTATGGAGCACCATTAATGAGTTTTAATGACTGGGATTCTTGGACTTCTCCGAGAGGCAGGAAATCCTATTGACATTCCTTTACTTTCGCCCTTCATCTTCTTAGACTCGTTTAATGAATTAAGCAGCAATTTGTGGTGGAAATTGTCGTGTTTGGGCAAGGGTGTTAAAAAAAATTAATATGTAAAAAATTAAAAACATTCTATCATCTTAGATCATCTTAGAAATTCAGTAAAATCTCTTTATTGTCATATTAACTTTTTAAAAGTGCATTTGGCATGCAAATTTTTTCTGAACTCATTTGATTAATACTGTAAAGTCCACGCAGTATTTTTCCTTTGTAATACAAAGGTCCAATAGGAACTGTTCTTCACTTTTATGAGTGTTGTTTAGATTTTTATTATATACATTTCCATCAAGATTTTACAACGATATCTGTACGTATAAATACCCCCGTCGCAGCAGACCTGCGTACTCAGCGAATTTCCAAATCAATAACATAGGCCTAATAATAATAATATATGACTAGTTTGATCATTATCTGTCAATAAATATGAGTATTATTTGCCTACTCTCCATAGATTAACATGGGAAAGAGTATGCAGGTTTGCTGCTGTGAGGAACGCTGAAAGTAGGTGTTTCTAGCGTAAAAAATTAATTTTTTCAGCATTTATATTAACTTTCATCAACATCTGTCCATAAATAAAGGAGTTTGCCTATTCACTATATGATTAATATGGGAAAAGAGTATGCAGGTTTGCTGCCATGATAAACACATAAACTACGATTTTTAAGCATAAATGGATAGACCTCAACCACATGAAGCTAAATATCAAGTTTTATCCAAAAATATTGATTAATATGGGAAATATTAATTTTTCCCTATCCTCCATAAGATTAACATTGGAGCCCCACAATACAACATACTGTGTTTAGATTTCTTAATATCTCGGTAACCGTTGGAGATAGAGAAAAACTTTAAGGAACTTAATTGTGTAGTTTTTTAAGCTGATTCCAATGGTTAATTATGAAATTAGAAATTTTTAAAAATTACATGTGAAAAACGCAATAAACCCCATTTTGGGGTACAAACCCCCCCCCAAACTACCCGTTCCCATTGACCGATATGTTTGGTTTACGAACTCGTCCGAGCATTTGTAGGAATACTTGTCACTACCAAATTTTGTCGCGATCGGACCATTTTTACGAGAGTTATCGTGTTCACAGATATATATATATATAATATATATATATATATATAAATTTTAACGACTATTGTTTTTGGACTCTGGGCACCTAAAGAAGAAAAAATAACATGGTCCCGGGCTTAAGTCTCGCCATGAGACCTACGGTAATAGCTTCTTCCCTATGGGAAATTCGCTAAAAACCAGTTCGAGGGGACACGCCCACTCCAATTCAGTTGTTTTTGAGTTTTAGTGACGAGTGGACGTGTTTTTTCTCGTGGTATGTACTAATTATGTACTAATCGTGCTATGTTTTAGGTTATAGGTTTCCTGTGAAAGGAATCAGATTCCAGATCCCGAAACGTCGATTTGAAACAATTTTAAATTATCGTAATAAAAATGTAAATAACATAAATCTAGCACAACTAATAATGAATTTCAAACAAATAACATTTTAAGTTAAATAATACTTTTTTAATCTTTTGTGTAGTTGGGAGGTTACGTTATGTTTGAACATATTTGTTGTACAAAGTGTGATACATTAAAATGTTTTGTGTGGAGTTAAAAAATATTGTATTTTAATTTTATGCTATATTATAAGTCATTAAAAAGTGTTTTTGTTGAAGTTTTTATTTTAATAACATTACTTACTGAAATATGTAAACCACCGATTGACGAAATATTGTATTTATGTTTGACAAGCTCATATCGTGATGTAAGGTTTGGTAATGAATAAATTATATAAAAATATTAAATCGATAAAAATCTGGAAAAATTGTTAAGCTATATCAGTTGGAATACACCAATTATCATTATAAAATATAGTGTAAATATGTGTGAAAAATTCGTAGTTTTACACACATAACAGATCTTGAGCATTTTTTTATTTATTCTTTGTTATGGGAATATCACTAGGGTTAGTATAAAAAATAAGTAAAACGATACTGAAGATTTTATGTTTATGATCCAAAGATAAGAAATAATATTCATATCGTGTATGCATTACAAATACCACACAATTTAACCTATAAAAGGAGGTAATAATTAATTGCTTATGAAGAGAAGAGAGAGAAGTAAATCATTTTTTTTAAGTTTCCAGTCGAGAAGTTCAATAAGCCTATTGGAAGCAGAGTCTCTAACGCATCGCGTACGAGATTGGTGACCGGTGTTCCGGTCAAACGCCCTGATCTCCCATCCCTTACCGAGGCTACCTGGTGCTCTTCAAACATTTTAAGTCTATATGAAGTTAAAAAAACATAACATACAATACAAACACATACAAACATACATTTTAGCGAATTTCCCATAGGGAAGAAGCTATTACCGTAGGTCTCATGGCAAGACTTAAGCCCGGGACCATGTTATTTTTTCTTATATAAGTTAAGTGTGTAAACAGTTCCTTATCAAAACTTAAAAAAACGGAAATGTTGTAGGAAGAAATTATGAAACTATAAAAAACAACTAAAGAAATATAATTCTAAAGTATAATTTGTTCGTGCTATTGGAGTTTTAAAGTAAAGATGAATTAATTAAAATATTTTTGAGGGTAAATAATCTAACTTTAATCTAAAAAAACTTGTAAAATATTTAAAAAATACATAAGAAAAACATCCTCTAACTATCCGTTCCGATTGACGGATACATCTGGACTACGAACTCTTCTTCGAATTTGTCTATAAAATAAGGAAATACGAGGTCAAAAATGAATGTTTGTTTTGTCTTTGAAGCAGTGACACCGTGATGACGCTACTCGATAAAGGTGAAACGAGTCTCGTGAAATGATATTAACAAAGGAAAATATCGTGAAGCTGTCACTAAGTTGTAACAATTGTCGGTATTTTTATTCTCATTTATCTCCTGCCGTCAGTTTGTTTTAAATTCCTGAGTTATATAAAATTAAAATCCCGTTCTTCTTTAATTATAGTTAGAAAATAGTTTATTGCATTTGATACATATTACTATTACATAAGATATCTAGCCGAATAAATTAAATGATAATTAGTTAATTAAAAAGAACATAAGAACATTCTTAGTCTCACTCAGTCTCTTCTTAGTCTTTCGTGGTTTTGTTAAGACAAAACCACGAAAGACAAAGCACATTGAAAAAACATTCCTTTAAGACATGTGTCCTTAATCTTTTCAATAAATAAACCATTCTACTTAATCTCCTTCGTACAAAATCAACATTCACATGCCAAGATAACTCAGTATCTAGGTAGATACTATCCAGACGTTTCATATGCTTTACTTTGACTTAGTAGACAGACCCCTGAGCTTCCGTGCTGGTGTTTAGGTTGAATCCCGTGTCCTTCATTTTGTATTCTTATCGATCTCTTCAGTCCAGTGGCTGTACAAATTCCGCAGAGAGATTCGTCCAACCGGATTTTCTGGGCCTCCTAATCCTCCAGGATCTATCTAATTAAGAAAATGCAATGGAATTTACAGTAACTTAAAAAATCTCTACATGTAAAAATGAATTATTTATGTATGTACTTTATGCGTTACCAAACTACTCATCCGATTACCATGAAATTTTAAGAAGATGCTCTATATGTGTCCGGGAAGGCTTTAGTGAAAAAAGAAGAAAACTCCATAAGTTTACATTTTATGGTGTTTTAAATTTCTATTGTTAACCTTATGGTGATTAAGTTTGTTTTCTAATTGTCTACAATCAAAACATTTGATTTCTAAAGCTACAGCTGTTCCACGTTAAACTGTAGGTACCTTAGTTGTTGCCATCGACTGTTGGGCTATTAATTAACAGTCATGTCTAAGGAACATGTCAGCCTTAGTCAGTAACAAGACTAGAAGATCGCGCCACAATCATCTTACATTCAATTCTCATTCATACTTGGCTTAAAATTGAAACTGATTATTACTTGAAATTGGATTATTGAAATAGCGACCATACTACATGGTAGTAATCAATAATCAATAATCTATAATTAATAACTCAATAATCTAATCTAATCTAATCTAATCTAACTTAACCTAATCTAATCTAATCTAGCTCTGTCGGAATACTTGCACAACGAATCCGTAACGTTTTTTGACTTTGGCACTTGGCCAATCTTAAAGTTAACCCTGTTGGGCGTTACGAAGTTCGCCGGTCAGCTAGTAACATATAAAACAACTACGTGACGTTTCAAAGTTATGTGCATAACAGTTATAACACTTAAATATTGAATTCTAGAGTACTTTAGGAGCAATATTTGAAATTTCTATTCAAGAGCAGAGATATCGTAGCGATAAAGCAGTATTTGATAACATCACGCTATGCAGTATCGTTTTACTTTAACGTTGATAAAATCTTGCTCAATCCCGAGGGAAATCTGACGACAGAAGTTGGGGGTAAAGTTTCATCTAGAGTGATATTTTTAGAATTACAAAGGTATTTTATTACAAAGGATTACCTTTTTCTGAACAAAAGTTTCATAAAATAGTTAAATTCTCGTTACGTATAAGAGAATAATTAAATTGATAGCTTGTTTAGCTTGTAACAATTTTAAAAACTAGTGGTTTAATGAGTAAAAAGATAAACACTTTCTTTGCAGTAAATAATTCAATACCTTTTATTGGACTTTTCCAAAGCGTCTGTGTTTTACTACACAACGTTTCTGGAGGTAAAGAAACCTCCGTTTTCAAGTGATTACCTAAATGTTTACATTGAAAATTGAAAGTTTAAGCTACAGATATTCATTATATCATGTTGCCAATAATACTATACATATCTATCAAGACAATACAAAAAACTATATTGATAACGGAACAAATAACCACAAAACTCCGCCTACGAGCTAGCGGGGCGACATGAGATAACGTGCTATCAGGACGAGAGTTGGAGCACTACTGGAAAAGGAACAGTGATGCTTAATATAATCTAACTGATCTGATTAACTATTGATGTATGAATTGATTGAGCTGAGTATTTATTATTTTATTTCATTAATTTGTTTTGTGTTTTTGTTTTGATAATACTAAATCATAAGTACCTTTCTTCTTAGCTATTTTTCTAGTCACTGAATCCGTAAAAAGAACGTGTTTACTGTTAGTTGAATTAGTATAGATTTAGGGATTCATCAATGGTCTTATAGTAAAACAGTGGCCTGTGCGAAGTTCTGATGGCGAGTGTGTCTCATGATCATTGATCAGCTCTCTTGACAGCCCTCTGGTGAAACCTCCAGACTGTAATAACATTTTATGGCTCGTTAAAGCCGCTTCTCGGAGGATCTTGATTAAAACACGCGCTCTGGCTTCCACTGCGGATGTTCCTCCTTGTTCCTCATACTTGCTCGCTCGTCTATCGCTTTTCACGTTAAGAAAACTAATCCAAATAATCCTTAAAGATGTTATTTGGAGCAAACTTTGAAACTTTGACATTTGAAGTTGAGTCATGTATTCGTGTTTTATTCAGTCAACAGCTGTTTGATATTCAAAAAACATTTAAATTTTATACTGAACGAGTTTAGTTCTCTTAACATGAATATAATAAAACTACCTTCGCTCGATGAGAGCTCCGCCCCTAAGCCCCTGTGCTTGTTGTCGGCAGTCCTTAGTAATTAGAATACAGTTAATGGCGGTGTAGGGAATGTGCGTGTGAAATTTCATACCATTATAAACTAAAATAACGTATAACACAGTACCAAATGTGCAAGAAGAGATCACAGTTAATAAATGTAACTGTTTAGTCACTCTCATATCCTTAAAACCAAAATGTAAACAAAATAAAAAACATAAACAAATGCAAGTACTTCGATCTATGGAGTATATCTTCAGATATAGTAAAGCAACCAGCTGTTGAAAAGAAAATGGTTGTAATGTAAACAAAGTTCTGGTTCTTTATACTTTTAACTGAAATGGCGACCTACCCAGGTAGGTATTTTAAGCCAAGTTCCATAGTATGGGATCCTTTTTGGGCTTCTAGGGAGAAAGCCAATTGAGCTACAACAAAATTGATTATTTATAAACCTTCCCCATGAAATTTTACCTGAGTGTACCACTTTTCATGGCAAATCGTCCAAATGCGTCCGAGCGCATAAACTTCAAACATACAAATATATACATACGAGCATCCTCTTTTATAGATATAGAAGAAAATATGGTTTGTACGGCTCAGTGAAAAGAAGAAAGATACTTATTATTAAATAAAATACAAACCTGAAATGGAAAAAAGTAAAAGGATTCTTTGTTTAGTTCAGTATTAATTTTAAATTAGAAACTTTGCATCATTTGTTATTTTCCATTTATTAAACTTTACGACAGACATTAAAACCTAATCGCTTGTCAGAGTGTTAATCAATAAAGTTTAAATTGAACGTCATATTAAAACGTTTAAAACATCGTATCTGTTCTGTATCCTTTGTCCGTGTTTGAAGGACTCAATTCTGAATCGATTAAAACATTATTGCAAAAGAATACTTTGTAAGTTATTTATTCTTAAATATTATATTGTTGGAGTATTTCCTTTTTTGTATCAAAATAAACAATTTAAACAATGTTCTATTGTTTAATAGAACATTGGTGCACAAGCGTAAGCAGAACATACTGTGCAGTTATTACACTATTATAGGCTTATTGCGCTTTTTGATTTTAATTTATGAATGAATAAAGTAAGTAATAGAGTCTAAAGTAATAAAGTATAATAAAGTGAATAAATAATAAAATCTAAAACATTAAGGGTAGAAAAGCTAGTAAAAAAGTAAGTTAACGTTAATTACGACACGGAGTGTAAAACTGTGGGATTATAAGGGCTGCTTCTTTTACGTATCCAATTTACTTTGCAGAAAATGTTTTACTCTCTTATAATTCATACATATTCTCATTTAACCTCTAACCTGACTTTTCTCATTTTAACAAAAAGGGAATTTTTTCTCAACACAGATTGCAGGTTTGTACAAATGCTTGGAGGTAAACTTTCATGTATTTTGACTATCTAACAACAATAGTTTATTATTTATATAGCTTTTTAACAGAATATTCATAGCATAAATTTTATGAAAATATAATAAGTTATTTATTGAGCGTGTAATACGTAAGCTTACTTCCGGGGTTTTTATATTTTATCTGTTATCGAAATAAAATAATATCTAACGGTTACTTCACTGTTTGAGAATTATGTTTTAACATTGTTGTAAGATTTCGTAAATTTGTATAACTATCTATATGATATGACTAACTATCTATTTGATGACATTTGTGGCCTTTGGCCAATTTAATTTTGATTAAAGTAAAGAACCCTAAGGAACTACTAATTGTGGTGTAGAGAAGGTACTTGTGAAATTTTGGACTTATATATGCTAAAATAACGTATCAAGACAGCAAAATGTGCATGGAAAAGCCAATTTTCTAAAAACGTAACGGAGACAAAATGTGAGAAAAGGTCCTATAACCAAAGTTGAAGATAATAATCTTGAATATCCTTGGCACAAGTGCCCTCTGTTTTCCACCCAAGACCAAAGGAAATACAATTCCTTCAAGAGATATAGCCGCATAACGAAATTTTAAAACAAAGTAAAGGATTTTTGTTAACTAGTAAAATTAAAAAATTAAAAAAGCCGTATTTGTATATATCCTCAGAGTAGCCCCTTAATAAAGTCCTTTGAACATTTCAATCCCTTAGCTCATCAGGAAGACAGATTGATGTGCGTTTTCATAACACACTGAGTTTATTTTTATGCGGGTGTAATATGAAATTGTTATAATGTCAATTTTTCTAATGGTTTGTAAAAAACTTAAATTTTCTAGCTCTTCTATAGGTCCCTTAGAATAGTATCTCTAGTGAATCACACAGTGAGCTACACATGCGGCTGTATAATATTTAGACAGAAATAGTACTAATGTTCTATATATAAATGTTACAATGTATGACGTGTTCCCAGTCTAGTATACAAGTTAACAACTGACCGTTTTTCACAAATGATTTGATAAATGTTTTAACCAGAAAAGTAAATATACGCTAAAAATAGCTATTACGGTAGATAGATATTGAAGAAATTAAATGCGTCGGTACGACTAGAAAACGAATAATTCCAACACAAGACAGACATTTTTTATACTTATCCTTTCAACATAAATCTATTTCACAGTCAACCATGAAATTAGCTGAGATTTTCTTCAATGGCTCAAAAGTTAAATCTAAAATAAAAACTAAACTTGTATTCAACAATTATGCTAAATACAGAGTTTTGCAAAAATACACAGCGCGCTTTGCAGTCTGTTGTTCTTCTTATTTAAGCCGTAAACCGCCATTTTGTGTTTTTATTTTTGAAAATAATCAATATTTTTAAAATAATTACAGATATTTTTAAGAAAATTGGTATACGAGCTTTATTTTATAGATTCATCTAGTTGACACCTTTTTCAGTAATTAACATTTTGATGTCTTATAAAAACTTTGATTGGGCGCTCGTCTTTATGAAATTTAACTTTGAAATTGTTAAATGGGTGCCATTTTTAAATTCTTAAGGTTTGATCAAAAAACTTTTGTCAAGTAGTTTAAACTACAAAATACAATTCGTATACTAACTTTCATAATATCCCTAAGGTGGTTTGGAATATTAATTATTAAAAAATGGTGGGATTATAGCTAAATAAAGCCGGAAATAAAAAAAAATTGCCGGGGACGTTTTTGACTTATTTTAATATGTATTGATTGGTACTTCAAAACATGTTACGCATTTTTGTGACCCCCTGCATAGTGCTAGTGTACAGTGTATGTACACACAGTTGTTAAATAAACTACAGTAAAAGGATATTGATTACCTTTATGAAACCTTTCTTAGAAACTTTGGTAATGAGGAAATGATAGGAAATCTGTTGTTGATTATAAAGCTATGTGAAGGAGGAGTTAAACACAAAACAGAAGTTTGAATTTTAACTTTTAATATTATTAGTGCCAGCAACGAAATCTTGTAACGTTGTTCTTGTTTTACTAATGACTTAAGCAAGAAACTCCATAACTGCTTCTCTAAACTTGAGCAGTTAATTTGTATCTTTTGACAGTTGGCTGATTACACTTGTTTATAAGTACAGGTTACTTATGAGTTTTACCTTGTGGGCATAGAAAGAGATATATTTAAATATAAAGAGGTATTTTACAGGATTATTTTACTATCGTAATAATAATTTTTTATTTTCCAATAACACAAACAAAATGCTTAAACTATACAACAAATACAATATAAATCAAATAGATATCACAATATAAAGTAATAAAAGTTCAAAAATTTATATATTTACACAAAATAGTCCTTATATTACAATTTATACCAGACAGACCTCATTATTACACAAAATAATGGAAAATAAAGTAATTAAAGATTCTACAGCCCGATAGCAATCCACCACTTGAATAAATCTTATACTACAGTTGTTAAAATTATACAAAAAATACACTAACATTATTTTTTGTCAAACTTTATACTACTAAGCCTACCAATGATTGCATGCTAATGCTTACATTACTAGAGTAAACCGCACGAAAATGAGCCGATGAAAATCAGTGCAGTGTTGCCAAATCGGCCTATTCTATTATAGTATATAGTTACGTCAGCTGATAGGCTAAACGAAAAATGGCAACACTGCTGGGCAAGAGGGGGTGAGGGGGAACCAGCTGTCCAAAACCTCATCGGACTATTTTCGTGCGGTTTACTCTAATAATAATTCAACAAAAAATATTCCTAAACAATAAAAAACTAAGATCAAAATAATACTTTCATGTTGAAGATATGAGTTAGTTATTTTAACCCTATTGGCTATTTAAGGAGTAAAATCATCATAAGAGTTTGTAAAACATGAATTTATCAATAAGATTAGATTTTAACAATTTAATTTATCTTTTATGATTTTTTTTTCGTTAAACAATTTTAATCTTGGTCATCATTTCGCTACAAGGTACAAACTTTAATCGTATTATTTAGTAAAAAAATTTATTGAAAACATAAATAATATACAACAAATATATAAGACAAATTCTTATGACCGACTTTTATTATACCTTTCAAAAATATGCCAAAACCCATTACTTCAAACTAATTATCTTTAGTTGTATACGGATAGTACTCACATATCATGGGAAATATACTAAAACAAAATACCCCCGTCGCAGCAGACCAGCGTAATCAGCGAATTTCCAAATCAATAATATATGACAAGTTTTATAAAACTTTGTCCATAAACATGAGAATTATTTGCCTAACCCTCCATAAGATTAACATAGGAAAGAGTGTGAAGATTAGCTGCTGTGAGGAACACTGAAAGTAGTCATTTCTACCATAAATAATTGTTATCTTAACATTCATACCAACTTTCATCAACATCTGTCCATAAATAAAGGAGTTTGCCTATTCACTATATGATTAATATGGGAAAAGGGTATGCAGGTTTGCTGCCATGATAAACACATAAACTATAATTTTTAAGCATAAATGGATAGATCTCAATCACATGAAGCTAAATATCAAGTTGTATCCAAAAATATTGATTAATATGGGAAATATTATTTTTTCCTTATCCTCCATAAGATTAACATTGGAGCCCCACAATACAACGTACTGTGTTTAGATTTTTAATATCTCGGTAACCGTTAGAGATAGAGAAAAACTTAAAGGAACTTAATTGTGTAGCTTTTTAACCTGATTCTAATGGTGAAATATAAAATTAGAAACTCTTAAAAATTACATGTGAAAAACGCAAAAACTTCATTTTGGGGTACAAAACTCCCCCAAACTACCCGTTCCCATTGACTGATTTGTCTGGTTTACGAACTCGTCTGAGCATTTGTAGGAATACACGTTTCTACCAAATTTGGTCTTGACCGGACCATTTTTACGAGAGTTATCGTGTTCACAGACATACACACACACACACACACACACACACACACACACACACACACACACACACACACATATTCGTAATTCAGAGGCCGTGGTTCGGATTCCACGTTAAACTGTAGGTCCATTAGTTGCCATCGGCTGTTGGGCTATTAATTAACAGTTCTGTCTAAGGAACATGTCAGCCTTAGTCAGTAACAAGACTACAAGATCGCGCCACAATCATCCCACATTCATTCATCATTCATACTTGGCTTAAAATACCTACCTGGGTAAGTCGCCATTTCAGTAAAAAGTATTAAAGTATATATATATATATATATAAATTTTAACGACTATTGTTTTTGGACTCTGGGCACCTAAAGACGAAATAATAACATGGTCCCGGGCTTAAGTCTTACCATGAGACCTACGGTAATAGCTTCTTCCCTATGGGAAATTCGCTAAAAGATAATTGGAATTTAAATCAGTCTTGATACACATAAATAATTATATTAAAGGTTAAATGCCTGCCTTCTTCAATCCAACAGTCGTTTAAATACGACTAATTTCGATAACTATGTAATCCCATTATCAAACATCTGTCGTACAGATTCAGCTGAGCATGACCGTGTCGTGGTCAGCTGCATCGTCGGGTGTGTCAAGTCGTTGTATATGGCCGGACAATTATTTTAAATGTTTAATTTGTAAGTTAAGTGTTTATGTGAAAACTAGCTGACCTGGTGAACTTCGTAACGCCTAACAGAAAATACATGTTATATAACTTTAAGATTGGCCATGTCCTGAAGCCAAATAGCATTGTGGCTTCGTTGTGAAAGCTCAACAGCTGATTATTATAATAAACCTAATAAACATTGTAATTATTTTATTTTGCAAACATATAAACACGTTACTTTTAATCATACAGAAAATAAAAGAAATATAAATACAGTACATAATTCCCAAAAACCGTAAACTATTAACGTGGCGAATAATGCCCATTTTGTACAGCATATGTTTACTTATGCTATATAGTTTTACATTAATGAATGATTCATATGGCATTGGATAGTAAAGCATATTGCTAACGGAGAGTAAACCAACAGCTGTTTTAAGTAATCAAATGTTTTGATTTTAGAAAATTTGTAAACAAACTTATTCTTCATAAGGTTAACATTAGAAATTTAAAACGCAATTTATAAATAATGTATTACTGCATAATATGTATATTGAGTAATAAAGCATGGCCGGAGCAGAGACGAATCCAAAAAATCAAATGATTAATCTAGGATTAATAGATTGTCATGTCAGCCTAATGGATGTGTATGGATGGAATATCAAACACCTGTTTGGATATCAGGTGACGCTTCTCGACTCAGCGGAAGCGACTTCATTCTCACAGAAGCAAACAAAATTGGGTCTGAAGAATTTGATTGAAAACTAGCTGAAAGTCCGTCCGTCGGACAGGTACAGTAGCATAATTCAGTGTTGGGATGCAAGATAAATCATTATCTTAAAACAAATATAAACCTTAATTCCTAAATGATTGGGTTTTGGCAATTAGAAACGACGTCATAGGTTAGAGGGAAGCTGTGTAGAGGAACTGAACGAGTTTTTTTACTTAAAACTTACCTTAAACCTATTAAAATAAAGTAATGATCGCTGAAAACCCCAGTTTTTTACACATTTAATCTAATTTATTTAATTTAAAATTAATACTGAATAACTGAGCTCGGACTTTATTTTTCCTTTTTTATATATTTGTTTTTTACTTAATTTGATTTCCTATAAATATTTAGTCATAATAATAACTATCCTGCTTCTTACACATGGACGTAAAACCTAAGCGTAAAACATGGGCTATCTGCTAGATTTAATGAGATTTAGGTATAGGGTCGTAGAGAAGAAAGAAATAAACTGTATCAGTGGTAATATTTCACCTTCCATTTGGGTTTAGAAAATAAGTATTTCAGTATTTTTAAACTAATACGAACTTATATATGTCTCTGATTGAAGTGCCCTTTATTTTAATCCAGGTTTTGGTACAAGTAAATAAAATATCAACTCAGTTTGCTAATTGATTGATTGATTTTGGACCTGGTCCATATGAATATGTTGTCAATGGTTACGTATACTTTTAGGTGTATCTACGTATACCTGTTAATATTTAATTTTACGATAAAAAACAAATAAAGTTGCAATTTCAACATAGTGAAAAGTAGCGGAAAAGGGATGCAAAAGTGTAGAGGTAGATAAAGGTTGTCAATAAGTATCCAAAGGAGGACTGTCAACACAGAATGTTATAATATTTTTACCTCTTCAGTTACACACTTTGCACTTCTGAATCCTGTTTAGAAATTAGAGGTCTGATTAAAATTTTTGTTTGAAAAATTATCAATTGATTTTAGCTGCAGTATTTTAATTATATATTATTTTAAAACCCCTCAGCGAATTTCCAAATCAATAATATGCCAATAGTATTTTAAGACTAGTTTGATCAACATCTGTAAACAAAATAGAGCGTTTGCCTACTATCCATAAGATTAACAGAGGAAAGAGTATGCAAGTTTGCTTCTTTGAGGAACAAACATTTAAAGTAGGTATTTTTACCTTAAACAATTTTTATTTTAACCATATACCATGTTTTATCAACATGTTGTTATGTTTTGTCCATAACAATAAAGGAGTTTGTCTATTCTCTAAATGATTAACTTGGGAGAAGGGGACGCAGGTTAGCTTCCATAATAAACACAAAAACTATGATTTTTAAGAATAAATAGATGGATCCCAACCACATAGAGCTAAATAATTTTTTTTGAATTTTTATTAGATAATTTTTTCTTATCTTTTATAAGATTAACATTGAAACCCTAAATAAAATGTACTGTGTTTAGTATTTTTATCATCTATTGGTTAAAATATTCCGTTAAATTTGTTTCATAATATCCTGAAATAAATGACAAAATCTTGTAGTTATTTATATAATGCATTTACATCTTTTACAATATACACCAGATTTAATAAAATTTTAAAATAAATATATAATAATCATTAAACCACTCAAACCCAAAAGGCGATGTTTCCTGACAATATTTTGTATCTATAGTGCTAATATATACTACGTAGAAATAATGAATCTAATTTGATAATTTACATAAATTTATGGGGTTAAATAGAAATATGTCTACCCTGAAAAGGACGGATGAGCAAAGTTTAAGTTTTTATACTTCTATTTGTTAGCTATCAGGCTCAATCTATCAAAGCAAACTTTGCAGTGAAACCCAATAACTAAAACAAAGCTTAACTTTCTTCGGTGTCAAAGTTCAGTTGACTCTTGTGGATCGTTGATCAAATCTTTATGAAATTCTTGGAGAAAATATTTATTTATATGAATAATGTAATAGTGTTATAAAAATATTCAAAAGTAATTATACTTATTCAATTATATAAGTGTAAATATAATAGAAGTCGGTTCGTACTATTGCTATTCAATTTTTTAGGTCAGACTATTGTATCTTTAGAAACTAAAGTTTCACTTATAACTAGGATCAGTTACAATTATACTTGTAACTGAAATGGCCTACCCAGGTAGGAATTTTAAGCCAAGTATGAATGATGATTGTGTGTAAGATGATTGTGGCATGATTTTGTAATCTTGTTACTGACTAAGACGTGTTCCTTAGGCAGGACTGTTAATTAATAGCCCAACAGCCGATGGCAACAAAGAGACTTACAGTTTAACGTGGAGTCCGAACCACTGTCTCAGAATTACGCACTGGTATAATTATGAGGATTCCTTATGCGAATGAATGTAGTATTCAATGGTGCGGAGTTTAATCCATACAAGATAATACCACACCAACTGACCATCTCTCACGACTATCCACAATTCTTGACCTCCAAGCAGCTGGATTACAAGACACACCACCGTTACTTTACAATATGAATTATCCACAAAACATTCTCTCTGATTTTACCTAGGATCGAGTGCCACTAATTTTGGACGGTAACAAAGAAGTCCCATATTGAATGGGAAAATATCGACTTGCACTTTTTTCAAATCAAGAATTGCACATTATACAATATAAGATACCTCAAACAGCTCTTAATCAAAAAAGTTTTGATTAATGCAAAAAATTATTTTAAATTAATAATTGGCCATCCAGGAAAATTAAATAAGCAAAAACAAAATTGTTTCTACTGATCATATTTGTTTTATAGTATTGGTATCAATGTATCGCATATTTTGTTTTGATTTTTTGTTAGATGTTGTGATATTTTACAAATATTTGTAAACCATTGAAAGTTTATCTTTAATTTTAGTGAAATAATGATTTTATGTCTTAGCCTCTGGGAGGGGTGTGTTATCAATTATTTGAAGAACCAAAATTTGAAACATAAGAACAGCTGTTTCCCAATTGTTTAATGGAAAAAGGTATCTGTCACCTTATATAAAATATTTTTTTTGCGACTCATAAGCCACGTGTGCCAACTAAAAATTATAAATAATTTGATTCTATAAATAAATAATTTTATGAGAGGTACCTGTGTTTTTGTATAGACCTATACGAGTTAATCTTCATTAGCTCCATTTAGATGCTGGTTGCTATAAACTTGTATATTTTCATACATAATTCCTGTAATGGATAACACTGTGATGGTGAGCCAGGAGAGCAGGAGGTGACGGGAGTGTAGCTGTCACTTCGTAATAGAGATCGTGGAAGTAATACCAAGACTGAGTTTGACATGATTTAATGGAACGCCAAAAGGTTATAGACCGAGCTGTTCGTGAGGAATTAACGCTGAAAGATTTATGAAGGAAATGTCAGGTCATGTCATAAACTCTATGATAACATAATAAATCAAATGTAATTCTGCATACGTATTTTAGGATCTGAAATCAGTGAAATCCAGTGCTAGTGTTTGAAAAAAACACTTAAGAGATTCCTCCACAATCTGTACAACAAATCTCATTCCCTTGAAATTCAAAATATGTTTATCATACACATATTAAACAACGATCCAAGTGATAAAATGTTTATTATCTGTTTTGCAAATGTTCAACAGGGCCGCCGCATGGGCGGGGCAACCGCGGAAAGAAAGAGGTATCGAAGTTGCCCCGGAAAAAGTAAAATTGTTTGTATTTATTTCTCTGTGGTAATTATGTTAGATCATGGATATATCTAAAGAGAATTATCTTAGTTCATCTGAACAGCTGTTCGTATTCATTTACATTAAAAATTCAATACAATAGCCCTAGTAGTTTCTATGAAAACCTGTTATCCATCTTAAAAATCACCAACACCCCCCAGAGCTAAGACATATCCATGTCAATAATAAAACTATTTTAGATATTTAGGCCTAGGTGTAGGCTTTCAAAACATATTTTGAAAGCTATTTGTACTTGAACTTTGAATATTACGAGCATGTATTTATAAAACAAATGTTTGACTTCTATCACTTTGCAAAGTTTTCTGCATTTAATAATTCCACAAAATTGAATATCCTTTACGCACGAGTCGCTGCCATTTTTATGTACCTATCTTGCCCGACCGCCCGAAAGGATCTTGGGACTCATGGCAAAGGCAACGACGCAACATCGAACAATGGGCCAACGACCATTGTGGGATTAACAGATGCGCCTGACACCATATCGCCCCGGGCGCCATTAAGCCATGCGATGGCCAACCATGTTTGCCAACCTAGTGCATGAATTTCCGATGAAATATACGTTACAGCGGTTGTTTTGGTTTAAAATTGTTCTTATTGAGAGGTAAAATAAGTCACAGGCTTGAATAATTTATAGTCGTGTGTGTAATGAAATGTTAAAATTTTAAAAATTCAAGCTTATCCTAGAATTTTAGTAACCTAGAATGTATGGGAAAACCCGGGCGTGTTTTGGGACTTTAATCTGGATTTTTTTGTATTTTCAGCAGATCTATCAGGAGTTTCGCGTGGTTTGTTGAAGTCAGACGTTCCTATCAATCCCACGATGTCGTACTATATAATTGTAGCTCAGACTCGTATGGTGCTCTAACCGCTTGTTTAGGAGTTAGGGTAAGCCAATTAGTAACTATGCATCATGGTGTATCTGTTCCGATCTCATCTATCATTGATTTCAAGAAGTATAATTCAAGAATTGTAGTTTGAAGTAATCCATCAGTTTTTGCTCATACGAAATACCATAAATGAAACCGAACATTACGTTTACTATTCCGTGTCTTGAAAGAAATTTCTTTATACAACATACGAGTCTTCGTTAGTGCCACCATATTGGTGTCAGTCTATCAGGACAATATAAACTTTGTGACAGGCTACATAGTTGCCGAAGAAAGCTGGTTGGGGTATCAAAATAATTTAATATTGGACACATAGAAAATACTATCCTAAAATATAATTATTACGCAATTTACATGATCAGTGACCTGGTGACCGAGCTTTGCTCGTTTAGAATAATACATCTATTTTAAAAATTAATTAGAAAAATTAAAATACATTTATTACTCAATGAAAACATTTATGTGGTTTAAATAGAACCGATTTAATACACCATAATTAATATAGCACTGAACAAAAAGTACTGCCACAGTTTGAGTTTGAACACGTGACCTTCGTGTTACGAGGCCAAAACGCTACCGCTGGACCACGGCGTCTGCCAAATAAACTACGCCGGTTAAGGTGTTTTAGCCAACCTCAATTGTTTTAGCCGATCATTTACTGTTGAACTATCTATACAGTTATTATTAGCCTGTGACCAACTGATTTTGATATAAACGTAATGAGGATTGAAAAGCAAAAGAGAAATTTAATTTACACATATTAATTGGTTTGTTACAGTGGCTTCAAGCAATACAACAAATACGTTTTTTATCAAAACACGGAAGATTTTGGAAATACTCTTTCCTGCTTTTATTTCGCACAGTTATGTTACCCTTACGTTTTTTCAAATTGTTTAGTAACCTGATAATTATACACATTATTACATACATAAAATAAATATTTATGAAAAACATCTATTCACATATATTGTCCCCCGCAGTCTTCAATCAAGAACTGTCAAACGGTTATAAACAGCTATTTTGGTTTGTATTGTTTACATTTTATTCTCCATAAGCGTAATGTTAAATTTTTAGATTTTTAATTTAATATTACAAGAAAACACGAATTTTCCTGGACATTAGACATATCTATAACTTATTTTCTACTCGGAAATTAGTTATTTCCAAAATTTAAAGAAATTCCTTAGTGCCGTTTTCGAGATCCGTGTGCAAATATATATATATATATATATATATATATATATATATATATATATAAACCTTGCTGGTATTATAGTATTGGATTGACAAGTATTTGCCTTGTTTTATAATTAAATGTTTTTCATTTAATAACATCTATAATATTATAAAGAAGAGGTGGTTTCTGTATGTTTGTTTGTGGGTTTGTGGGTTTTTTGTGGGTTTGTTGTGGCAAGTAAATGAGAAAAATACTGAACCGACCGGTTTGAAATTTTACAGAAAGGTAGATCTTAAACTCATCCAACACATAGGCATATTAGTTCTCTTAAAATCCCCTCGGGATACGCCCCATGAACGTCCTAAATTTAAATGTTTACATTATCAAAGGATGAAAACATAAAATTACTTGAATGTCAACAGCTGTGAACACTAAAATTTGACAGTTCGGGAAGAAGAAGAAGAAGAAAGAGCTGCCGTGACCGTCCTAGGTTTCAATGTTTACATTTTCTAATGACAACATCCGTTTGCACTATATTTTGACAGTTCAGGAAGAAGAAGAAATAAAGTTGATTTTTCAGATAAACTGCTGGATCGAAATTAGTGAATTATTTGAAATAGCGGAATGGTAGATTTTAAGTTTTTTTCCGACGACTGTCTCTATTACATTAATCCTTATCCTCTCCCAATATTTGACAGATGTTACTTTGAAATGTTGTAGACACTCGTGTATTGTCATTTTGTAAACAATGAAGAATTAATTAACAATAACTTAAATGTATCAGTAGAGCCTACACCTTTCAGCCTTTTTAACCCGTGCGAAGAACGGGTACTTTGGCTAGTAGATAATAAATAGTAACGTTAATTTTACACCTTAACCATCTTCTTACGACTGTACCAGTAATGCCGCAAAAAATAACATTTTACTTTGGGGCTAAAACGCAATATTTTGATGAAGACTCTTAATAATATCATGAAGATCTACTGGGATTTTTTAACCTCTGTAAACAAAACTTTCTGCAATATTTTGTCACCAAGATTCTCTCTAGCCGTCTAATTATATTTTATTTGTCATTAAAGTCTAACAGATTAACCATTAAATTCTTTCTAGAGATCAACATTTCCTTAAGTTTTAAAGTTTTAAATTTATTTTATTTGAGAAGTGGGAATAAGCCAATACTTGATAATACTTATAAACTAAAACTTAGAAATTACAATAATTTTGCTGTTCCAAAACCAAATAACGCTTATTATATAAGAACTAACAATTTTATAGCACCACGAATGTTCAATAAATTACCTCTTTATATTAAGGATGCTTCATCAAAGTTGGTTTTCAGAAAAAGATTGAATAAATGGCTTTTGCAATTAAGCAGTACGGATTTTCTTTTAGATATACAGCAGTAACTCGGTGATTATATCTGTTGTATGTTTGTGTGTGTACATAAGTGTATGAAGGTATGGGTATTAATTCATATGTATATATAAATATTTGTTTTCAAAGCCTGCTTAGTATATACGTTTGGGGTAAGTTTAATATAATTTTTTTAACCATTTTTCTTTAACTACCCTGGATAGATCGAGACCTTTATTTTGGAAGACGGTTTTTATTTTATTTTGTATATATGTAAACTGTTTTCTCTCAAATGCTGAGCTCTTTTTTATATATTTGATTTAAATTAGACAGGAACCTCGAAACAGACTATGCCTAAGAAACCCTAAATTTCCTGAATTTTTTACAATGTTGAAGATGCAGTTAAGGAAAGATTTAAAGTAGTCTGTAAAGTTTAAAGGGCGAACTTGTATTATCTTTTATAACTATTGTATTTCATTTTAAGTTCTTTTTATTGTGATAATGCATCTGTAACTTTATGTTATATGTATGTAAAAAAAGGGAAATAGACGTATTCTTATTCTCATTCTTATTCTTACCTATACAACTCTGTTGAGTAGCTTTACTCTATACCGCAGAGAATAATAAGCAGAGGTAAATACCCTATACAAAAAATATTAATACATGGTGTCATTGTGACAACATTTGTTCGAATAAAACATAGAAAGTTGTTACGGTATATTTTTAATCAAATTATTGAACATTTTATTGCGGACTGTGCAATTTTTCTCTAAACTTATTTGGCATATTTTTAAAATGGACCGATTTTGCAATGAGAGAATATCATTTGACACACAAGTTTTAACTCGAACATTTCATTTAACAGTATTATTTATAGATAGTTTTTTTCCAACAATGACCTTCAATATGAGATCAGTTTGAAAAACGACCAAATATTGGATTCCCTTACACAACCTAATTTAAACTAATAATTCTTATCAATTACAATTCATCTGTCTTATAAATCTTGATTGGATCTCAAAGGAAATACTTCAAAGAGCTGAAGAAAACTTTACTTAGTGAAAAAGTTTTCACAATTAAAAGACGGATTAATGTAGATTCAGAACCAATTCTAAAAGGATTTCCTTGTATTTTCCAAGACTTAAGGCTGTAAAAATAATTAAATGAAACCTCACAATAGCTTGATAGTTGAAATAAAGGTATTATTCGGTAAATATTGTTATATTTCGCATTTTAAATCGTTTGATTATCTTTTGGTCATTTTAACTTTTTAAAATTATTTTTTCATTAAGTTTACATAAATATAAAATTGTATGTTATGTTTACAAATATTTTGTATGGAGTTTTCTTAAACGGATTAGAAATGAGAGAATATAAGTCAAATTGGGGGTCAAAGGTGATTTTTACTATGGATCCTACTATCGATGTCCACTTCGTAACAATTCACATCTCAGGGTACCTCCACATTCAACTACCTTTTATCAAAAAAATTGCCGTTTAATGCAATAAAACTCTTCAATGCCCTACCTATCCATCTAGGGTCCATAACAGCAGGAAACTTTAAACTTTAAAAGGCGCTTAAAAACCTTATTAGCATGAAAAGACTTGCTAATAAGAAGAAAAGAGGAAGAAGGCAGTGTCCGTTCTTCTAGGCTGACGGATAACCTTAAATAGATTAGTTAATAGCTATATGTATTTTGACATTACATTTTTTATTTAGAGTTTTTGTCTAGCTTTATTTTTGTAATATTAGTATTTGACATGGCTAAAAAGAATACTTAATTACATTATAGTGTTAGATATACAATATTTTCTACAACTACAAAAGGATATTTTAACAATGGACAATGGAAGTACAGTAATTGTCTTCTCCAAAGTGTTATTTTCTTATATTAAAAGTAACAACAAATAATAATAGCGGGGAGTAACATTCGTTAACAACTTAAATTAACACAACTAAAAGATTCATCGTGTTATGTAGCTTGTGTAAATAACATCAGGGTTATATTTTAAAAAAGTGATAGATTTGGCATTTTCACGATTTCGCTCTCAAAAACGCCAAAATGGATCTTATTTCTGTCGGTCTGTTTGTTTTGAAAACTAGAGCACTCACAATGATGAGACTTTGATTTTTCATTTTTTGGAGAAGGTCCTTGAAATTGGACTATGCCCCATTTATATAAAGTAACAAGCTTGTAAAACTCCAGTTTAGAGCGATTTTACCTTTTTCAGTTTTGTAGAACATCTGATATATTACAGATATTTAACGGAAATAAATAATCATCAGCTGTCAAATTAAAATCAATATTAGATTTGTTTACATTGATTTGAAACCAATTCCTAAGTATGAAATTCCTATATGAAAATTTATCTTAAACTATACAAAATTTACTATATGTAAAAGCTTTCAAATTTTTAATTAATTAGCACTAAATAATAATTATTTCACAGTTCATTAATGTATATCATTAATATTTATTAACATTCATAACTGATACTCGTTAATATTAATATTTTCAGCTCAATTATTGAGCTTTACAGACATACTCTGCTAGTTAATTATTAAAATATATAAAAATTGTGTTCAGTAATATAAAATTTGGTATTATATTAATCTATGATGCCCATATGAATTTTTAAACAAAGAATAAGAAGGAAATAATAAATGAAGATCTTAGGACAAATTTTGACTTTAAAAAATCAAGATTATTACATTACAAAAGTATTACATTTAGTATTTTAATGGAAATCAAAACGAAGTTTGAGAGAAATTAATTTAGCTTAGTCAAATAAATTCGTATGAATAATTATTTATTTTAACCAATTCAAAGCGTAGAATTTAAAACTAGTTTTATTGTAATTTATGTATCTAATAAATAACTTGCATCAAAGATATGTGTGAGAATAACAAACTCGATTACAAGCTGTGGTTCCTGAAACCGAAGTCCAACAAACTAACTTGAAGTTTACAACTTTGGCCTATGACTTATCCAACTTGTACTTTGACACCCAATAGATCGAACTTATGAACTTTGGCTTATGATGAATATTCTTGTGGTTCAATATGTTTCCCAGTATTATGAAAACGAACTAGTCCTAGACTTAAATAATGGTCTATTTAGGATTCAATTTTTATTGGTTAAATACCTCATTTATTACTTAATCTGACAAGGGTTAAGGTACATTATACGGTACATTATAAGGTATTACATTATTATGTAAGGTGTATTACATTATAAGGTACATTTATGTTTACGGTACGGTACATTATAAAACCGGAACGAAAAAATATCATTTGCATGGATAGTCTAAAACGTATTGTTTAGCATACCCATTAACCTGTTTCACTATTTTCCCATTTTACCATGATTCATGGTAAAAAAACCAGTAAGATAGAAGATGCTGGATCCTCTGGATCTTAACCAGTGGCCGGATCATGAGTGGTCACCTCTGGTTGGGCTAAAAAGCACAGAATAGAAATATAGATATTTGTGTAACAAGAGTGTAAACGATGTCATATCGGGCGAGAATTTCATATGGCAGAACTGCCAGAACTTCGAAGGCGGCCATGACAGTTTGCACTCTTATTACACACAAGATTTTTCCTACTATAAAAAAGTAATTTAGGTTGTGTTGGAGTTAGGTTTGTGTTAAATGGGTTGTGTTATATTTACATTTATCCCCACTGGTATAAATGTAAATATAACCCTTAGTAACCTCAGTTACTAAACTAACCTCAGTTTCATTGCGCAAAACCGGAAGTTAGTGTTGTAGGAACGGCGACCGTCTATCAGCTGACTGTGTGCTTAGCTCATTCTATTGGTCATTTTCATATAGATTTCGAGCGTTCCCCGCATGTGATTGGCCGGTTACATATACGCCCTAGGGTGGATATGAGATCGCATATACACCCTGATACGGATGTATACTACTTATAAGTTCTGCCAACAGTGCGAAATGTGACTGTTATTGCGTGGTTGTAGAAAAATTACAATTTCTATTTTGTGCTCTTTGGGCTAGCCTATGCAACTCATGCCACCACGGCACTATAATATTCAACACACAGGCCTTAGGCTCATGGTGACCGGAAGTTGAGCAGGTTTTAAAAAATAAAGCTATGACAAACCTAATACTGTATATTAAAAAACTATGAACAAATGCGTCTAATAAACATGTGTGTCGGATGATCTCGTCATAGTAAAAATATAAACATTGAAATTGTTAAAAGTTGGGATTAATTTTGTTAGTAGTAAAATGAAACTTATGAATTAAGTTCCATTAAGAAATTTGTTTAGATAAAAAAGCCCCTAATTTTAAATAAAATACTATAAATTCCATGGCAAATTTCATAGCTATTGTCTTGTCATGTTAATACAGCTGGTGTTTGTTGATTTGTGCAAGGCTTTAATAATCAATATCATTGGACGTATTGGATTAAGTCTTTATTTTATATTTGAAAAATTCCCAAATAAAATACGATTACGTTAAAAAAGTTAGAGGATTAGTACCGGTACCTTTTTTAAATTTTGACAGGTTATATTTTATTTTATGAACATATATATATTTTTAAAGGAGAAATTAAACCTAATGGACTATAAAAGGTCACTAAATGACAACATAACATAAGCTACAACATTAAACTAACTAACGAAGCCATCTAAACCTATTAAGTATTTTTGGACACACATTATTTATAAATGAATATAAATAAAAAATATAAATTTTGGTATTTTAAACATAATTGCACAAAATATATGTTATATTTTTTAAATCATATAAATATCTTGTTTTGTACAGGATTTGATAAATAAATCAAAAAACGTTTATAGTATATCTTAACACCAGATATAATTTCAGCACATTAAGCATTATGAACGTTATCATATTTTTATAAGAACTTTGCTAAGTTTACATGCAAGTAATGACGATATAATGAAGAGATTTTCCAAACATCCAAGATATTATCTCTAAACAATACAAGGGACCAGTCCACAAAAGGCAAGATGGGTTTACGATACAATAGGGTTTGTAACAAAAGGGACCCAGGGGCCACACTGGTATTGAAAGTAAATTCGAGGTAAGTGTTCGAGTAAGTTCGAGTAAGTGTCTTCAGAACTTAATACAGTACCAAATACTTATGATCAAAAAATTGTAAAGCTATTAAATTAATTATGTATGTATCAAATAAGCCATAATTTTTATAAAAAAAAAGTATCTTTGCATGGATAGTTCAAAACGTATAGTTTAGCAAACCCATTAACCATAAATATGTTTCACTATTTTCCCATTTTACCATGATCCTTGTATGTCGTAATATGTCTACGGGAATGGCGAAGTTGTGAAATGTTTAGAATCCTAAAACGTTTAAAATTTTGCATTGTATCAACTAACGACGGAAAATAACCTGCACCGTAGCCCAGTAAGATAGAAGATGCTGGATCCTCTGCATCTTAACCAGTGGCTGGATCATGAGTGGTCACCTCTGGCTGGACCAAAAAGTACAGAATAGAAATATAGACATTTGTGTAACAAGAGTGTAAACGATGTCATATCGGACGAGAAGCTCATATGACAGAACTGTCAGAACTTCGAAGGCGGCCATGACAGTTTGCACTCGTTTTTCCTACAATAAAATGTAATTTAGGTTATGTTGGATTTAAGTGGGCTATATTATGTTTACATATATCTCTGTTGGAATAAATGTAAACATAGCTTTTAGTAACCTCAGTTACTAAACTAACCTCAGTTTCATTGCGCAAAACCGGAAGTTAGTGTTGTAGGAACGGCGACCGTCTATCAGCTGACTGTGTGCTTAGCTCATTCTATTGGTTATTTTCATATAGATTTCGAGCGTTCCCCGCATGTGATTGGCCGGTTACAGATACGCCCTAGGGTGGATATGAGATCGCATATACCCCCTGATACGGATATGAACTACTTATAAGTTCGGCCAACAGTGCGAAATGTGACTGTTATTGCGTGGTTGTAGAAAAATTTCTATTTTGTGTTCTTAGGGCTAGCCTATGCGACTCATGCCACCACGGCATTATGATATTCACCGCACAGGCCTTAGGTTCATGGTGACCGGAAGTTGAGCAGGTTTTAAAAAATAAAGCTATGACAAACCTAATACTGTATATTAAAAAACTATGAACAAATGCGTCTAATAAACATGTGTGTCGGATGATCTCGTCATAGTAAAAATATAAACATTGAAATTGTTAAAAGTTGGGATAAATTTTGTTAGTAGTAAAATGAAACTTTCAGCCATTAAGAAATTTGTTTAAATAAAAAAGCCCCTAATTTTAAATAAAATACTATAAATTCCATGGCAAATTTCATAGCTATTGTCTTGTCATGTTAATACAGCTGGTGTTTGTTAATTTGTGCAAGGCTTTAATAATCAATATCATTGGACGTATTGGATTAAGTCTTTATTTTATATTTGAAAAATTCCCAAATAAAATACGATTACGTTAAAAAAGTTAAGTTAATCTTTGACAGGTTATATTTTTCTATTTTCTTTTACGAATATATATTTTTAAAGGAAAAAGTAAACCTAATGGACTAAAAAAGGTCTCTAAATGACAACATAACATAAGCTACAACATTAAATTAACTAATCAAGCCATCTAAACAGATTAAATATTTTTGGACACACAATATTTATAAATTTTTGTATTTCAAACATAATCGCACAAAATATATGTTATATTTTTTAAATTATATAAATATCTTGTTTTGTACAGGATTTGATAAATAAATCTAAAAACGTTTATAGTATATCTTAACACCAGATATAATTTCAGCACATTAAGCATTATGAACGTTATCATATCTTTATAAGAACTTTGCTCAGTTTACATACAAGTAATGACGATATAATGAAGAGATTTTCCAAACATCCAAGATATTATCACTAAACAATACAAGGGACCAGTCCACATAGGGCAAGATGGGTTTATGATACAATAGGGTTTGTAACAAAAGGGACCCAAGGGCCACTGGTCACTGGTATTGAAAGTAAATTCGAGGTAAGTGTTCGAGTAAGTGTCTTCAGAACTTAATACAGTACCAAATATTTATGGTCAAAAAATTGTAAAGCTATTAAATTAATTATATATGTATCAAATAAGCCATAATTTTTATAAAAACGCTAAGAATAAAACTTAATAATAATCACATAAAACTAAATGTAGTAATTTAATCCGAGCACTTATTTAGCCTCGTGGAGTTAGTCCATGATAAATTTGAGGAAAGTAAAACCAGGTTTTACTCACTTGTAGCTTAGAGGTGATTGATTCCACATCCACTTCAGAAAGATTTTAATTGAGCTGGACTCGAATCGTTTCAGCTTGTTGACTTTTCAATTGATATTTCAATGTATAAGGGGAGAAAGTAAAAATGATACATTTGTATAAACATTATTTAATACCCACGGAAACAGAAAATAATTAAAGATAAGCACCAAAAATTTTTTCATGATTTCGTGCAATTTTGGGTTCCCAAACTTGGAATAGTTCCATGCAACTAAGAGTTAGTGTGATCCAACCCCCACCCACTATCACAGCAGCTCATGGGTAACGCTAGCCATTAAAACAATTAAACTCAGTAGCACTCCTTCTGAATGATAATAAATATTTAAATATTGTAAAAAATACACGAATGTATTGATTTTAGTACGAGTTTAACAATTTTTATTTATATTTTCCTTATAGTTTATGGAACTAATTTTCAATTAATACATTTTAGTTTGATTTAAAGTACAAAAACATATTTTGGGAGTGAGAATGTGCGCCATGAAAATTTTTAAGTTTTTATTTTTTTAAAGTTTTTAAGTTTTCATAGCTGTGCTTTAGAAGAAAATATTAAAAGTGTGAAACATTTTTGTGGAGAAATTAAAACGTTTCAATAATATAAATAAAACAAGGCGAGTCAATAAAGTCAATAAAAAATATTATTGCTTGTTTTATTTAAAAATAATTTTCTTGTGTTGTTAAAGTATAAATCTGATAAGGAAGCTGAGATGAGATCAGCAAAGTTAGTGAAGTAAACTGAATTTCCAATATGCCTGACCTTAATGTACTTCACTTTCACTTATGTTCACGGTGAATAGGCAAAGCTATCCCAGAACATGTTTTTAGCAATTTAGGTCAATTCTCGCACAGTTGACTCCAATTTCCTCGATTGGTTTACTTTGAAACAGGTAAATTTGTATAATTTACCATATTAATAGTATAAAGCTATTAGTCGTTGTCATAGCGTTTCAATGACGCTCAAAATATTGGAGAGGGTCTAATGAAATACGACTCAAGAGAGACATGTTATTTAGAAGAAACTTTAGATTATATTAGACTATTGAAATGGCAACCATGCCACAAGATAGGTATTTTAAGCCAAGTATAAATGGGAATTGAGTGTAAGATGATTGTGTCTCGATCTTGTAGTCTTGTTACTGACTAAGGCTGACATGTTCCTTAGACAGGACTGTTAATTAGTAGCACAACAGCCGATGGCAACTAAGGAACCTACAGTTTAACGTGAAATCCGAACCACGGCCTCTGAATTACGAATTAGTCTAATTATGAGGATTGTCTTTGCGGATTAATATTAATTCAATAGTGCGGACGTTAATCCACACAAGAGAACACCCACCAACCATCGCTCACAACTATCCACAATTCGTGACCTCCAAGTAGCTGGATTACAGAATGTCGCCACAGTCCCAGTCAAGTATAGTCAGTAGAGCTACCACTTCATATAAATATATATGTATGTTTGACTTAATTGTCACACTGTATAATGAATCGTGTATTTTTTATTTACTATTAGTGCAAACGTTTTCGGTTTGTCGCTATATTTGGTTATTATGAACTACGTATTTGTACGTAAATAAAAATATTGTGTTTATGATCCCATATTTATTGGAATATCATACAATAATCTGTTATTTAGATTTTTATTACGGACATTTTTCATCACGTTTTTAAATAAAATAAAGACAAAACAAAAATATCTGTTAGTAGTGTTAATATAAATTCGAAACAAATTCTCATTGTTTGCTAACTCATAGCTCGTAAGAATCATTAGGTTATCTATAAGTATAAAAATCTGCTAGATACACTTTACCTAGGTTTCAAGTTTTTTGCCGCGGCCATTTTGTTTCTGGTTCCGGGGACACGCCCACTCTTATTCAGTTGTCTTTGTCTTTGTGACGAGAGGAGTCTTTGTTAATGGCTTTTTGACTGCTTTAAACTTTTTCCATGTACTAATCTAACCATGTTTTGTTTTAGGTACTAGCTCGTCTGAGGACGGAATCAGATTTCAGATCTCTATATGTCGTAAAACATCGTTCTATTTAAAATCATGATGGAAAATATTCCTTAAAAAAATCTAAATAACATATAGTCACCATCGCCAATTGTGAATTTCAGGCAAAGAATATAATAATCTAATCAGATCACAAATTATAACTAGTGGTTTAAATCAAATATTATACACACAAGTATAAACGGGGAGATTGATCCATATAAAAGTGTTGTGAAATCTCTCAATCACGTTATGAACAAACGGATATTACATTTTGATCTCTTTGGTTGTTAAAATTGTAATCGGATAGAGAGACGCCCTTCCAATTACATACTTTGATGCATCTGGTTTGAGCTTTTCGACCAACGGTGTTACATCTATGTAATTGCACTGTAATACTGATTGTAATTTAAACCCAAAACCTTAACCTTTAATCTGCTGTGAGCACTTTAAATGTTTTAGGTCTTAGAAATTTAGATTCTCAAATAAAATTACAAATAAATGAGAAAATGTTGAAAATATAGGACCTTACCTATATCTTCATCTGATGCCCACATAGGGGGATTAATGCCGTCAACACATATTCACAAATTAAAACGTATTGAAACAGGGTGTTCATTAAAGTCGGGGACAAACTTCGAGGGGTGATAGTACTCATCAAAATAAACAAAAAATTTCTAATAAACATATATCGAAAAATCCTTCGTTTAGCCGCTAACCGCCATTTTGTATTTTATACAAAAAACGTTATATGTAAATTATTATTTAAGATACAGAAACCAAACTTCGCACACATATTTAATGGCTAAAGAAAAAAATATTCTGAAATTATCATTAAGTTTGCTTTTATGTTTTCAAAATGACGGCGGTTGAATATTTTAAGTTAAATAACAAAAAACCATTAACTTTAAGAACCACCGCTATTTTAAAAATATAAAAGCAAACTTAATGATACTTTGAGAACATTTTTCTCTTTGGCCAATAAATATGTGTGCAAAGTTTGGTTACTATATCTTAAATAGTTCTGTATATATAAAGTGTTTTATATAAAATACAAAATGGCGGCTAAAGGCTAAACGAAGGATTTTTTGACATTATGTTTATAGGAAGTTTTTTGTTTATTTTGATGAGTACTATCACCCCTTGAAGTTTGTCCCCAACTTTAATGAACACCCTGTATATATATATATATATATATATATATACTTATTTTACTTCCGACTGGATATAGATGAGCAAATTCTTCATCCAGTTATTCCTGGGTGGTGTAATAGGCTTTGTCCCTAATATTTTTTAAGACTCTTGAAGCTAGAAGTTTCCAGTTATTTAACTCTCTGTGGCAATCTATTGTAAAACAAAATAGTCGAGGTGGTGTAGCCTTCTGGGTACAAGAGAGTCATTCTAGTCAAAGTCCAAGTTTTTTATTTGTCACAAAAAATTGTATAGTTCTTCGGCAATTGTCAAAATACATACATAAAAAACTTACACCTAAACCAAGACTAAAAAAATAACAAACAAAAGCCTTTCTGAGAAAACACATTTCATTTTTTTAACGACACTTCAGGTAATCCCTTACTGAGTAGAATTCTTGCTCCAGCAAAAACGTTCTCAAGCCGCTTAAACTTTAGTATGCTTACCTTTTTGAAGGGATGCTTACTAGGAGTATGGAGTGGGAAACGATGCCAAAGGCCTTTGTGAGATCGAAGATTGTACAACAAACTTACTCTCAAGACATTTAGAACACTTACGGGCTTGTGACAAAATCACCTCAGTTGTACTGTGCTTAACTCTAAATCCAAACTGACATGAAGTGAATTTATGAATTTGAAAGTGAATTTGAAATAATCAAATTCAAAGTAGGCTACAAGCTGGAGGTTTAGCACAATCTCAGTAACTTTAGAGACAACGCTTACAATACTTATAGGCCTATAATTATCATTAACGTATTATTTGCCCTTCTTAAACACACACACTACTCTTTCAATGAGCTAGGGAAGACATCACTCTGCATACACAGATTGATAACATAAGCCTGAGGTTCACTAAAAGGCGTCCGTTGGCGCAGGACGTCGGGTCGAGCGGAGCCAGGATGAACCGGACGACACACAGCGGCCAGTCAAAGTCCTCTCCGTAGCGCACAACCTCCGGTCTGGTTTCATCCTGTTTTAAAGATTTATATAGACTGACGGGTGAGACGCTGGGGAAGGGAGCGCTTCGGTACAAACATGCGTCAACTTAACTTATTAAACTACTACTAATACATCTAAAGTGAATGATATTTTATACATGTACTAGCTGACCCGGCGAACTTCGTAACGCCTCACAGTAAACACATGTTAACTTAAAGATTGGCCATGTTCTGAAGTCGAATAGCAATACGGCTTCATTGTGAAAGGTTATATATTCTGGGTCGCTGCATAGTGAATAACAATACTGAAACGATAAAACATAGGGCAGTCCGACCCCCATATAAACTCAATGTTAACTAAATGTATCATATCTTACAAACTATAAGAGATAACAACTTCAATTTTTTTTTATTTTAAAGGTTAGCTTATTGATTAGTTCCATACGGAAGGATTTGATAAAATCAAATGGAAACAATTTTTAATTTTGTTTTGTTCAAATAGTTGAAATTTCACTAAAAAATTATACTCAAAAAATTTTTTTCCTCAACCTGGTATGTAATTTTTTTTAAATCCTTCCGTATGGCACTAGTAATCATTGTCAAAAAGGCACACCAAAAAAATGGTAGTGATATCTCTAATAGTTTTTTTTACAGGTTGCATCAAAAGTGTCAAAAAACATATTTTCAGTAAACGTTCCAGAGAGTCACTCAACTTGGTTGCTTTGTCAAGACATACGTTACGAAAATATTTTTTCTAAAGGCAACTAATATTTTTAATTATAAGTGTTATATATCGTTGTAAAGAGGAAATTTTAGAGAATAATAAACAATAAAAAAACAAAAATGGAAAAAAATAAATATTTTGGGTCGGACTGCCCTTTTAATATCATTCCCATAAAACAAATAAATCTGAGTGGATTAATTCACAATTTTCAAATCCAATAAAACCCCAAACGAAACCTAACTGTAATACGGCTTTTATAGGAAAGATATACAACAGCTGATTATTATAATAAACGTAATAATATAAACATTGTAATTATCATATAAACACGTGACTTTAATCAGACAGAAAATAAAAATATAAATACATAATCCCCCAAAACCGTTAACTATTAACGTGGTGAATAAAGCTGTTCATTTTTTACAGTACACATTTACTTCATAGTTTAACATTAATGAATGATTCAGATGGCATTGGATAGTAAAGCATACGGTATTGCTAATGGAAAGTAAACCAATCAGCTGTAGCTAAGAAATCAAATGTTTTCATTGTAGACAATTTGTAAACAAACTTACTCTCCATAAGGTTAACATTAGAAATTTAAAACGCCATTAAATGGAAACTTATGGGGTTTTCGAAAATATTTTTCACTAAAACCTTCCCGGACACATATAGAGGAACTTCCTAAAATTTCATGGCAATCGGATGAGTAGTTTGGCAACGCATAAAGGACATACATACATACAGAGATACATTAAATTTTATATATAGAGATTAAACCAAGAAGTGATTTTCTTAGATTAGAAACGACAAAAACAGACTTTTGACATCAACATCCTGTAGTTTAACATCTGTTTGTCATCTGTAATTTCACATTAACCCCGTAATGGTACAACAGCTCATGGGACTAGGAAATAACGCATTTGAAGTCATTACCCTGCTCTCACCTAATACTAAGAGTGTATGTATTCAAGAGTTGCGTTTTTCTGTTCAAGGTGGTGGTAGTTCTTGCCAGCTTAGTCGCCGCCCAGAGGTCCCCTCCCTCACCCCCTGGGTAGGTTGCCATTTCAGTTAAAAGTATAAAGTATGGATCGTTGTGTGGAAATGTGTGGAAATCGTGTGTTCGTGTATCGAAAGCTAAAATACGCAACAGTTAAATCAATAATAATCGATTGTTACTCTTGACACATGCGATATCCTACAAAATTGACTAATCTGAGTTCACAGATTTACTACATTGTAAAACAAACATATGATAACGCTGACAGCCAATTCTTTTTCTCTCTAGAGCAATAAATAACTATTGTATCTCAACAAGGTTACGAATAATCCAAGCTTCCTGTAAAAGTAAAGCTTCCTTGTTACATTCTGTAGGAATGTGAAATAAATAATTAAGACTTAACTTCACTTTGAATATTTCGATAATCAGCAATTAGTAATCGAATTTTAAAAAAAAGTTTTCTTATTTATTTACCATAAAAGTATTGCTACTTTAACGTAGAGTGTTAACAAGTAACAGTGACAGATTATATTTTACAGAATTCGTTTATCTTTAAAACGTTATTTATTCTATTTGTAACTTAATTAAGGGATAGAACTTCCATATACGAGGTGTGTTCGAAGTCACACGGTACTTTAAATTTCGTCGGTTTGGAGAATCAGTGTCAAAAAATGTTTTATTCTGTTAGTATACATGCCCCTTAAGTGTGATACAATTTTCAGCTGTATTCACAGTGTACTTTATCTTTAGCAGCCGCTAAGGTTAGACGTGTTTTCATGAGCTCGGCTATTTTAGATTAATAACAAAATGAAATGTCAAATATGAAAATAAAGTATAAAAAAGTGTGTGAAATGTAAAAATGCCTTTGGCAAATCTTCTATGAAAAAAGGCTTACAAGTGGTTTAGCAATAGAAGTGGTAAAGTCGTAATTCGCGGCGCATTCACAAATCCAATGAGAAGTGGCAGGTGGAGGCATCTGTCGTCAGTTTAGTAAACTTATCACCTCAGTGACCGTGTCAGCAACAGAACCTACTCACGCAGTTCACTAACTTGCCACTTTCTACTCCCATGATAGCTGGGCTGGAGCGCTAAGCTGAAACGACGAGTGTAACGTTCTTGCCCTTCGTAAGTGCTAGCGTTCGAATCCCGACCATGAGCAGTCCCAAATTTGGCTTGCAAATGAGTGGTATAGCGGATAAAGAGGATTTTTACTTTTTTCATGTTACAGTTAAAAGTAAAAAGCTTGCCAATACTAGGGTTAAGCGTTTTTAAGATGGCCATTAAGACGTTGAAGATGACGAGCCCAAAAACTTTGACAACCGATGAAAACGCGTAAAAGGTGAAAGTAATGCTTATATTAATCGCTAAGTTCATAACAGAGAAGTCGCTGATAATGTCAGCATATCGATTGGCTCGCGTCATGAAATTTTTACAAAACATTTGTGTTAAACGCGTAGAAGCAAATTTTGAACCAAAATTGTTGAATGAAAAATAAACAGCTGCTCAAGAAAAAAAGTTACCGACAAACTTCCGTAAAGTAAATTTTCACACTAACAGGAATTTGCTTTACTTATTTGCTTTTCTCATTGCTGCGTTTTTACTCAGAATAACTATCAGAGGTAGAAAATCATCTTGAAAAATGATACATTTTATCACACATTTTACAGAGCACTTAATATCTCGACGCGTCGCTAAAAGCGTACTCGTGTTGCTTCCGCCACAGAGCCTTCCCTGCAAATTGAGTTTTTCTTAAGGTCAAGGCTGCCACTACACGTATGAAAGCTCCCTGATGTAAGCACAGTGTATGGACGTTGGAGTAAGTGGATTAATTTTTAAGACAATAGTTTAATCAAATCTGTTTATAGGATAAAATTTGAACATTTCTAAGTATTAACAGTCTTTAATTAATATAAAATTTAACAAGTAAATTAAATACGTACGTGTAAATAAATCAGGGTGTTTATAGTAGAATAATTGAAAACTTCCTAATTGGAATAAATTTTTTAAATCATAGGAGCTACAAAAGTTTAACATTTTTCAACACAATAGAAACTGTGGAGTTGAAAGAAAAATCAAAATTTTACTAACTTCCGCATATTATAAAAATTAAAAATCTAGATATATGCAATATTAAAATATTAATAATTTACAATTTTTGAACAATCATTAGACAAATTATGTTTATAGTTCATAAGTAATAAATATTATTACTATTATTATTATTATTATAAAGGGGAATTCATTTGCAAAGCTTTATTACTCACGTACATAAAAAGTAATTTATTTAAGTCTTATCCCATTGGGGTCCAAAGACGGATGGTGTCCGTCTCTTGCCTGTTTTTTCTTGTACAGTATTTTGTTTGAAAAATATGTTTTATTTGTTGTTTAGGTACATTTTTATTATAAAACGATATAAAAATTATGAAAATCAGGATAAGTTTTACCATAGTAATTTATACAAAAACTTAAATTAAAATTGTAACACAAAATGTAAACAAACGATTAATAAATCAGCTGTTAATTACCAAATTTTAATCCTTTAGTGTTGAATACAGAGTGACATTATGTAATAATTTGTGTATAAAATTTGTTAAGATAAATAAAGCTTCGGAGCTGTGTTGGAGCCCTTTACTATTTTCATTTCAATAATTCTAGTAGCCTAAATCAACTATAGAATCACTAGCTGACCTGAAGAACTTCGTACCGCCTAGTAGGTTCTTCTTTAGTTGATTTATTCACAATGTTCCGAAGTCAAATAGCATGCATAAAAGCATGAACAGCTTTTATGTGAAAGATTATATTGTTCTGGGTCGCGGTATAGGTAATAACCATTCTTATACCAAAAGATATTTTATTGAAACTCCCACAAGACAATCAAATCGAAGTGGATTGATTCACAATCTTCCAATCAAATCTAAACCCAAATCATACCTAACTGCAATGCGGCTTAAGAAAGATTATTTCTACTGAATCACAGCATTGTTTAAAATAATATTGCATAATGTAACATTCAATAATTACACTCTCACAAAAAATACAACTTAATTTGCATCAATTAATGTAAACGCGTCTTTATAATTTCACACGAAGAAACAAAACAACCAGTAATCAATAAATTATCATTTTCAAAAAAATCACAAACATTCGCTTGACCTATAGTGGACGTTACTGTTGCCTGATGAAAATAAAGCAACCCAAAATCAGCTATTAATAAAATATTCACATTATTGATGTATACATATGATCGAAATGCATCACGTATTTTCCTCATATACAAACTTTACAGGCTAGTGGGACTTAGCCCTACAGTTAAATACAAAATTGAATATTCCTGTAGCCCACTCGGAGCAGAAACGAATCTAAAAAGTCAAAGATCATAAAAATCGGCCCAGCTGTTCTCGAGTTATAAATGGTGTTACTAACACGACTTTAATATATCTAGATTTTTATATCCCAGGTAAGTAAAAACGGGTATGATCGAAATTTCTGTCGCGTGTCTGTCTGTCTAGACTAAGTAAGGTATTTTAGTTTAAACTTCGTGCAAACGAAAGCATCCATTATAATACACCTTTATTGCTACTTCTTTTTTTACAGAACCTTTTTGCATTCTTTAACTGACTAAAGTCTCATCAAAATTAAAACAAAAAACATTTTCTGCGGAATTATGCTACACATATTTTTAAAGTTTTACTGAACAAGTGTTGTATTAAAATGAGTTAACAGAAGGCACATTTTAACGTAAGTTAATATTTTTTATCTAATACTTATAGGTATTGATATTTATGAAGCAGATCAAAAATGGAAGTGTGATAAAGTAAACAGTGGTCCATGTGGTTTTCATTGGGAAGTAGAAAAATGTCATGAAGATGGATAACGGAGAACGACATACAGGGCGGGCAATGAAGATTGTCCCACAATGCAACCTTCGAAGGGGATTATATCTGGAACTTCTTGATTAAAACGCCCTTCCTTGAAAAACGTTATCAACGTCAGAATGTCATATTTAACTTAAGATTTCACGGCTGAAATATTATGTTCATTAAAATATCTGGCCGTGGATCTTTTAAAAGTAATCAAAAATTATGTTTCCATTCATAGCGTTTATGTGCAACTGTTTTAAGGTTATTAATTTTTGTTTTAGTGTATTTATAAATATTTTTTTAAACTCTAACGAAGAATAGTATTCAGTATTGTATTTAGGAAGTTATAGGTTACACTGTGACTTAAACGAGCTAGGTTCAAACAGGTGAAGAGGTTTGATACTTGGATAGTGAATACTGAGTCAACAAACATTACTTCTATATTGTTATAAGTACAAGGCTACCTAATGCATTGGTGAGCATAATTTTTTACAGCATAATGGAATCTAAATTTAATTTGTAATTAATTAACATGTCCTTTTAATTGGCTACACTTCTTAAACAAAAATCATGTTAAATGAAACTTTTCTCATAGAAGGGTTCTACTCTTCAAATGAAATTATTGTAGGGCAGTTTATGATAGATAATTTCATATTGGTTGGTTGCACTAAAGATCATGCACACTAGATTTTTTCATTGTGTATAACGAACGATAGATGGAATCAAATTATTGTCAATACGATTTTTTGATACTATTACAGTATTACGATTTTTCAATTGTATCTTTAGCTACAATCTAATATTTACATATCAATTTTGTAGGTCATGCCTCTGTGGATGATCTAAAAACTATTGTTTTTCTTTTTTGGGTAAAACAGGCTAATTCCGTGCACTTAAGCTAATGTTTTATACCTTTTGTGTGAAAACTGTCAAAAACGAGAAGACTATATCATTATGAAGGCAATTAATTTTACCATCATCGCTACGCTTCATATTTAGTATATTTAAATATATATTCAGTTTAAAGTCAACTTTACAAAACCTTTACAAAGTAAAATATTACGGAAACACCACACTCCGTATTGGATTTTGAGTTGTTGAAAGTTTTACTTACTTTCAAAAATGTTTCAGTGTAGTAAAGGTTTGATAATAAAATTGACTAACGGACAGAATAAATGATAACACGTTTTTCTCCTTATTCTTTATTGAAAACAGGATACATTCCTAAACCAACTTTGGTCCGATCGCCGGTTTTGAGTCTGGACAATATCCCTCAGCTAGAGTACAACACAGTGGCACCATGCACTTTGCACGTTATTGCCTTTTAAGAACATGACACATAAATCTTAATCACAATCTAAAACATGAACACCTTGAATCTCGTGTTAAATACATATAAACAAATCATCGTTAATAGTTTTAATATATTTACTAACATTTTTTTCTTCACTTAGTTCATTCGATTTAGTTACAAAATTAAAAGAGAAGCTGATAAAACTATACAAATAACCTTAAAAAGTTTTTTAGAGTAGAAGGGTCCCTATTTTCTATCTTTTGACATGGGTGTGTCTTAGCTCTGGGTGGGGGGTGTTAGAAATTTGCATGACCAAAATTTGAAACAGAGTCGTCTTTTTTTAGTGACGTCATATGGATAGTGACGTTGTTTGTCTATAAGAACAGCTGTTTAGATTAATTGAAAACATATCCATGATCTTACCTGTCTTCCTCAGGGAAGTAAATACAAACATTTTTCCGATTTCCTTCTGCTACGCAGCAGTACCTACAGACACTTACAACACCCTTTAATTAATATAAAACCAAGTTATACGGTATTCCTCCCCCCTTTACCATTTATATTACTACTGTATCTCCGATTTCCCTTACTATTTTGTGGCATAATTCTTTACACTTAACCTTTATTACCGTGTATATTTTGTGTTAAATTTGTAATACCGAGTTTGAAATTCTAAAACAGTTGAGCATTATCAAATTTAATTGATAACAGATTTTGTAAACCTTAAACTTCTTATTACTTAACAATTTCAAAACTGTGTAACAATTATTTTTATAATAATAACACTATTACATTTTTTACTTTGTAATTATTTAAACCACACACAGAATTAACAAAAGCAGTCAACGTATGATAGAACACAGTTTGGTACAGTAGTTCCAAAGAGCGACATGAAATATAAATTACACATGATAAGCAAATGTGACACCAGTGACAGATGTTTAATGAGAAACGATGATAAAGCTGCCATCAGCTGACTATCTCTCCTTTGCCGTATCAGCTGTAGCATAACAACTACTCAGATGATGCTTGTTAGATCATGTGATGGAGTTCTTGTCTCAGTTGAAAAAGATAAAGAACTTTAAACATAGATAAATATGATGTATATATTTATTCCACAGAAATACAGAGTATACATTTTAAAACAGTCTAATAAACTTCTATTCGTGATATATCTAATTACATTCCTTATGTTTCTCTTTCATATAACCATAATGAACACATAATAGTTGCACTCATAAATACAGATTTTGAAATGAGAGTTTAATTAAAGCGTAATTAGAGTTTAAACAAATACTGTATTTTGCTTATATAAACTATTCATAGGCAAAAATAGTATATAGTAATAGTATTCAACTTTAAACTGAATTAAGCTTAAATTTTATATATTTTGATAAACTTCCTTTGAGAATTAGGCTGATACTGTAGTCATCATGGTACTCACGCATGTGTACCACATAAGAATAAGAATACACACGTACACACATGTGTGTCTGTGTATTGACATGATAAATCGATGAATGTGTGTCTGATTTTTTTATATTTTAAACGTGGATTTTCTTAGCAATCTTCACAATCAGTTAAAGAGAATACAAATTTGAATTTTGTACTATATTTAATTGTTAATAAGATATGCAGAGTTAGTTGAAAGTGTAGACCGTTACAAAATGGTCAGAAGAGTAATATAGTATACTTGTAAAATATTGAAAACAGACTCTTTGGCGTGTTTTCATCACTGATTTGTTGAAGGTATTTAGAGTTAAAAAATGTTATCTAAACGGTTTGTTTGTTAGCTACCTTCTAAAAACAAAATATATCGTATTGCAGTATAAAACATTTTTTATATTATTTGAGGTTCAGATAATGAATAACAATAATCTTTAAAAGGAAAAAAGTCTACTTGATTGGTGAAAATGTAAGGTTTAAATATTACCTGTAAATTGTTGTGGTTTGTGATTTTCAATAACATTTCAACCGTATTATTAAGTATTACAATAAATAAAATAAATAATATTGCTATAATCCATAAAATCACAACTACCTTTAGTAATAAGTCGCATAGCAAACAAAACCATAAATGTTTGAGGTGATCATATAACATAGGTGTATTTCGTTTAACGACCGCAGTAACTCACTCACCCATGAATGCTATCACAACGGCAGTAATGTATTCATTAGCCACGTGTAGTGAACATTTCAATAACCTCCCTTTACATCATTACTAACAGATTCATATACAATAGCCTGTATTACTAAAAGATATCTACTAAATAAATAATTTATCTATGTTTCCAGTTAAGATTTTCACTTTCAGGTGTTTAGATTTCAGCCCTATTGTCTTCAACCTCACATCGTGTGTACTTTTATAATATTTTGGGCAGATATTGTGTTAACATTATAATTAAACTCTTCAAGTTTTTTCACTTTCTCTTGTACAGTATCATAACATAGCTTTAGAAAGATTTTAATGAAGTTGGTGAAATTCAATAATCTAATCACCTAATGAATTGAGCAAACGTTTGAACACAGGAAGTACGAAAATAATCAACACTGGAATTTAGAAATTACATTTTTCAGATTGCTCTATTTTTATATTGGACAAACAGGCAGATCTTTCAAGAAACGTTTCACGGAATACCTCCTTAAACAGTTCTTAAATAGTGAGATATCTAAATTTGCAAAGCATATTATTAATAATAACTATAATGTAAAAGGCTTAGATTAAAATATAAAGGTTTTCTACATTTGTAAAAATGTTTGTATTTACTTCCCTGTGGGAAATAGGTTAGATCATGGCCATGTCTAAAGGGAATATTTTCCCCTTAGTTTAGAATACAAATACTTAATACAAATACGGTACTTAAATACTTCATACAAAGTACTTGTTTGCAAATCTTTATTAAGGCAGCAGTTTATTAAGCTGTATTAGCTCTGTATTAAAACAGTCCGTTGGCTTAAGGTAATCTATAATATTGTAAAGAAGAGGTGGTTTCCGTATGTTTGTTTGTGGGTTATGGGGCAAGTAAACGCGAAAAATACTAAACCGACCGTTTTGAAATTTTACACAAAGGTATATCTTAAACTCATGCAACACATAGGCATATTAATTTCCAGAAACTCCCCTCGGGCTACGCCCCATTAATGTCCTCAGTTTCAATGTTTACATTTTCATAGAATGAAAACATAAAATTACTTGAATGTCAACAGCTGCGAACACTAAAATTTGACAGTACGGGAAGAAGAAGAAGAAGAAAGAGCTGCCATGACCGTCCTAGGTTTCAATGATTACATTATCTAATGTCAACATCCGTTTATTATTTATTTTGAGAGTTCGGGAATAAGAATAAATAAAGTTGATTTTTACACATAAAGTGCTGGATCGAAATTAGTGAATTATTAGTTCGAAATAGTGGAATGGTAGATTTTTAATTTTCTCCCGATGCCTGCCTCTATTACGTTAATGCTTATCCTCTCCCAATACTTTACAGATGTTACCTACTTTGTCATGTTTTAGACACGTGTTTTGTAATTTCGTAAACAATAAATAATTAATTTACAATAACTTAAATGTATCAGTAGAGCCTACACCTCTCATCCTTTTTTACCCGTGCGAAGAACGGGTACTATGGCTAGTTCTAAATACAGATGAACCTACATTATGACAGCAGAGCTAGATGTTTAGTAAGACAAAGCTGATCAGCTGATCTCCTTACGTCTTGACGTATTAATACAATGATCATCGCTACTCAAGATTGCACGTATTATGTAACCAGAAGCAGAGGTTTGTTAAGACGCTGATGATAAAGCCGATCAGCTGATCACGTTACGGAGAACAATGTTGGAACAGTTCAGTATAACAGATCCAGTTAAGTATTCGCGATAAGTCTATTCAAAACTAACTCCTAACATCATCTGCATAATAACAAAGGTCATAAATCGAGCTCAGTTCAAACTACTATGAATAAATTTCATTCAATCCATAGGATGTTTTTCATGTTTGTGTTTCTCGAATAATAAGACTAACTGACCCGGCGAACTTCGCAACGCCTAACAGTAAATACATGTTAACTTTCAGATTGGCCATGTTCTGAAGTCGAATAGCATTACGACTTCGTTGTGAAAAATTAGATATTCTGGGTAGCGGCATAGTTAATAACAATACTGAAACGATAAGACATAATAATAACATTACCACAAAACAAATAAATCTGAGTGGATTAATTCACAATTTTGCTAATCCAACCTAAAACCAAACCAAAACCTAACAGTAATACGGCTTTTATAGGAAAGATATACAACAGCTGATTATTATAACAAACGTAATATGTATAAACACCGTGATTATTTTTTATTTGGCCGACTTAATTATAAACACATGACATTTAATCAGACGGAAAATAAAAAATATAAATACAAAATCCCAAAAACCGTAAACTATTAACGTGGTGAATAAATCCGTTCATTTGTGCATATTAACTTCATTCAGATGGCATTGGATAGTAAAGCATATTGCTAATGGAAAGTAAAACAACAGCTGTAGTAGCTTTAGAAATCAAATGTTTTGATTGTAGATAGTTTGTAAACAAACTTATTTCCTATAAGGTTAACATTAGAAATTTAAAACGCTATAAAATGGAAACTAATTGAATTTATAGAAACTAAATATGCCTAAAGCATGACCGGAGCAAAGACGAATCCGAAAAATCAAAGATCATCAAAATCGATCCAGTCGTTCTCGAGTTATAATGAGCGTAACTAACAAGACTTTCTTTTATATATTTAGATAATAATCCTAACTAATATTGTTTTTAACATAACAGATCATAAAAAGAATCACACATATTTGAGTAATAAACAAGTACTTGCTCATTCATACATGATAAAGCGTCGAGTTTTGTCTGTACATTGCACAGAATTATAATATTTATTATTGTTATTATTTCTTAGCTCTGAAACCCCCAGCATTGAGCTACATTAACATACAGGGTGTCTGTTAGGTCCGTCGCTAAACTTCAGGATGTGGTTCATTGGGCCAAAATAAGCAAAAAGGTCCAATTTCAACAATAAATATCAATGCCACTAAATGTTTGATTTCAAAATGTTGGTCATTAAAAATTGTTTAGTTGAAATAAATTTAAAGGGTAGAGGTTTTAAAAATTACTAAGAATAAAAAATTATGTCAAATTAAATCACCTATCAAATGATATCAAATTATGAAAATTGGTAAATAAAGAACCAAGATTCATTACTTTTCCCCGTATTGTAATGTACGAGTACAACATTATCAGCTGTAGTAATGGCCCCTTGGCCGGCGCTAAGTAATTAAACTGAGAATTTATTTTTTCTTTGTATTTATTTGCTTAAGATTTCTGGTTTACATTTAATCATGATATTAAGTTTATTTTTTACTAACACAAAACCTACAACCTGTAAAAAAGACGAGTATTTAATAAATAAATAATCTTCTTTATTGCAGAAAAATGTAACACATTTTAATTTGAAAGAGAAACACATAGCCGATATAAGCCTGAAGTTATGAATTAATAAAAATAACAGTGTAAAAACAATAAAAATACCGCATGAAATGGTGTAAAATATGCATGCAAATGTCACTCCTTAAGCTACTTTTGCCCAGGTATAGGGATAGCTTGAAAATAATAAATAAATAAGTAATAATAATAAAGCATAAATAAATAATCTTTCGTCCAGGAATAATACAAACTGAGAACTAAAAAAACTGTAGCAACTAAGCAATTCCAATGTACCATCGAAAAAATCTCGTAAAATACTATGTAAAATCTCTAGTTAAGTTACAAAAAAAATTGGAAACAAATATGTATTTCACTGTATAAAGGCCTGTTACAGGCCAATACTATCGAATAAATATAACCAATTTTACAAAAATATTCTATAAAAAAGTAAAATATATATTTTTCAGGCAATATAAAAGCTTAGTATTAAGTACTACACTTATTAAAATATTTTATTTAATAATGCAGAATGACAACGATTAAAACTAAAACTAAAAATTTGTTCACAAATTTTTGTAATAAAATCAAATTAGTAATGGAATATTTATATATTAAGCGTTAATTTTATTCCTAAAAGTCCCAAACCGAGAATTTTAGAAAAAATACAGCTTTAACTCATTCAAAACCTTCACGTTTCAATTACACTTACAACAACCCCGTAGCAATATGGAACTTTGAAACTTATACTTTGTTGTTTGAGTTTAAAATGCCCTCGGGAGCTCTCAAACATCACAATATTGGTTTTGTTTTTTCCAGACGAGTTTGGAAAGTATCATAAATATTTTACGTGCGTTCGTAACTCAAATAAGTAGAAAAATAAGACTCCTTAATAGTAATGGTTAATTATAGGTGTCATAGATATAGGTGCCGATTATTTTCACAAAGTTTTATTTATGAAAAGTAACGAGTAATACTAACCTTATTTAAATTTAAAACTGTAATCGAAGGTGAGTTGAACTCAGTATCTCTATCTTAATTTATTAGTTAACTAGCTGTCCCGGCGATCTTCGTAACGTCTAACAGAAAATACATGTTATTTAACTTTAAAATTGGCCATGTTGTGAAGTCAATTAACATTGCGGCTTCGTTGTGAAAGCTTTAAATATACAACAGCTGATTAATATATAAAACTCAATATGTATAAACTTTGTAATTATTTTTTATTTGGTAAACATATAAACACGTGACTTTTAATCATACAGAAAAAAAAGAATATAAATACAGTACATAATTCCAAAAACCGTACTCTATTAACGTGGCATATAATTTTCATTTTGTACAGCACATATTTACTTCATAGTTTACATTAATGAATGATTCAGATGGCATTGGATAGTAAAGCATATTGCTAACGGTCAGTAAACAAACAGCTGGTTTAAGAAATCAAATGTTTTGATTGTAAATAATTTGTAAACAAACTTATTCCCCATAAGGTCAACATTAGGAATTTAAAACGCTATAAAATGGAAACTAATTGAATTTATGGAAACTGAATATGCCTAAAGCATGACCGGAGCAGAGACGAATCAAAAAAATCAAAGATCATTAAAATCGGTCCAGCCGTTCTCAAGTTACGTATAATGCATGCAACTAACACGACTTTGTTTTATATATTTAGATAACTATATGTTTAATTGAGCTACTTAACAGTAGTATGTTCATATAATGTCCATAGATTTTTTTATCTTACATATATATTTTAAAAAACATGTATACAAATTATGTACCATACATTTATTTTTTATACAAAATGGAGATTGAAGAATGGTAAAATAAGGGTGCTTAACAAATTCAATAAGTTAAGCTTTATAACGAAGGGGATTACAAAAAACTTTTAAGGGAGTTGTAGTACTGATTGCAGAATTTCTTCGTCACTACAAATACGAGTTTATACATATGGATAAGACTAAAAAGCCAAATCTTTGGACACATTTTTTCACACACTTATTTGATTACACAACATTTTTGAGTTTAGTACACCTCAAAATCACGTTCAAAGCTCAAAGTCCACAGTTTTGAGAAAGAAATTTCTATTCAAAATGATGGGGACATCAAAATAGTCCTTTTAATACTGCAACTCATAATAATACTGAAAAATTATACCAGTAATTGAAACAAAAAACTCTAATTTTTATGTAGATATTGTGAAAAACCCCCTTAAAAGATACATAATCTAGTATATATTTTTTAACATTTATTCATTTATGTCAAAGTAAACAAAGTTATACTAATGAAGCTTTCTAATTACACCTGTATGATTGTTGCAAGTTTTAACGCAAATAGGCTTACTGGTTTGAAATTAGTTTTACACATTGTTATACAGTTTTAATTTAGCAAAATAATGAACTCGTGGAGTGTCATTCATTAGTTGCCTGCACATAATAGGATTTACTTACATTTCATTTGTTGTTCATTTAAACGAAAGAGATATTCGTACCCTAAAAAGTAAATTTCAGTAGTAAAATAAAAGTAATATTTTCAGTAAATATAACGTCTTAACTAGGTAGACTTACCGAATGTTGTAAGAATATTTAAGCAAACAAGTGAGCTATTTATTTTTAGCTATTCTCCATAAGATTAGCATGATACAATGTACCGTGTTTACAGTTTTGAATATCGCAGTAACCAATTGACCTAGAGTCATGATTAAAAATACTAAATTGTGTGCTTTCTTGAGTTGAATTGATAGGTTAAAAGGAAAATTAGTTGATATCATCAAAATATATAGTTAAATTGAAAACGAAATTTTTGGTGTACAAAACCCCCCTAAAAGTTTATTTAATGTAGTCCAATTACGTTGCTCAACTAAACAGTCCAATATATTACAGAAAGTAACAATTCCAACGAATTTTATAATAATCAGTCAATAATTGCGGTTGTTATCGTGTCGACACATATGCTTATATGCATGTATATACGATTTTGAATATCCCCTACAATGTGTTCAGGGTGTTGAGTTATGAACTTCTATCATGGTCCTGGGCTTAACTGTAACCGTTCGTATGATGTGAATAGCTCACTTTTGACTTACTTGAAACAGTGTTAATAGTGAAAAACAAAGCTCCATAAAACATAATTTTTTACACAATTTTTTGAGTACTTAAGTAGTTTGCCACTTAATAAACAGTCATTAAGTTACATGAAATATTTTGGTAAGTATAGGCTACATATGAAAGGTTAATAAATGTTTCATTAGCCTTATCCTAGCTGTAAAACTTATTGAAGAACTCAATCGTAAAACTAAAATATTTTCAAAACTAAACACGCAATGCCAAATGATGCATCGGATTTTGATGATCTACTCACTGCAGAGAAAATTTAATTTATGAATTCAATGAAGTTGTTTGTACTCAGTGAACGAAAGTAAACAGTGGATCTCGGAATATACACAGCATGCGAGATTGACTGCGGAGAACTTCAAAAAGGCTGCACTGTATTGGAAAACTTTGTCTATTACTGGATATACGCTCGAGAGGGTCAGAACGGAGTTCATTGTTTTTAGTATTTAAATAAATGTGAACATTGTTAATATCTAGAATAGTAAAATAAGCCACGGTTGACACATCAACGTGTCTCTAAACATAGTCTGGTAGTTTGATACAATTAAACGTGATTAGTTATGTTCATAAAAACTGCAGGATGATTCTTTATTAGTAAAAAATATAGACACTGTTCCATCACTTCTGAAACCAGACGAGCGTAAAATATTAAATTCAAAGATGTTTTAGTAGCCTCTTACACAAATATAAAAACTGTTTACTTTCTAGGGTTGCCAGTATTTAGTTTAAAAAAGTCAAATCAATCATTAATCAAAAACGTAAGTTATTTTAAAAAGTTGTATAATTACATTAGGATAAAATACAAAAATATTAGACAGAATTGGTATTTATGAGTTCTAAAATGTAGACATAAACACAATTGTACACCAACGACGTCATCAACATTGTTTATGTAACCCTTAACCTAATTGGTTCTAGTTACTTTGTGTAAAATGGCGTGGTTTTAGACATTTTTGAACGTTTTTGGAGTTTGAACTTTAGAGTACTTGGGGTTTGCTAAAATAAAAGCGAATTTTAAAGCTAAAAGGTAAACTCCACTAATCCGTTCTTTGTTCTTTCCCTTTATATCTAACTAATTGCAAGCTTGCCCTTGAGCTGAGGAAATGAAATAGTATCTAAATATAGTTGTAAATTACAGTCTTTAATTATAAGTGCTTTGGATTAAAAGCATTAATCTATCTCGTACTAATGTTAAAAAATTATACTTCATCAACCTCGGTATATTTTATCTCCTTATTACATACATGATTTGTGTGTGAACACTTTATTATGACATATAGTATTTTGAAATGAATTGTTTTGGTAAAATTAGAAAAAAACTAGTTTGAAAATTTATTATTCTTAAAGTTTTTAAATCAAAACTGTTCAAGTATTTTGGAAAATATAAGAACGAATAAAAATTTTTAATAACAGTAATTTTTCAGAACGATGAATAACGTGAAACAGAGAGACCAAAATATTGCAAATTTTTTATCAGGTTGTCATGAGGTTAAAAAATGAGGGTTGAAATAAATCTATAAAATTAATTTCTTGTTGAATATTTGTAAGTATAGTACAAAAATATTCCTCTTTGTTAAAACCAAGAATTGTACTCATCCGGCAGACAAAGCCTCTCTTAGAGGACGGGCCAGCTAAGTGTGGGTTTTCTTATATTTAATGATGTTGGTCTTCGCTTAGACACCTCGGTCGTGCCATGAACTTGACAGTGTATACCAATTACCAGTTTAAAGTAGATTATAAAGTCCATTATAAAGTAGATTAAACAAATAAAAATTATTTTATATACTGAAATTCACTTAAAAGTATGATAATTATGTCCTTACGTAAAACCCATTACTAAAATAGCATGTGAAAAATGTGATTGAGGTCAAATTTTTATTTTGTTACTGAAAACTATGTTGTCTTCAATTATCTATTCATATACCACTTTGAGGAAAACAAAATAGTTTGACTCAATTAAATAAGTCACGCGAATGGTTTTTTCACACCAACTACAAATCAACTTGAATGAATATTCATTTTATTCAAAATGAAATAACAAGTGATGCCAACCAGTGATGCAGGCTAGTCGTAGCATAGTATTTTCATGGGCTATTGGGACTTTTCGGTAAATTAAACCCCAAGCGAGAGAGGAAGAGACTAGTTATTCAATTATCAGTTAGATTTAAATAAGGATATTTTGTATTTTTCAAACGTAGGCTTTCGCGGCCGAAGTCAACAATGTCAAGTTGATTTTTCGGCGTCAACCGCGACGTCATGTAGTTCGTATTGCCAAACGTTTCGCCCTTGCTGTGAAGTGGCTGTCTCAGCCTAGCCACTGAGAATGTTACTTGACATATTTGTATTTTCGTTAATTCTAACGTAAAAGCTCAACGACCCTCTACAATTAGGAGAAAACTATGTTGATTTTGATCCTGGAGAAATGTACTAATAAAATTACTCTGAAGCAAGTCAAGCGTGTCTGAGTCGAAAGCAGTTTCGAGAGAGACTTCTACCACATCAAACCCCATGAGACTAATGTTAAATTATGTTACCCTTGTCTAGTCTATGAGACTAATACTGTTACGGCCTCACTTATGTCTTTAATGCTGGATCTTTTCAGACCACACACAGCTGGCGTTCGGTCCACCATCTCCGCGCTATTGTCTAATGAGAAAGACGCCCCCAGACGGTTGCTCTACGGAGTTGAGTTAGTTATTTGCGTCTCCGTCCCCTTCACTCTACCGCTTCCTCCCGTAAAAGATGGTCAAAAATTATCGAAATAGATTTTATTTATTTACTCGATCTATTTTTTGAATATTGGTTAGTAAAAATATATTTGGGGTGGCATTTATTTAAACTGGAAGACCCACATAGAAAAGATATGCATAAAGTTATCCAGAGTTCTCTACTTACTGAGGAAGCTTAAGAGTCTGCATCAGTGGTAGCCATCTTGAATTTTAGTCCCGTAAGAGCAATGTTAAATTCTGGTGGAACATACTTTCACCTTGGCGTCTGTAGTGGCGTTAATTATCAAAGTATCAATGTAAAACTTTGGAAGTACATTGATGAGATGTGGCCTTTATATATGTTCAAAAATTTAACTTGATATAAAAACAAAAATACAGGGAAAAACAGGAATATTTTACAAAATAAATCATTATTTTTTTATTGAGAGCGAAAATAAGAATTCCTGTAAGGTGGTGCTCTGGAGGACTGTAATACCTTTAATTTGACACCTCTTCCGTTATTTTATGACAATAGGTCAAGGAGATATAGGCGCCAGAGTTTAACATTGCTCTTACGGGACTAAAATCCAAGATGGCTACCACTGATGCAGACTCTTAAGGAGAGCATAAGCAAACCTTACCTGGTAACTGTGTATCATGCCTTTTCCATAGCCATCTGAAGAGAGCTCCATAAGAAGCTCATTATGGGAGCATCTTCCATAGCGTAATTTTCAGTTTGAAACTCCCTTCCCAGTTTCTTCCACCTTTCGGGAATTTTACCCGAAGGACATTCCAGTCAAAACTCTCCGCTCGTTGCAAAGAGTCAGAACTGCGAAATGTCCTGTATTATTACTTTGCTAAAATTTTACTAACCTCAGCACTGGACGTGACTCAGCCGTAGAAGAGGCGCCATATCGCTGGCGTCACGGACAGACGTGGTCAGTCGCGGGTTCGAACCCCAGCGCAGTTCTCGACGACCATCCGTCATTGCTATAGAATCGTAAAAGCTACTAATGTTTATTCTTCATAACCCAAGTCGTGTGACAGTCCATTAGCTTTTGTTCAAATTTATAGTTAAATTTTGTTTCCTGGCAAATGATGTTAAATGACAATTTTTTATTTCATAGATTATTTAGTCTAATTTCTAACTAACCAGTATCTTAGCAACAAAAAAATTAAGTTGATTGTGAATCAAAAAGACAACGGCCACAGAAATCATTGATTCAGTAAACTAAAATCAAATTGGATATGCTAAAATAATAAATTGTTTATATGGATTTTTCGATTGTTTGTAGATTAGATTACGTTATTGAAATGGTGACTATCCTACAAGGTAGGCAATTTAGGCCAAGTATGAATGAGGATCAACCCTAGAACTGGCTGTCATAATTCACGACGCATTTACATATTCAATAAGAAGTGGCAGGTGGAGGCATCTGTCGTCAGCTTAGTGAACTTGTTAGACACTAGCGCCTACGTGACCGTGTTGCCCTCTGAGGGCAAGTAACCGAACCTGCTCTCGTAGTGCACTAGACTGCCACTGGGCATGTCTATAACCAAGTAAGCGCTTTCTACACCTATGCACTGAGTGGCTGAACCGGCTAACGCGCTACGCTGACGAGCGTAACGTTCTAGCCATTCGGAAGTGAAGTGGTTCGAGTCCCGACCATGAGCAATCCCGATTTGGCTTGCAAATGTGTTGTATAGTGGAGAGGAGAGCCCACCTTAGTTGGCGGCATTTGTAGGCATTAGAATTGCAGTGGACACCTGTCTTGCTTTTGTGGTTAGTAGTTATAAGGGGGGAGGTGGTTAAAAAGACAACGGTCACAGGCATTTTAGGCCAAGTATTAATGAGGATTAAGAGTAAGATGTAATCACTCCCTAATTATTAAAAATGCCTCTAGCGTAGAAAAATCGAATAAAATCAATTACTGTGTGTTCTAAGAGTTTAGGCTGACTCATGGGTCAGAAAAAAGGAAATAAATTTAATGAAACACAGAAAAACGTTTTCGCATTATAATTTTGAGACACAAAAGAGTTTTAAGGGTTTCCACCAGTAGAAGAGAATTTCCATATAAATCACAGACAATGACAATGAACGCGTCGCGGAAAATCAATGAGTCATTGTTCTAATGACCCATTCTCAATACTTTGATCGTTTGGTTAACATTAATTTCCACCCAAAGTAAACAAATTTATTCAATTTTTAACCATTAACTAAGAAAAGTGAAATAACTAAACTATTTTTAAGCATATTTTAGATGAAATTACTAATCATTATTTAAGATAATGGTATCCATATTTATTTAGACATTAATCTAAAAACCTCACGGATCATTGTTGATGATAGAAAAACTCTGATGTGTTATTAATTAGATTCGATAAGACCACTGAAATGGCAACCATACTACAATGTAGGTATTTTGAGCCAAGTATGTATGAGGATTGAGTGTACGATGATTGTGGCGCGATCTTGTAGTCTTGTTACTGACCAAGGCTGTCATATTCCTTAGACAGGACTGTTAATTAATAGACCAACAGCCGATGGCAACTAATGGACCTACAGTTTAACGTGGAATCCGAACCAAGGCCTCTAAATTACGAATTTGGTCTAAATATGAGAATGGTCTTTGCAGATTAACGTAGTATTCAATAGTGCGCACGTTAACCCACAAAAGAGAAAACTTCATCCACCAACCATCTCTCACAACTATCCACAATTCGTGATCTCCAAGTAGCTGGATTACAGGACACCGTTCCAGTCTGAATGAAAACCAAACTAAATGAAATACCGTGTGCCCAAATATGTCACACTTAATTGCTCAATGCCGATCTGCTGACAATAAAACGCATTTAATTTTGCCTGAATGAATAATTAAAAGTCTAATGATCAAGGTTATCTGGATTGAGAATCAAATCATCACAAAATTTAGTTAGGATTTTCTCTGTATAGATGCAACAACCTCAAGGTTTTATTACTCCGACTACCTAAACTAGCTAGCCCTATGTTTTTGTTTATTTATATCATGCTTTAATACACCTGTTTCTTCACAAATAGTCGTTTTGACGTTGTTATGACTACAGCTGTTTCTAGCTACCTTCAGATCTTCAGGACGTAAAATTGTCTATATTACCCTACGCACTACACCAAATGGTAATGTGGACAGTTTGAGATCCTGAAGACTTAAAGATATGCAGCAGCAGCTGTAGTCATGACAACAACCAAAGGATCATTCAACAGAAGGAACATTATACCATCATTTATGTTTATACAATGATTCAGAGGCTATCCACAATCACTATGTTTTTTCTCTGTGCCAAGTCAAAAGTTGCAGATTAAAATGGTCGAAAGCTTTAGGAACAAAGCAGAATAGAAGTGTTTATTACTATGCTTAGAGAGTGTTGAGCGCAGGGAAGCCCTGGATTATATTGGCGGGCTGTACGTGAGAGCCAGTCCATTAGTAGTTATTGCTAACTATGCAGTTTCCAACAGGTCTAGGGCGTAATAAACATTGCTCAAAAACTTTATCAATCACACCAATTCGTATTTCTGATTTATTTTATAAATTTTCAATTGTAGTATTGTCCTTACCTGATATAAAAATTAAAACATGATTAGTTTAAAATTTATTTAGATGGATTATTCGTATTTTGTACATCAATTTGATAACCCTGCTCAAGTTTTTTATAGTTAACTATTTAAATATGACCCGAGTGCTAACATTAAAGAGTATGAAAATCATTAGAGAAACATTGTGGACGTGTTTTGAAAATTATGTAATAATATTTTTGAAGGTGTTACTGGTTTAAATTGAATTTCAACAAGATGAGATATGATTGACACATTTGAGCCTGGGGTATCCCTGGCTGTGTCTCAGTGATCCTTAAATCCTACTCCTCCCTTTTTAAGGAGAATATATGAATGCGGTGTGCGTTAGAACTGGAAGTCGGAACCTAGGCATCGACAAGAAGGTACGAGTTGGTGTTGGCAGTTAAAGAGCACTACCTGCTTCGAGGGAGAATGCATCAAAGACATCCTTGGACCACCGAGAGACAAGTAAAGGAACAGACACCCTTGGTACATTTGACCTCAGTGGTCATCTCGTGGAATGGATCCTAAATTAACAGAACTTTAATAGGAGTGTAGATAATAAATTTGAAGTGATTTATAATTAAAGATGTCACTGAACCCAGGACTGACCTCTTGTTTACTGTAGACTGGGACCATGGCGTATCCTGTAATCAGACTACTTGGAGGTTACGAATTGTGGATAGTTGTAAGAGATGGTGGGTGGATATATAGTTTTCTCGTGTGTGGATTAACGTCCGCACTATTGAATACTATGTTGATCTGCAAAGACCATCCTCATAAAGGGTCAGTTCGTAATTCAGAGGCAGTTCGGACTCTACGTTAAACTGTCCCTCAGATATGTCATGGACTGTTGGAATATTAATTAACAATTCTGTCTAAGGAAAATGTCAGCCTTAGTAGTAAAAAGACTACAAGATCGCGCCACAATCATCCTACACTTATTTCTCATTAATACTTTGCTTAAAATACCTTGGCTGGGTAGGTTGCCATTTCAGTTAAAAGTAAAGGAAAGTTAGAAGTGAGATAGTGCCTGTAAAGCATCCATTACGAAATATGGATTCATTTGTTTCTTTATCCATCTCCACATCTTAAATCACATTGCATAAACAGAATATAAAACAGTAGTTTTCATCGATATGAATGAAATATTAATGAAGTTCTTACAATAATTGAAACTTCAAAATTAACGATAAAGCATAGTAAATTAATGTACACTCGATAAGCAAAAATTACATTAATGCAGTAAGTGTGAAGGACATTTAAGAGACAGGTAGAGAGAGATACGAGAAAGGTATTGACGGATGTCGTAAATCCACGCTGCTTCCAACATAACCAATGAGAGCAAACTAAACAAACATTCAATGTATCTTACTCACGTTCCCTAGTTCCATGTGTCTACACTCGACAATGTTTGAGGTTGTGATAGAACTGTTATTTATATGATGTATCGGGTGAGTTTTTTAAAAGCGATCCAAAAGCTAACTTTTTAACTACACGACTTTGCACCTCACTTTCACTTTGGAACTTTCTCAATTTTAAATTCACTCAGGAATACAATTTTAGATTTTGTCAATATGGCCGCTATTTTCCAAAATGGCGGTTAACTTAAAAATTTCTTATGGAACACCCTGTATTTTTTTGGATTCTACTATCCTAAATAAAATTTGTTAATTGGTGTTTTTCAACATCCCTAATGGTTTAGAAGCTACGAGGACTTGTTTTTATTTCTTTGATATGAGGTTTTTAATATCAATATAGTATCTAATTTTTAAGTGTCCTGCCAAATCACGACATTAAGAAGCTAGCTATTGGATCACTATAAAAACTGACTCGGTATAATGTAGCATTCGTTTTAATTTGTTATAGAAATACGTAGAGATTTTGAAATTATTAATATCTATGTATTTCTTATACGTATTTTTTTTACTTTGTTTTTTATTATATCGGTAAATACAACTTTTAATACGTTCAACATGTAGTCAATAGTATTCAAGCAGGGACGCCATCTTGTTTCACTCAGTCTCCGTTTGGGCCTGAAGATGTCCGGTGTGATTAGACGAAATCGATCACCAATTTACTAAGTAGTGTTGGACGACTTGAGCTTTTACTTCACCCAATGATTAATAGTAATAATTATTATTGTTATTAATCCAACAGCTGAAAAGCACAAGCTCCTTTTTTCTGTCCCGAAATGAAGTTCATTTTTAAATTCAGGATCTGGACAGATGCTCTGAGGAAGGAATGTCTGAGGAGAATGGGGTCTGTCCAGAGAAGGGTCTATAAGGACCTATAAGTGGTCGGCGTATCGCACCGTCCCTGACTCAGCAGCGTTGATGGTTGCAGGAGTTTTTCCGATCGATCTCCTGGCTCAGGAAAAGAAACTGGTATATATATATACTAAATCGTGGCACCAGGGAGGTGGCACGGGGGGCCAGAGAGACCACCATGGCTGAAAGTATAGAACCAAGAGACAAGAGGCGCTTGGACGCGTCAGATTATTCCAGAACTGTTCAAATGGATCATAAGATGGCCAACCTATCGATACGAGGACTCTCCTCAAGTCGTTACTCACCACACGTTATTCGTGTGGGAACGGTGGGTAGCATAGAGAAGAGATTTAGAGTTGGAGGTAGGCCGATTTCGCGTGAAAGCCTAATTCCTCTCATGACAACGTCTCTTGAGAATTATGCCGAGAACGTTCACAAAAGAAAGAAAATAGAAGAAGATCTTTAGAATTTTTTTATACTTTCTCAGGAGAAAGTAAATAAGAAGAAGCTGTAGCCTTTTTGGCTTCACATACGAGACTCCACCTAGACGTAATATTTTAATACGTCCCTCCAAGGTGAAAATCAGTCTCAGGTATGGGTGTTGTCCCCACACACAGGGGTGTTTGCGCCGCTTCCCTCCCTGGAGATGCTTAATAGCGTTTCCCCTTACACATATATTCGAAATTAATAACAATAACAAAATAAAATACCTCAAAAATCTTATTATTGCTGTTCAAAGTCATTTAAAAGAATTATCATCGTAACACCACTTTGGGTCAGACAAAATAGTTTTTTTTTTTATTTTGACTCAGTGGAATAATTTTAACAGGTTTATCATTCCAACGCGACCTTTCAGTATTGAATATTCATATCAGGCAAAATACAAAAAAACAAGTGATTGCCAACCAGTGATGCAAGCTTGTTGTTAGATAATATTTTCATGGGTGAAAGGACTTTGTGGCAAATTAAACCCAAGCAAGGGAGAGTGAAATCAGTTGTGTGACTTTCCAACGATTATCTTGAAAATTTAAATTTGGATATTTGTATTTTCATCAATTCTATCGAAACAGTTCAATAAGCCTAAATAAATACAAAAGTATTTATTGTAATTTTGTAATTTTTTGTCTTTGATTAATATTTTGTTTTCATTTATATATTCTTTGTAAATTACAGACATTTCTATGGAACATTTATTATATTTGGTTAAATATTTCATTTCTTTCCAATTTTCATTCTCATGTTAAATTTATCTTTACCTATTTATCCGCTTGAAAATCGTTATTTAATATTTGTTTCAGTAACAGTTATTATAAAAACCCAACGAAATTAACATTATAAAGCAAGTGTTATTGGGCCTAGTTGTAAAGCGCGACAAAAGAAAAAGCTTCTTGTAACATGATATCACTAACAGTTCGGAACACGACCTTTCTTTGTTGTCTTGCTGGCGAGATAGCTTATAAATTAGATTCTATCCTTTTATAGGTTTTCTTTTCTTTGACGTTATATACAAAGATTTCAGTAAACATATTCTACACCTCAATGTTTTAAGCCATATATGCCCACTGTCTTATAATTATATAGAAGAGCCCTGAAGCCGTATTATTTATATTAAAAATACAAATTAATTAAAAAGATATTGGGATCTAAACACGAATTTGACCCTACTCTGGTTAACAGCCTGGCTCTATGAAAACACCATAAGAACTGTTAATTAATAGCCCAACAACCGATGGCAATTAAGGGACCTACAGTTAAACGTTGAATCCGAACTTTAAAAATACCCCCGACGCAGCAGACCTGCGTACTTAGCGAATTTCCAAAACAATAATATAATAATATTAATAAAATCTGATTTAGTGTTCGCTATTACGGACTACTATAGTTATTTTAAGTAGAATTGAAAGAATTAACAGTACATAATTATATAGAGGTTAAATATGCCTTATTTTTAACCTCTTGAATCGTTAGCATTCAAGAGGTTTAAAAGTATATCATATAAGGATAGCATTCCATTTACTTTTAGGATAGTAGATAAAAAGTATCTAAGACTGGAAAGGTGGCGTGCCCTGTAATCCAGATAACTGGGGTTTACGGATTGTGGATAGTTGGAGCGATGGTCGGAATGTAGTGTTCTCTTGTATGGATTAACGTCAGCACTATTGAATACTACGTTAATCCGAAAAGACCCTTCTCATAATTAGACCAGTTAGTAGTTCAGAGGCAGTGATTCGGATGCTACGTTAAACTGTAGATCTCTTAGATTTGCCGTTGACCTTTGTGATATTAATTAACAGTATCTAAGGAACATGTCAGCCTTAGTCAGTAACAATACTATAATTATTGTACAATCAATTTTCATTCATACTTGGCTTAAAATACCTGGACAAGTTGCCATTTTCCAGTAACTAACTAACAAATCACAACCAGCTAGTATGATTTCAAATAATTGAGTAATTTTAGGTAATATGATGCTTATGTTTTGTAATTATAATAAAAACCACAACTCTACAATTAGTTTTTGGGAACATAAGAACGTATAAGGATTAATTAATTGGTCACGTGACCTTTCAATAGCCAATGACAGCGTCTTGTAGCCTGCAGGTAGTGAGATCCACATTGACCTGGATATCGTCCGATGTTGATTTGGTCATGCAGACATCGTATTTGAACCAAGGAAACAAGAAATATTAGTGTGCCTAACTAAACTGGTGTCGTCATTGGTGTATATGATTACGTTTCAGAAATGTAAACAATCTTTCTAGGAACCTTTTCAAATTCTATCTTAACCAAGTTTTTTTCAACTTGTATGTAATTAACTTGTATCATGGAAAATATAAAATTGAATTATCTGTTTACTTTGAGTAAATTGGAATCCTATTTTGCAGTTATTTTATTTATTCTACCTTCACCTAGTTTAATATATGATTAAACATAATATATTTAGGTATTGCACTACTATTTCATTAAACCCTAACCCAGTACAAATAGTTATTTTTAGAAACAGTAGGATTATTTTATTATGCCATCACTACTCTATTTCTCTATGCTAATTCCTTTTCATATGTGATTATTATCACTTATTATTCAGTACAATTATGATATACTAAAAAAAATACTTCAAAAGCAGCAACAAATTTCAATTTTGTCAGCAAGAACATGGCACACAACACCTTTTGTACAGACATAGTAAATTAGTTTCCACACAAAAACGGAAAAAGATTTTTACAAATTCAATATAATTTTCAATTCTAAAACTTAATCGTACAGTTTGTAGTTTTCATTGTATATATTTGTGCTCACATAAATAATTAAAAGGTTGGCCGCTTTATTTTCTTTATTTTGTCCACCTATGTATACTACATATCTGTGCCTAGGATGAATCAATTAAACATAAGAGGAGCTGACACAGTTTTAGTTGAACAGTAATGAACAAACAAACTGGCACCTTTGGGATCGACTCATATATGGAGATTGGATTACATAAGCATTTGAAATGGCGACGTACCCAGGTAGGTATTTTAAGCAAAGTATGAGTGAGAAATGAGTGTAAGATAATTGTGGCGCAATCCTTTAGTCTTTTTACAGACTAAGACTGACATGTTCCTAAACAGGGCTGTTCACTGATAGCCTATTAGCCAATGTCATCTAAGGGATCTAAATTTTAACTTAGGACTAATCATTATAGGTTTAGTCTTTGGAAGAAAAGAACAACTTCAGCTCTTCAACACATGTATCTGAAACAGCTGTTTTTGAAGCATTATTGCAAAAAGGTTATATAGTTTTTTCCTTACAATTTATTCACCTATCGTTAATTATATTATAAACCTATTAATTTATTCAGGAGCCTTTTTCAAAAGGTTATGATTAATTTCAATTAAAAGCGGGCTAATTTATTTCAAATCTATAATTAATACGGTTTATTTTGTGCTGAAAAATGTCTTAAGTAATATTAGTATTTTTGATACTATTTTCACTAATATATACAAATATCCAAATTACTTCTATAATATCAGAGTTAGAGATTTTTTCGTTTGATTTTTAATGTGTTTAAAATGATCTGGATTTCAATATTTCAACAACATGAAAGAAAATTGTAAATGTAAACGAAACAGATTTCTATCCCGGTGTACCTAAGCTCGGGCTGTGCAAATACTGTAAACAAACACAAACAGGTTTCCTCTTAATTTATCCATCAAATATTAGTTTTTTTTGTAGTTTGTTGATTGTGCATATTTGATCGTTATTTATTTTTTGAGTTTTTTTAGAAAATCTACTTTTATTTAGAAATATACTAAAATTGCCAAAATTTAATTAAATAAATAGATTTTGATGAAACAAATTATATGCATATCAAACAGCATAGATCAGAGTTATTATAAGCTTTAGCCTAATGAAATAGTTGTAAAATATAATTTAATTATATTCCCATGAACATATTAGGGTTAAGAGAACTGAAATAAGAATTTGAAAACAATATAAAACCTAGATATGATTGTGTGAACGATAGCTGTTATTTAGTTACAGACACACATAATAAGTATATAGTTTGGCAGTAAAAATGCATTTTAATTAATTTTCGGCAAAAATGAATGCTATGCAATCAAATACATTTTATTCATCAGTCATTTATATCGTTATTGTTAAACAAATGCAACTCTAAAATCTATTTTAAAAATGTTGTACCAAAAAACCCTAGCATGTTTTACAAAACAAAAAAGTATTTGTTTTAGTGTTATTCAGTTTAAAAATTCATAATTAAATCACATGATAGATCTTATATTGAACGATATACACATATCAAATGATATTTAATCTTTTACTTTTATTCCATTTCCTGTTTTAAATATAGTTTGTTGATACTATGTAAATACAGTATATGGAAATCATTTCTTAAATATCAGTTTATTTCAATCTTGAAATTAGATATTGTAAATACATTTATTTTGTTATGGTTACCCTAAGCAAACGTTTAGAAAAACCAATTAAACACTCAAATTTTTTGATCAGCTTCCTATCTATTCAAGATAAATTTATTTGATTACAGTTCAAAGTAACTTCTTGATTGGCATTAATCGGTTGCCAATTTAACACCGTTTATATATATTTACCGTATATTTACCGTATATAATTAAAGATAAGCGTAAATATTGAAAATATGAATATAAATAGAAAATAAAAAATAGAAAAATATAAATAGTGAAAATAAAATATATTAAGTAGTATTGGAAGACGTAAGTTTTTACTTCATCCTATAGTTAAAATATGTCAATAAGATAACTGCTTGGTTTTTATTTTTTAATTTAAGTAATAAAAATTAAACTGTATCGTTTGACGAAGAGAATTTTTAGTTATTAGCTTTTGTGTCAGAGAAGCCAACGTCCCGCAGCCATTTCAAAGGTAATCAAAGTGTCAGGTTTTTACTAATTACTCCGCCAGATTTCTCCAGGAAGTTGTATTTTTAAAGCTTTGAATATTAAGGTTTTTATTTTTTTATGTCAAGAAATTCTTTTATGTCAAAGTATTTTTTTCAATTTAATTTTTATTAAAATAAAACGTAAATATCAGGTGTTTAAACGACTCTCTTGAAATAATATTTCACTTATATAGCATATTTATACTATAATGTATTTTCCACTTATAACACACTGTTATAGGTTTAACCAGTACTACGACACAGTACAATAATATGTACATTAATACGTAGTTATACATGTCCTAGCATTTACTACTATCCAAAGTGATCATGTACTCATCATGGGTTCTGTCCATGCTGACTTTGGACCGTCGACAATCCAACAACGAAGAACGAAGAATACAACGACGATTTCTCCTACTCATTGGCACAAGACTAGGAATACCGTCTCTGATACCTGTCGATGGTGTATTAAAAATGCTAGATCTTAGCCCTCTTGCAGTAAGCCGTTAGTTTGCTGATTTGGTGTTTCTACTTCAACTTATCAATGACACTATTGAATCTCAAGAATTACTAGCCAACATTAACTTCAGAGTCCCTCGGAGTACTGGATTAGATTAGATTATTTTAAATGGTGACCATACTACGAGGTAGGTATTTTAAGCCAAGTATGAATGAGGATTGAATGCAAGATATCATCTTACATGGCGTGATCTTGTAGTCTTGTTACTGACTAAGGCTGACATGTTCCTTAGACAGGACTGTTAATTAATAGCCCAACAGCCGATGGCAACTAAGGGACCTACAGTTTAACGTGGAATACGAACCTTTGAATTACGAATTTGAATTTGAAGCCTTTGAATTACGAATTGGTCTAAGTATGAGGATGGTCTTTGCGTATTAACGTAGTATTCAAGAGTGCGGACGTTAATCCACACAACAGAACACCAAACCCACCAACCATCGCTCACAACTATCCACAATTCGTGACCTCCAAGTAGCTGGATTACAGGATGACGTCACCGTCCCAGTCTACTGAGCTCTTTGTTCACAATCACCATCGAACAAACTACCTCAAGTTTGGTCCTGTGGCAAGGATGTATCGCCTTGGTAGCTCCATTCCAGCTGAAGTTGATATTTTTTGTACCAACATAATTAGCTTTTGATGTTTATGGTCATTTTCTTTTCCTAACTCCTTTATTCCATCCACATACCTAATTCTTTTATTTATTTATAGTCCAGAGTTAATTAGTATTAGGTGATTTGTACTGTTCATTGTTACTATATTTTGTCATTTCAGATATTATTTATTAATTATTTTATTGTTCTGTGTTTGATGTCAGTTGTAATTTATAGTTATCGGTTGTTGAGTTTTTGACTATTTTATCGTAAATACGATATATTGTAGTCGTAATGTTATATTGCTTTATTCATAGGGTAGGATTAATGTAGGGCTATTTATATATATGTTTACACTTCTAATTATTAAATTTCATGTATTTGTACCACCTTTAATGATTGATATAGTCTTAATAATGTAGAAAAGGTTTGTTAAATTGGCATTGCCGTTGGAAATGAAATGAAATAAAATAAAATCAGCTGTCTTCTTATATTTTAACAGGCCTATCAATTCATACGATAAACTTTACCATATGATACGAGACATAAAACCAGAGCTATGAAAATGTCACAGATGTCACAACAGAAGCTTTATTGAACTGAAGTATAAAGCCTGACCTTTGTACAAGCTGTCAATTTTGAAAACATCACCGTGAAACCACATCTGTCACCTTATTGCCCGAGAAATTCCCCAACTTGGATCTCAGATTCCTGACTGAAACTATTGTATTACTAATTCTACAGACATCGACTGCTGACTAATGACTAATGACTAATGACTAATGACTATGACTATAGTGTACTGACTATTGATTGACAGGTAAATCTCGCTACTAGGGCGTTAGGCCCCTCATGAAAACCATTAAATGCTCCTCAAAAGCAGAAACTAGTGAGTAAAAGTAGAACAACTCAGCCATCCTCCTTCTACTGCTGAACTGAAGTTTGTGATGTTTATAGGGTTGAAGAAGTCACTTCGGCCGATCTCTCTGTCTTTTGCTGGAGAACTCACAAAAATATCCTATCTTCTGTTTTTTTCATGGAAATTTGTGTATTCATGCACATTTGGAAAATCTAAAAAGTATATAAGTTTGTTGTGTAAATTATACATAAAAATAAAAACAATTTAAAAAACAATAAAAATACAGTTTAAAATGAAATAAAACCAAAATCGATCCATTAAAACTGTATAGCTCGTAAGAATAAATTTAACTGAACACAACGTAACTATGTATGTAACTAGTAGAAGTTGTAATGGTGTCCCATAGATTAAGTTATGAATGTTATGAATAATTACATTAATTGTTAGCATACTTTTACTTTGGGTTTTTGTTCTTCATGAAACAAGAAATTAAGTTTCAGTGCCAATAATACTACTAAAGACCGTTTTAGCCATAATTTGTTAAATATTTATTTATAAAAGAGCTATATTTTCTAATTGTTTACATTCCATATTTATTAGGCCAACTTCACAATACTGAATGTTTTAAAATTCGGTGTGGAAAAATAGGCGTCAAATTTTGAAACTTTCAATAACTGCCTATTGAACCTGACTCGTCAACAACTTTGTGCCTTATATATGAACATTAAATTATATTATCGTGAACAAACTTGGTGTTAAAAACTTTTAGAATATATTTTTTAATAATGTTTTAATACCTTATTTAAAAAATAACTTGTTTTGAAAACATTATATATATATTCCATTTTGTATTTTTTACAAAATATTTTATTTCTCACTCATTTTTGATCATTTAAACTTTTAAAATTACAATATTTTGAAACAAACAGGTTGTTTTAAAAATTACTAAGAAAGAAAATCTGTGTAAAATTTAATTCTTTATTCAATGAAACCAAACTCATGCAAAGTTTCAAAACAATCGATCGGAAAATGGCTGATATATAAAATCTTGTGTAAAAATATAAAATGGTGATTATCTGGCAAAGTATACATTTTACATGCGTGCATTTTGTGACATACCCCACACTAACGTTTTTACTAATTTTGACCCAATTATCCAGATCATGAATTTTGGTGACAGACTTAACTGACACCGTGTATATTGATTGAGAAGGCTTTGTCAAAACCTTTAAATAGGACTGAAGCTGAATGATTCAATTAAACTAAGATATAAAGTAAACTAATTAAACATTCCATATGGTCTGTGTTTGATTTAATTAATCAATGTACACAACCACGATGAAGTTACTTCATGTTTCAGATTAGTTAGACTCTGATTAGTAATTAAGTTGTGGTTTAATAATAGATTTCGTATATTTTAATTGTAAAATCGAGCATAAAAATACATTTCTGGAATTAACTTTTGTATAGTTATGGAAATTGGTGATTAGCCCTAAACGAATGTGGCTTCCTCATGCATTATGTTAAACAATTAATTTAGCGTAACTGTAGATAAGTTTTCTACAGGCCGTGTAGAGGGTAAAGTTATTTGATTGATAATTAGTTTTATGATTGAGATTAATTTCTTAAGCCTTCACGTTCAAATCAGAAGGTCAAGTTTACGATTGTGTTTGTTGAATTTTTAAATGGTCCTTACTTATTTTTAACTGACATTTTTTATTGTATAGTTAATTTCATAAAAGAATCAATAGTTAATATGGTTGTCTTTTATGTCTAAAATTGTAAATGATTTATTGGTTTAAATTGGTCGTACTATGTGAATTGATTAATAAACTATTTTTCTAAAACAAACTCAACAAAACTGCTAAAATATATTAAAAATTATATAATTTAAAACATATTTTTTTAAACTCTTTATACATCATTGAACCCACTAATTTATGTTTTTTTCCAACGAAATGTATTTTTGAGTGAAATAAATACAATATATTATGAAAAAATTAAGTTATGTAACATTTAAATAAATAAATACGCATTTACTGTCTTATTTAGTATATCTGTACAAAAGAAATTAATTAAATTAACAACAACACACACAACTCGCTGTTTATATTCATTATGTGATTTTTACTTAACATGCTATTATTATTCAATTCTTAATAATAACAATTTAGCTATTCTTTTGTTTATATTTGGTGCACCAGTGTTAAAACTTTTAATTTTCATATCAATTTTGCTGAAAAATAAAGTTTTCTTGGACATTCTACTCAAAATTACTTTTTTTATTTTAAGGAATTCTTTGGAGCTGTACCAATCAAATAACTTTGGGCATTATTTTCAGAATATTTCAGAAATCTGAACCACCCTTTAAATGTATTGTTATAAGATCTAAATATCACATTTAAGTCTTGTGAAAGTTTTCATATACTTTAAGAGCCACCACCTTTATAGTTAATAATAATAATGAAGATAACTTATGGAAAAATTAACACTTATTATACTAAAAAATTCAAATTTGTAACCATTTAAAAATTTTTTACAAGAATAATTTTAAAATTAGTGTTCTTTAAAAGTCTATAAAATTGCGTAAATCAAAAATTCGTTTTTTAATTGGAAAAATATATTATTTTCGTTTGTTCTTGACAAAAAAGATTATGTTTGTTGAAAAAACGAAATGGCGGAAAGTATGAATTATTGAGGACAGTTAAAAAGGAAACGTAGATCCAGAAATAAAATCTCTCAAAAGGTTGATACAGTTCAAAATCACACATATGGTATGATATGATGACAACGATTGAAATCTGTTGCGGCCATGACCAATGGTGTAATTTTCCAGTGACGTCACGGAATGACGTTTTGTCACGTGATGAAAGATGTGAGGCGGCTGTGGATCATAGCCTGTCATTCCTGTCATTGGTCGGCTTATCCACACCTATGACTGGAAATGTGATTGCTTTTATTCTTAATTTACTGCAAAAGCCATTGGGTATAAAAATACACTACTATATAATATAAATAGCAAAACATTTTATATATAGTAAATAATTATGTAAATAGTACGTAGAAAATAGGATGTGTAAATAGTATATAGAATAATAAATATATAAATAGGTAATTATTGATAAGTAGTAGTAATATAGTAATGATAGTATAAATAGTATAACGAAACAACAATATAACACAGTACAACAGCCCAACTAGTAAGAGGGTAATTATTACATTCGATAAAAAAAACAGCAATAGTTTATAAATAATAATAACAATTTTCCTTTATTTGCAAACAAAACAGATACCAAATATGTATGTGTCCCTTCAAAGGTGACATGACAAGCTTTAGCACTGGCTCAAAAATCAAAGAGACGCGTTAAGAAGTCGCCTCTTGAAGGTGGAACCCCTGTGCAGGAGCACATCAAGTTTCTCTGAGGATAAAAATGATCTTTGTGCATGAGCGTAGTATTCACTAGTGTGGATGCCAATCCACATATGGGAATATCCTATCCACCGACCATTGATAACTATCCATAATTATCTTGAAATTGCTGGATAACAGGGAAGTCAAAAGTATTTATGCTGTACCTATACTTTGCCTGCTTGGGGCACCTCAGGCTAGGGGTATAGCGTTGGACTTTAGTACCCAAGGTCTCGGGTTCAAATCCCGCCAATCACCAATAGCTTTTCGCTAAGTGATAATGTCGCAACTTAGGTATGAAGTAATGTGAAGGGTGAAAATATAAAATAAATAAATACGACGCCTGCATAGAGATGACATGGGCGTGATACTTATCAAGCAGCGATACGGGTGAACCGACACCCGTGACATTGTAAGTGACATAGTAATATTAAAAACTTAACTGGCAACTCGTGGTTCAAACCATCGCTGACTCAGGTCGGAGTCCGACACACATAAACTCGTTAACATAAACTATACTTTGGAAGGTTTTAATTTAATTCATGCATCACATCTCTCATTATTTGTTTAAATAGTTAGCAACTAGCAGTAAGCCCGTCCTTTGTACGGGTTGTAGGATTCAGTTTAATGAATAAGGATCATTATACCAAAATGTAAACCTGAAATCCTAAACAAATCAATACAAAGAAAATAGATCAATACCCAGCTTTATTATTTAGCATTACTTTACAATTAAATAGAATGGAACATTTATACCATTATTATAATTAGTTATACGTTAAAATAACTTTTTAATATAGTATGATTTCGAAATGGGGTAAAAGCCAATGACCAATATAAACTAACTAATATTGATTTGATAGCTGTTTGTTTTTATTTCTGTTAAATCTTTAAACTACGAATACAGCTGATTATTACCCGTAGGTTATTCATTCAGGAAAACTGAATCAAAATGCGAGTAATATCGCGTAAAAGTGAGTTTTTAAATTTCAAGCATTTTAAAACCTTCTCTGGAATGTAGATAATACATGAAAAAAGTTTCAATCAGGTCTTCCGTTTTTCGGAGAAGACGGCGTAAAATGCCTCCTGGAGCGTCACAGACAAACAGACAAAACAGATAAGACCGGTTTCGGCTTCTCTAACGCACAAAAAGTAAAAATAACCAAAAACTGAATAATTCTGAGCAATGTACAGACAAAACTCTAATTTTATTTATATAGATAACTAACTATAAGTAAAATAAAAAACAATTGTTCAAACTAAAGCATATTCAATCATTGATATGTATATTTGGATGAAATTCCATTTGCTTAAGTGTCACCAAAACATTGCATTATTGCAATGCAATTACATAGCCTTTAACGATATCAGTGCACATCAGTTGCAAATAAATTATTCAGTCGATCCAGTTTACTGGACGGTACGATGAAACATCCAAATAGATGCGCACTGTTAATTGAATAATACATGCATTAGTTTTACCAATGGAAAATATGTTGAGTTTACTCTTCTATCTGTTAAAAATGTATGAACACTTTTTAGTTTAGTCATAAATAATGTGGACTGGATTTGATTCCAGTAAAAATACAAACATGTTTACACGATTTATTCCGGTACCTATATACTTATGTAGGTACTGGAATTCAAAATTCTCCCACTTGAAGCTTTTATTAATTTATTATGTCTATGGTTATAAAATAGTATACTGATAACATGTTAACTGCAGGATTATAAACTTGTGTTATTTTGCGCATTTTTTATTTGGAAGCATAGTCCCATAGGTTTGCAAGTGACAAAAAAGTCTCCTCCACCGACACCTCCCTCCCTTAAATATACTACTTGATAAGCTACCAGACCTATCGGCAAGTGCTACAATAAATGCATTTCCTACAGTTAAATCAATGTATAAACTTTTTAAGTGATATAAATTTAAAAAAATAATTATCATATCCTGCAATTATTATGTCTGACACTATGTTTTTAATGGATACTCAACATTAACTTTTTAAATTCACACAACTTCAAACGTGACAACAACAAAAATGTTATGGTGTTAAAAGAGTAAACTTAAAGGTAGTTTTAGAGCAACCCAAGGTCCCAAGGGATTTTAATTGGCAGCTCCGACTAAGAGACCGTTATTAAACTTTCCTTTTTGCGTGAAAAAATTAAATTGAAAACTTGTAGAGTTTAAGTTACTTGACTAAAATGATATAAAAAATACCTACATTTTTACCAAACATTATTCATTTTGTATTTTTACAATACTAAAAAAACCCTGCGAAGTCGTAGACTTGTGTGCCGGGGCCAAAATAATTTTATAAGCTACATAACCATTAGTGTATTTAAAAAAAAGTAAATTAAGTAGTAAGAAAAATTAGGTAAAAATAAAGTAGAAAAAGTAGTAAAATTAGTAAGAAATCAGGAATTTTCATTGGAGTGAAAATATTTTATTCTGAAATTATTTGTCTAAAAAATTAATAAACTGCTAAAGATCATTTGGAGAATTGGTGTAAAACATTTTTTGATAAAAATTGACTTAAGGTAAAATATAGTAATCTTAATCCAGGAACTGTCAGCTGTATATGTCTCATTTAGATACATAAATAGGATAAATGTACGATGCCACTTCCCAGCGCAATAAACTAATTATGGTAGCTTCAAAATGGTGTAAATATAAACCCCCTAGTCACTAGTTAATATAGACACAGCTTGGACAAACAGGGAGTGGATGTGGCAAAACCTACACTGTCAGATATGTAGAGCAGCTGCGGTCTCTATACAGGGTGTTCTTGTGTCACAAGCAGTCCACAATATCATAATTACACACAGCATTGCATTCATGTGCGAGTGGTTCATATACATTGTGATTTAAACTAACCATATTTTATATTACGAGAGTTTAAAATGCATGGTACAATGGACTACGTTAAGTAAATTTTAAAAAGCATCTTTATTTGGTAAGGATATCACCTTTTCATAGTGTTTATTTAACCCGTGTTTTCCACCAGTTCATTTGTCGGTCAAGGTCGCTTCCTCCCTTTGTATACCTTCAGATGGCTTGTAAACTGGCCACTACACTATACTTCACGTCTTTCCTGTGCGTTAGTATTTGTCTGGAGTCCACCTGTGGATTCCACTGTGCGAGACTGATGATGTTAGTATGGTTTTGTTGTTTCATCCGGTGATATTAAAGAGAGTGACAAATTTAAAAAGTTTTAAAAATGTTGGGGGATATACCCTCACGAGATAATACTGAACTATTTGAGTAAGTTTTATTGGGCGATGAGACCTTACGATGCTCACTAACTTTTTCGTTTTGTTCTAAAACGAATGAATTATTACTGGATAACTTAGTGTGAATCCTAATAGCATAAATGTCCAAGCAAAGAAAAACTATTTACTATAAAATATGTATTTAGGCACATCTTTGTATAATTCGACTTTGACAATTTTAATTGGTCGCTTTAAAAGTAACCGGTGAAAAGTTTTTATATACGTTTAAACTACAAAAGTAAGCCTTATCCCAAGTTTTAAATTAATACGCCAACAAATTAGTTGTGGAATTAAAAAAATCATGGATATGTCTAAAGGGAATGTTTTCAGTTCATTTTAACAGCTGGTCTTATAAGCAAACTATGACGTCACTAACCATATGATGTCACTAATAAAATGACGTTACTGTTTCAAATTTTGGTCACGCGAATTTCCAACACCCTATTCCAAGAGCTTGATAACCATGTAATAACCACATAACCATGTAAAAATATACGTGAAAACATAATAACTGATATTGGTAGAACACACTGTAGAAACTTGATCTTACAGAAAACTGTTATACATAACCAGTCTTGGAATTGGGGACACCATGTTTAATGTAAAGACAGAGATGAGCTAACAAAGAACAAGGCAGACATAAAGGACAGGATTAAACAGGATCAAACAAGGACAGGATAAGGACATAAAGACAGAGTGAAGTCTTTGTCTTATTTTTGGAGACCACCACACTAGTGAACCGCTGGCCCCAATTTTTTTAACTTTTACATTAGTTAATGCATGCAAATTCCTATTATCCATATATAGAAACACCGCAACACTATTCTGCATACAAATTTAGTGGGATAAATGAATAAAGCCATACATTCCACACCCCTTTGTCTCTTGTTCGATGCAAATGAGGATCCCAATTGCTCTCACCACGCCGAGTTAGCTAGAGGCCTCTGTCACTCCTGGCTTTTGGTTGCAATAACTTTATACCGTGCAATCATGAGATAAATCATATTTTTTATTTAATATGAAAAATACTGAAGTATTGTAAAGTGAAGAGTCAAAATTAACTCTAAAGTATTTTACTAGACAGACTGTACCTGTACTGTCTGAAAAGTTGATTTATTGTTTCAGACTTCGGATCTTTGCCTTTTAACTGTGGTGTCGACAAATTTATAATTAAGTGATTTTTTTGTAAGGTGTAAACTAACCCCATCAAAACTTTTGTTTGAACACTTATCTATATTCTTACCCATCTATATTTTATTTTATTTATTAACATTATGTAAAACTAATCCATATTTATTTTGTACTTATGTTTAACCTAGTAGCAATAATCTTAATATATAAAAAAGTACGTATATTTGTACGCATTTTGCCTATAGATTCTGAAACAGCTAAAAAGATTGTAATGAAAATACAATACAGGCATTACTAAGCATTATTGAAGGATGATTTCTTTGAAGTTTGGTGAAAATCCGTCCTAAACGCTTTGACCCGGAGGCTGTAAAAGGGCGCAGTGCCATGTTGCATGGATTTATTGTCCACAAAATTAACAGCTGTGATTAAATATATTGAATTTTTTAAACCGTAATTTGTTCAAAGGTGAACAACACAATATAAACCAACAAATTTTTTGTATTTATTGTTGCTAAAGTTTATTTAGGCTACTAGAATTGAATTGATGTGAATATACTAAAGGGCTTCAACGAGAGGGCATAAATGTGCTGAGTCAAGTTTTTAAATTTAGTGTTCACAAAGTTGGTTGTCTTTGAGTAGCATTTTATTTAGTTTTTTGACATGGATATGTCTTACCACGGGGGGGTGTGTTAGCGATTTTTAAGATGGAGAATATGTAACAGGTTTCCATAGAAACCACCAGAATTGAATTTTCAAATAAAAGAATAAGAACAGCTGTTTAGATCCATCCCCTTTAGACATATCCATGATCTAACCTATTTCCCACAGGGAGGTAAATGCAAACATTTTTTATTTTAGCTTTGATTATATATTTGTAAAAGAAATTTACTATTCGTGTATTTATATCAAAACTCAATTTGGGACCAAGAACGCACACCAGGTAACGTTAGTTGAATAATACTAATACAGTATGGTTGTTTTATAATATGAGTTTACTTACGTGTTTATTTAATTGTTACAGTTGAGTATAAAGTGTTAGTGGTTAAGTAAGGAATAGTCGTCCACTCCATGAGAGTTTTGTTGCTCTTAAACCCTGCATGAGAATGGTACACCTGTTAGAGACTCTACATTAAATTGAAAATAGGTCTTGGTATGAAAGCATTTTAAAGGTTTAACACTACCGGGGTTTTACTACACAAATAAATCACTTTAATTAATTAAAGAGAGAACTGTCAAAATCCATAGAATTTTTTTGGATTTTTTTTGGATGTCCAAAAAGTAATACACGTAGTATTCTTTTAAACAAATATCATATAACATCTACATTGCCTAAAAGGTGTCTCTATTTTCTTTCTTAGATGTACAAACACATACACTTTTACATATACATATACTGACTACTGCATATGAGAAAAAAATTAAATTCCAAATAAAATAAACAAATACTGTCCAAATAAAAAAAACTATTTAACAAATGTGTCAAATATACATAATGTTTTATTTAATATACTATATTGAAATTTAAGATTATATTCATATAGGTTTAAGCCTTAAAATACAACGTACTGTGTTTAGATTTTTTAATATCTCGGTAACCGTTGGAGATAGAGAAGAACTTTAAGGAACTAAATTGTGTAGTTTTTTAAGCTGATTCTAATGGTGAAATATAAAATTAGAAATAAAAAAAAAATTTATTTTGGGGTACAAAACTCCCCAAACCACCCGTTCCCATTGACCGATATGTCTGGTTTACGAACTCGTCCGAGCATTTGTAGGAATACATGTCTCTACCAAATTTGGTCTCGATCGGACCATTTTTACGAGAGTTATCGTGTTCACAGACACACATATATATATATATAAATTTTAACGACTATTGTTTTTGGACTCTGGACACCTAAAGAAGAAAAAATAACATGTCTTACCGGGCATAAGTCTTACCATGAGACCTATGGTAATAGCTTCTTCCCTATGGGAAATTCGCTAAAATAACTACATACATGAATAGGTTCAATACATTATTTCCAAACGTAAAATAGTTCAAGCAGTATCAAAAAGGGGTTGAATATATGTAAAAATCTAGTTGAAGGATGTATAATATGTATAATTAAGTAATTTATGTAAATAGATTAAAATCGTCTTAAAGGAAATTTCCTTGAATGGACTATACTTATAATCGTATCAAATTTGTTAAAAAGTTGTTTTCTTTTATATAGTAGTTATTGTTTGCAATATATATTTTCGATTGCATTGTGAATGACAATATAGAAATAAGGATATGTTTATAATAAGAAAATAGATGCGGGGCTCCATTTATCCACTTATTTAAACAATTGGTATATTGAACTTTCATTGTTTTATATGTATGTTTTGCTCGTGTTTCACATTTTTCTGTAAGCAATAAACATAATGATCACTCTGAAGTTGGTTCAATTAGTGTCCTGGACATCCTCACCTACCAAGTTAGTCAAATACACTAATATAGTGTAAACAGACTTAACAGTATTAAACTTGGAGGGGGTTCAAATATACCCCGTAGATCTACTACAGAGACTTCATACAGCTTCTTTGTAATTCTATAAAGTATCGGTGACAGAGATTGTTGAAACGGTTGATTTCGAATGTAATTTAGGCGTGTGAAAGGGTATTTGGACTGACTGCGAATGAAACGATCATTTAATTAGGGAACCGGCAAAAGGGAAACCCTCACAAAATGTCAAACGATGTTAAAGTTGCAGACACACCAATCAACGCAGTGTGTGCCTGTTGCGTCACTAAACAATGTGTGTTTGCGTGAGCAGATTGGTCTCGTCGCATCTCCACAATCCACAATCCACAATCCACAATCCACATCCAACTAACTCGGAATGAGTGTTGACTTCATTGTAACGTTTGCCTCTGAGCATTATCTGACCTTTTGAGGATTCACAGGTTAGGTTCTCTTTTTGTAAGTTACCTCTCAATTGTTAAATTCATTATATGTCAAATAAATACCGGTATATTTTCAAATGTGACGGTATTATTTTTTTATGTGAATACGTCAAAAGCGAATCTTTTTAGTTCCTTTAAACAGCTGTTTATATAAACATATGAACTAACCATATGACGACACCATTTCAATTTTTGGTCTAACGGGTTGCTAATATTGCCCCAAAACATACATCCATGTAAAAAATTTATGTATTTACTTCCCTGTGGTAAATAGGTTAGATCATAGATATAGGGAATACTTTGGTAGTTTCTCTAACCAGTTGTCTATATAAACATACGACGTCACTAACCAAATGACACCACTGTTTCAAATTTTGGTCTCGAAAATTGCCAACAATGACGTGTACAAATGCATGTCAAAATCAATTTGTACGTGGTATTAGACACATTTTTACTAAATATGTGATCTATTAAAGTGATTTAAAAACGCAAGTTACGTTAACGCAAGAGTATCAGCTGTAATGATAAAATCTTTTAAAAATAAACATTTTATTGGTTAACATTGATAACCAATTTTAAACTTATTTCAAAATAATACTAAATAATATTTCCATCCAACCATCTTTATTTAATTAACTTACAAATTATTACCAACTAGTCGAGCTCTGTTTGATTTTTTATTTTTGTTTTAGATGTTTGGTTGGAATTGACATCAGTTAGATGTCTTTTGGTAGCCAACATGTGAGCTGTATTTTAAATTTTGTTATTTTATTTCATATGGTTCTCTAACACAACGATTATTATTATATGAATGTTGTACATTTTCGTTGATTGACATACTACAAGATAAACTACTCTAACAACATAAGATAAAGTTCATTCTATTTTCAATTAATTTATTTTTCAATTGAAATTCGTATTTTTATTCCCAGCCATATCCTGTGGTGTACAAATACCGTTCCTTGTAAAACATAAACGTCAAAGTAGAAGATTCCAATGAATGTTGTGATAAAGCTGCTTTGCACATGGCTACGTCGCCTCTGGCCAATTGAACTTTGCACTCTCAAAAAGAGACGTTGACATTTAGAAGTGAATGAGTATAATTTAATTTTCTAAAAATTTTAAATCAACTTACATGTTCTAGTTTTTATATTATTTGTTAACAGAATCGCGATCGATTTCCAACATTAGAAAATTTAAGTGAAAAATTCTTTGATTGAAATTCATTATTGGTGATGGTGGATTCATGTTATTTAGATTTTTATTGCGGACATTTTTCCATCACGATTTTATGTAAAACGTAGTTTCACACTCCTGTGTCTTTGTCCTTTGCCTTGGTGTTGTCTTTGAGTCTCCGTGACGAGTGGACGTGTTTAGTTTCTTATATGTGTAATGGTTAGTGAATGGTTTGTTTGTAAGTTCAACTGCTTTAAACTTGTATGTTTTCAGCTTAATACCGGCTCATTCCGAACTATGTGTTGATTGTGCTTTGTTTTAGATATGATTTCACCTGAAGACGTGATCAGATTCCAGATACCGAAACGTCGTAAAACTTTGTTTTACATAAAATCGTGATGGAAAATGTCCGCAATAAAAATCTAAATAACATAAATGAAAAGGTTATTATCTTGGAACACATTGACTAACACGTGAACCAGCTATGGTTCACAGTATTGCGTGTTTCGGGACCGTGAGAATCACATATGGTCACATACATTGTACTCTGAGGCCGCGTGAGCCAGTAGTGGACCACAAATAATGCTTTATAACATGTAATCTAATAGCCATGGTCCCACTGAACACCATGGTACTTTCAGCTGGTGAGAATTTTGTTGTTGCTGTTTTGCTATATAACAAAATTTCCATGTGGCCTTTCAAAACAAATACTGATCATTATGTGGACTGTCAACTACTTGACTAAAACCCAAAGTGGCAGTTAATGTATTTTTAAAAAACTTTGAAACAGGATATTAAGTCATATAAAAAATTTTTATGGCAGTTTTTAATGGACAACCTTTTAAACTGCATTTTACAGATAGTTTTTAAATAACTGAATCGAAGGATAGAATATCAGTTTGAAATAGCTTTATCTTATATAGGCTTTTATCGTTTATGGTTTACTTATAGTTAGAGTTACCTTATCCACTCAAATAACATTGTGTTTTATTAAATAGTTATAAACTCTAGTTAAATTTCATTTTATTTTAAGCCAAAGTTAGTGATTTAAGTGAGTTCAAAATGTTCCATTAGTTGTTTCACTTTACAATATTCTAAAATTAGTTGTTTAAAATACTCGTTTTGGACGATTATTTTGAACCTAGGGATAATTAGAAACTATTCCTCCCTCTTTTACTCGTTTGGGCAGTAGTTTCAATTCTTCAGCTCACCAGTCGCCAGCCTAGGAGATTCCATATGTACTCTAGAATCAGGTAAAAGTTAATTTTCCTAAGTATTTATTGTTATTCTCTTCACTATAGTTTGTCATAATTGAATCTAATGAATAGGTATAATATCCATTCAATTTTCATAATTCGTTTTACCTTTACTTAAAAAGATATTGGTGGTTTACCAAAAGACCACTGATAATTTTGTTTGTTGGCTTTCTACTCCAATGTTAAACCAGGAGTAGTGGTTCGATCCTGAACAAAATCCTAACAGGATTTCGTCTCGATATTGAACCCATTAAATTAGACTGGGACGGTGGCGTGTCCCGTAATCCAGCCACTTGGAGATCCCTTGGATTGTTGTGAACGATGGTCGGTGGATGTAGTGTTCTCTTGTGTGGATAAATGTCCACACTATTGAATACTACAATAATCCGCAAAGACTGATAATTAGACCTGTTCGTCATTATTCAGATTTGAACAGTGTTTTGAACTCTATGTTAAACTGTATGTCTTTTTGACATGCCATTGACTGCTGGGATAGTTAACAGTCCTGTCTAAGGAACATGTAGGCCTTAGTTAGTAACAAGACTTTAAGATCGAGCCACAATCATCTTACACTAATTTCTCATTCATACTTGGCTTAAAATACCTGGACAGGTTGCAATTTTAGTAATTAAATAACTAACCCAGCTGTTTGGTCCATTTTGCAATCATTAATGATCCATTGTACAGCAAGGTGATATGTGTCACGAATTCTAATCTAATTCTAAATGCCCGCTACGGTAGGTCAATGTTTTATACGAATTCTCCAATAATTCCTTAAATGTTGTATTAATTTGAACCTTGGCGGGAATTCCTCATTGCCCTGACTTTGTGGATGTAGAGAAAGACAGATCAAAGATTTTTAGAGAGGATTTCAGGGGTGACATTTTCATCTCGTGAATATGATCCTGCTATTATTTGAACGACAATGGATCCCTTAGCGCTCCCTCTACGTAAAATATTTTCATCCGTGTTACTTTCCATTCACGGTTCCCCTTTAATATTAGAAGATTGCTAAAACATTCCACAGCTTTACACCTTTTAACTTATTTAATTTACTTAGCATATGTTTCATAAATTAATGGTAAAACTTGGTAGTTACAATTATTATTCACTAGATTATTAGTAAAGTAGTTAACTTATATTATTGGTAGACTGTTTATTTATTTTTTAATTGACGTAATAGCTACAGGTAAATGACCAAATCAGCCATTTTGAAAACATAACAAACTAAAACTAAACAATGAATAATAATAAGAGTAGAAGAATAGCAAACTTATAACTAACTATAATAGGTAAATACAAAAGAAAGAGAAACGTGTGTGTTCTACAAAATAAAAATAAATTTGAATTATTCAAATATTACGGTAATAATGCTAATAATCTAGAAAGTAATAAATCTAGCTAATTGGTTCACAAATAAATTAAAATTATAACGAACAGATCAATAGCATCCCTATATAAATTTAATAACCTAAAAGCTTTAAACATTGATAAATTGTAATGTTGAACAGTGTGGCAACGAAGAACAGAAAAACTCATGAGAGTCGTAGATTACTCCTAGGAGTATAAAAATTAATCTTACTTTAATAAAACAGAGCTGTCAACTAAATTAATTATGAAGTAGTTAAAAAATGAAAGTGCCAATTTACTTCTTCTTGTTAAAAAATAATCAAAGGAAAGAAATGTCTCAAGATAACAGTTACCTATTGCATGGAATATTAAATCTTTTAAAATATAAATACCTTAAAAATGAGTTTTAGAGTATTTCCAAAGATGAAATGGTTCTAATAGAAAAAAGATTCCAAACTATCGAGCATTATTCTAGCTTGCTATCTGACATTTTTTGACCTGAAAAACTTAGAATTTCAAATTATACAACCTAACAACCTGTAAGTATGATTTATGGTATTTAGATAAATGTAAAATCGAAGAAAAGAATCAAAAATTAAACCTAGATCACTAAGTAACGGTTAAAATTTCTATCAATAATAATCAATTAAAATAAACAATATGTAAATTATCACAACTAAAATAATTTTTGAACCTGTAATGATACTCCAAAATAAGTATTTTACTAGGTTTTGGATGAAAAAATTATTAAAAAGTTACATATCACTATAGCTCAGCCTTAATTTGAAAATGTAATTGAAATAAGTTTATAATCCTAAAAGCTCCGAAGTGGCTTTTGATATTTAAATGCAAACAATGAAAGACCATTTATAATCACGAGTGATGTTGGAGAGGTTCAAATTTCCCAGGATCAGTAAAACTAAACTATGTTTTGCTTCATAGCTAATAACAAATATTTGTTTTTAAGCCCGTCCGTTGTATAAATCTTTGTTGATTACAACACATAATATGAAAATTGCCTGATATCGTAAATAAAAAAAGAATATCTCGATTATTTGGTGATAATTTTATATTATATAAATTGGATTGAATTTAAAAAATTGTAACATTTGTAAAATTTGCTAATACAATTTTTATGTAGTCAAATTTTGAAATGTAATACGTATAAAATAAAGTTGCAAACAAACTTATATTGATTTTTAACTTGACAGCTGGTCATTTATTTTTGTTAAATCACTTCAATAGATCAAAATGCTCACTAGAAAAAAATGTTGCTAATATCGGTTTCATGGACTTTTTAGAGCCAACTAATTTATTTTAATAGGGCATATGTTGGTTTAAATGAAACAAAATCCTTCTACAAAAGATACAGAATAATGCAAAAGCAGTTTCACTATAGTTGGTTCTCTCGTTTTCTTGAATAATAATTACAAAAGAACTTGTTTATCATTACAGAAATACAGACATACAGATAGATAAGCAGATAGACAGATATTGACGTAAGGCACATATTGTCTCTCCTCTTGGGTTATATTACAAAAACTAATCAACAATATTTCAAGCAATGCAAGAAGACAAAGCTCTAAATTTGTTTACATGTATTTCTTTAAAAACCTTTATAACACGTTTCATACATATGTATATTATGTTCCATATTGCCCACATTGTCATATTTACTAGGTATTAGTCATATTTATTTTTATTCAAAACATTCCCAGTTTTCTATAGAAATAAAAGTAAAAGTCTTATCGAATAAAAATAGTAAATAAAGTATTATAATAGTATTAGTAGTAGTAAAAGTTTTATAAGAGTTTATATTATGTATTATAATCACATCTTGAAATTTACAATAAAATCATCCGACCAAATTTTGTTTGCTTCTGTGAGAATGAAGTCACTTTCGCTGGTCAGTCGAGAAGCGTCACCTGATATCCAAACAGATGTTTGATATTCCATCCATATACATCCATTAGGCTGGCATGACAATCTATTAATCCTAGATTTTGTCCACATTCTGTTAAGCAGAGCTTGGCTTAGGCCCATTCACTATCACTAGTATAAGCATACCATGCTATGATACTGTCTAACATAGACATTTATATTGTGTCTTATTTAGTCACATAGATTACCTGCATAGATACCTACAAGAGGAATGGGAACTTTAGACATAGTCTTAACGATAACATCTTTACCCAGGACAAATTTTGACATGGATCTTTGCTCTCGGGGATGTTGGCATTTGCGCGACCAAAATTTGAAACAGTGACGTAATTCGGTTAGGAACGTCATATGGTTGGTGACGATAAGTTTTGTTATAGGCACAGCTGTTTAGATCAACTGAAATCATTCCCTTTGGACATATCCATGATTTAATGATCCATGATCAATATATGCGAGACTTTATATAATATTTAGCGTAGGGGTTTTACCCCAAAATAGTGATTTTCACATGTTTTTATGAAAATGAAATTTCTATTAGAACCCCTGCAATCAAACAAAAAACAAACAATTTTAGTTTTAAGTCAATCATTTTCTGAGGTATAGACAGTTTTAAACAGAGTACATTTACTTTTGAAGCACCGATCTGAATCAAAACCTAAATCTGGAAAGTTTGGTTTGTGTCTTAACCGATAATTTAAAAATTAAAGAAATCTCACCGAGTACACAGGTCCGCTGCTATGAGGTAATTAGTGTTTACTGCTTATTAGAACCGTATCGTGTTATTTTTAAGGTATTGACAATTTCAGACTTGTGATGACTGATTTTCTTCAGGTATGACATGAAACGAATGGAAACAATGTTGTAAATTAATTGAACATAAAATCAGGAATAAGAGATTTAAAACAAAAGAAAAGGCAAGATTTCGAGGGTTCTTGGGCTGTTGACGTTGAACGTCAAAATATGAATGAGAATCTCTCCCTATTATCTTTCCTTATTTTTAGTTGAGAATATTTAATTCTCTTAATTTTTATGCTTTTAGCGAACTTCCCATAGGGGAGAAGCTGTTACTGTAGGTCTCATGGTTAAACCTAAGCCCAAAACCATGTTAATTTTTGTTTTGAGGTGCCTAGAGACCAAATAAATAGTCGTTAAAAATTATATAAATATATTTATGTGTATTATATATGAATGTATCTCTCGTAAAAATGGTCGGATCGAGGCCAAATTTGGTATACGTGTATTAAAATCCGATAAATATCCGAATTTTAATGGATACCGATAGTATAAAATGAGCATCAAAACTAAAATACCTTTTTCGCGTAGACCTGCGTAGTCAGTGTATTTATAAAAATAATAATAAGTCAATAATATCAAGAGGTCTCCTACCTTTCGCATGTGACAAGTTTGATCAATACCTGTTAAGGTAAATAATAGAAGAGTTTGTCTCTGTAAGACTAACATGGGAAGGAGTAAGCAGGTTTGCTGCTGTGAGGAAACTATAGTTTTTATGCATAAATAACATTGGAGCCCCAAAATACAACGTACCTTTTTTATACTTAACTTAGCGGATAGTCTTTGACTAAACGGTACTTTACCAAACAGCTTTGTCTTGTAAACTTGTAACTGTATATATTTTTTTGTTTAGGCACAAATCTTATACTCACTCTAAATACCCTCATCTACCTATTTTATTGTAGAAAATCTCAATGAAAATTTCATTAAATATTCATATAGTACAACACAGCGGGGTCATAATTTGGAATCGCTGAGTTGAAACTATGTTAATGTGTTGCTTTAGACACCTGGTTGTGGATTTAATTAAATGGAGAACTCGCCCTACCTCCCCTCCACCATCTGCTATACTCTTACCCCTTTTTTCACCTCTCCCCTTCATTACTGGAATCACTACTTCCAATCCTCCATTCTATACGAACAAACAATTACTTCCTACTACTATCCTATAGACCATTAAATCTGCTACATTTTCTTATAGAGTTAATTAATGAAATGGAGTAAAATTAATTAAAAACATTAAACAATTTTATTTTTGTATGCATATTTTAAATAAATAACGAGTAACCTTGTTTTATCATTATATTTCACTGACACGTGTTTCATACGTAGTTCGTATACATTTTAGTTTTAGCGAATTTCCCATAGGGAAGAAGCTATTACCGTAGGTCTCATGGCAAGACTTAAGCCCGGGACCATGTTATTTTTTCTTCTTTAGGTGCCTAGAGACCAAAAACAATAGTCGTTAAAATTTATATATACAGTGTGTGTGTGTGTGTGTGTGTGTGTGTGTGTGTGTGTGTGTGTCTGTGAACACATAAATCTCGTAAAAATGGCCCGATAGAGACCAAATTTGGTATAGACGTGTATTTCTACAAATGCTCGGTTTTGTACCCCAAAATGGGGGTTTTTGCGTTTTTCGTATGTAATATAAAAAAATTTTAGATTTAATCTTTCACCATTAAAATCAGCTTAAAAAACTACACAATTAAGTTCCTTAAAGTTTTTCTCTATCTCCAACGGTTACCGAGATATAAAAAAATCTAAACACAGTACGTTGTATTTTGAGGCTCCAATGTTAATCTTATGGACGATAAGGAAAAATTAATATTTCACTTACTAACCAATATTTTTGGATACAAATTTATATTTAGCTTAATGTGGTTGAGGTTCATCCATTTATGCTTAAAAATCATAGTTTATGTGTTTATCATGGCAGCAAACCTGCATACTCTTTTCCCATGTTAATCATATGGAGAATAGGCAAATAATTCTCATGTTCATCGACAGATTTTGACCACTTGCCTTGTCGTATATTATTATTATTATATTATTGATTTGGAAATCCGCTGAGTACGCAGGTCTGCTGCGACGGGGGTATTTAATGTATTTTAATTATATTCCATTTGTTTAACGTCAGTCCATTCTCGAGTGGAGGATGAGAGCTTATGTTTCGCTGTAACATTGATCCAATTACGTTTGAATGCCACTATGTTATGTAAACACAAACAAAGCCATAACCTCAAACACAACCCGTGAACACAATGCTGCAGGTCGTCCAGAGCTGTAGCTCTGTTGATACCGCAGGCAGATTTGCCACTCAGAAACGACAACTGACCCGTTCAATATTCCAATATTATTCCAGTTCCCTCATCGTAACAAATTCAAAAGGAAATTAATTATATTCCAATGATAACAAATTCATTTATTGTAATCTCTTAGAAACGATCAAAAATCATTGTAAATGATAGTTAGTAGTCCGTGGTGACCTTGATTCTGTACTTTGCATTGAATAATTGAAACCTTGACATGTGGTATAAGGATTATTGAGTCAGTTCTCGTACATATAAAAAGCAATGTATATTTAATCAGTTATTTTCATTTCTATATACTTACTCTTACTCGCCATTTTCTCAGCGTCGTTAATTCCGGAGTTACCGAGATCAGAACTAGTTTGTCGGAGTAGTTCCGAATCCGGTTATTAAAGACCTGTTCATCCAGAGGTTCCGCTCCCCTGAGAATAGCGTCAGCTTATCGGACCGTCTCAGAGCCGGCGTCGTTGGTGGTTGCGGGGATCGTACCCGTGAATCTTCTGGCCCAGGAAAGGAAGCAGGTTTTCCAAACCAAATCCGATCTTGGTGTCCAGGAGGCGACACGAGTGGTGGGATAGGCTACAATGACATCATGGCAAGAGAGATGGAATCGGGAGACGAGAGGTGCCTGGACGCGTCGATTAATCCCGGAACTGTTCGTGTGGGTCGAGCGCGGGTTCGATGAGGTCAACTTCCTTATCACGCAGCTCCTCACTGGGCACGGGCTATTCCGCGCCTACCTCCATAAGATAGGCAAGGTCGACAGTGAAGCCTGTCGATACGGGGATGCTCCCCGGGTCGATTCCTACCACACATTTTTTGAGTGTGAGCGGTGGGCAGCCCAGAGAAGAAATATGAAACTGGATGTGGGGGTCATCTCGCCCGAGAACATTGTCCCTCTCATGATGACATCTCTTGAGAATTGGTGTCGTATTACTGTATTCGTTGAGAACGTTCTCAAGAGAAAAAAGACAGAAGAGGATCAAGACCAGCTTTGATTCTTCCTCAGGTGACTAAGGAGGTGTTGTATCATACGAGACTCCGCCTTGGTGTAATACCTTAATAGGTTTTTTCAAGGTGGATTTCAGTCTGAGGCGAGGGGGTTTAGGGGATGAGAGTCCCACACAACGGGGAGTGTACCGATATTTCCTCCCTGATGGTGCATCAGCATTTACCTTCGTAAAAAATTACAACAAAGCAAAATGCCATTGGTGTAATTCACGGGATTTGATCCTAGACTAACTTAGGACCTAAGTCTTATCTAGAGCTCCACTCAATCCACGGCATTGTTGTCCTTTGATTAGGTGAAATGCAGTTTTTTACTTATTTTATTTTATTTCTGCTATACATTTTTACTCTCAACAGGGAAATAATCACCTCTTGACCAAAAGTAACTAATATACATCACGGTATCGTCTAACAATCGAAACAGACAGAATTGCACCTCTTTTAATGACGTATTAATTGTTGCTTTGAATGAATTTTAAGGGAAGTTTGACGTCCTTATGGCTATAGTCCCCTCTCAATAAAATAAGTAACTAATACCATACGTAGTGCGGAATCATCCAACAATCAAAAAAGAGAGAATTGTACCTGTTAATAACGTATTAACAGGTTCTTTGAGTGAATTTTAAGGAGATATTACAGCAGAACAAAACAAACCCAATCACAATCTATCCTGTTATCACAGGTTCAAAGACTAGAAATTATCATTTTTTAAGTAAACAATCTTTGACTCACCACTTGTTTGTAATGAAAAGTACCACTTAGATTAACTGATTAAGCTTAAATACACAGATTGTTTCGATTTTATGTAATTCAATAATGATAATAATTTTCTTTCTGCGTATATTTATAACCCCGAACGTTAGTATTCTAAACGTCTTTAACAGAAAATATATCCAGGACAAATTAAATCAAAGTTTATGTACTAAAACGGAGTCACAGTATTCATGACATTTAAACTTACGGGAAATTTGATAAAAATACCTCTGCAAAATTGACGCATATCAATAATTATTGTTACGATTTAGTAGGCTTTTAAATCTAATATATTCATAAATTGGTGTAGAATTACTCCATACTAAAATTACTCCACACGTCGCTTAAGATTATAAATACTTTCTGAGCTATTATTCATACCTCAAAATGTGTACAGCCTTACTTTTTATAATTTTAATGGGAAAACTTTATAGATAACTTATTATTTAGTTTTAAATTATAAATTGTATGGAGAAGGAGATTTGAATAGTCATTCAAAGGGACTAATTAATAAAGTTTTGGAGGTTATTATTGTTTCACAGTAGCTTAGATGTGGAAATTGTATTCGTGTTCCTAGAATTGTGTTTGAATATAAAATAAGCTCTGGAGTAGGTAGGATATTACCAACCCGTCGGATTTTTTTTAATGAATTTTTATGGAGCCACTGAGAAATGTAAAAAAAAGTTTCTATATTTGGATCAAATATTTTTAGAGTATTCATGTTTTTATTATAAACATAAAACAGTATGGAAATATATTCTTACCAAGCGACTCATATAATTTACATACCTTAAATTCTAATATTTCTCAGGAGAGAAAGTGAATCGTCAGTTTTTTAATAATTTATTATTCTAATATTTACAATAATATTACATACAGAGTACATAATATAAACATACAGAAATACATAATATATTGTCTAAGAGAAAAGGGGGTGATATGTAAGGAAGGGAGGGTAGTTAATTGGAGATATGGTCTGTTGAGAAATATTCTGAGTTTACAAGACTTTAAAGTTTACATTTGAAGTAGACAAACAGAAATAATTAAAATACAGAAATCCTGTTTTATACGTTTAATGTGAAAAAAACTCTCGTATAAATTTAAATACATGATAAACACCAAAATACGAAATACGAAGTGTCTCCTTTCGCACACTGATAAGGTAACCCACTCATATACGTCCTTTGAATGAGTGTAAAGGCTTAGAGTGATAAGTCAAATGAATTTGAAGACGTGTAGGTGACTGCCCAACTGATTCATTTTCTGAGGTCGTTACCCCATTGATGGTCGAGGGCTGGGCGCCGCGCTCACTTTTCATTTTAAGTTTCTACAAAACATGGAGTTTCTAACATATTGGACTAAAACTATAGCGGTATAGCTGTAGGGGTGTCAGCAGTCGAGGGGATATAGTGGGAGAGGTTAAGTCACCTAAAGTCTGTCTCAAACATTTTTTTCGTGACGCGTTACAGTGCAGTAAGCACAACTTACACAACTAAAAATGCCTTTTATTTAGTAATAATTTATGTGTTTTGTATATTTATTATTTTTATGTTGTTATAATACAATTAGCAAAATGAATTTGTAATATATTTTATGATTTCCAGTTTTTAGACCGTTATAAATATAAAATTTGTTACCATTATTTTCCTGTAGATATAAAAATATTCTTTATTCTCCCGATATATATTTCGCTACTAAAGTGTAGCATCATCACAGGGTAAATTCTTAAGTGTAAATAAATAATATTAGTATAAAATTTCTTGTTCAAATTTCATATGTTTAATATTTTCATGAATGTGGTGTGGTTGTATTTTCAATTTTGTTAATAATTTTGAATAGTATTGAATTTAAATAGTCTTCTTAATTGTTTAACAAACTGATGTTACTAAAACTCTGTATGTGTTTGTATATTTCGTTAAAAATTCTGGAAATATTATTGAAAACTTCCAGAACCTTTAACAATCTTACACATTTTTAATAGTGTCTCTTGTTATGAATAATGAATTGAAAGTTAAATTAATTTACAACAAAGTCTATAGTTTGAGTTTTTATTTTTTTATTGTAAAGTAGTTACTTTTAGTTTTGTATATAATATAAAGTGTTACAATCTATTATAAGTTATAATGTATTGTAAGGTTAGCTAAAAAAAGTGGTGTGATATTCTTGTTCGAAATTCCTGAAATATAAATCGTTAACAAGTCATTTAAAATGACCTCGACCGATGGGGGGTAGCTACTAACAGTATAATAAACAAAATCAGCTGGGTAGAAAGTCTTGATAAGTCGTGAAAATATCTATAAAATTAAAATCCCTCCATTGAAGACTTGGTAACAATGTTTATCTTAAAAATGTTTTTAAAGCTATTTAAATTCCATGAATTGTTTTTTATAAAAATGTTGTACATTAGAGTGGGTTACTTTATGACAGGAAAGAACTAAATGACACCCGCGAGTTGTAACAAGCATTCATAACTGACCTTTCGCGGTTACTGAGCATTTAGTATTTTTTCTTCTTTTATTTTTTATTTCTTTTCATTTGCTTGCTTTCTATCTGAATATTTAATAGTGTACCATGATTATGGCATACTTAACAATACCATAATACATTTTATTAGACCTAGTACCTGGTGACCGAGCTTTGCTCGTATAGAATAAGACATGTATTATAAAAATTAATTAGAAAAATTAAAACACATTTATTACTCAATGAAAACATTTATGTGGTTGAAATAAAATCGATTTAATACACCATAATTAATATAGCACTGAACAAAAAGTATCGCCCTTGGCGGGGATGGAACTCGCGGCCTATAGTTCTTGAGGCCGACACGCTACAACTCGGCTACGACGTTAGTCAATTGAGCGATGCCTTTTAACGTCTTTTAGCCAAAGCCGATCATTTACTGTTTAATTATCCATACCGCTATTATTACCCTGTGATCAACTGATTTTTTTATAAACGGAATGAGGATTGAAAAGCAAAAGAGAAATTTAATTTACATCAATTAATTGGTTTGTTACAGTGGCTTCAAGCAATACAACGAATACGTTTTCTATCAAAACACGGAAGATTTTGGAAATACTTTTTTCTGCATTTATTTCGCACAGCTATGTTATCCTTAAGTTTTTACAAATTGTTTAGTAACCTGATAATTTTGCATTTATTTAATTCATAAAATAAATATTAATGCATAACCTCTATATTGTTCCCCGCAGTCTTCAATCAAGAACTGTCAAACGGTTATAAACAGCTGTTTTGGTTTGTATTGTTTACATTTTATTCTCCATAAGCGTAATGTTAAATTTTTAGATTTTAAACTTAATATTACAAGAAAACACGAATTTTCCTGGACATTAGACCTATCTAGAACTTATTTTCTACTCGGAAATTAGTTATTTCCAAAATTTAAAGAAAATCCTCGGTGCCGTTTTCGAGATCCGTGTGCAAATATATATATATATATATATATATATATATATATATATATATACAAACCTTGCTCGTATTATAGTATTGGATATTTACTTTATGAATTTAAATAAACATATGGAATCAGCTAAAATTAACTTATAATCTCAGAATATGTCTCTCTTAGGATTTAAATTGTGAAGGTTGATACGTAGCATTACATAGGCCAGTAACAAGAATTCCAATAAATTTTCATTAAATAACTAGTTAGTTAAAACTTAGTTTCCAGTATTCAAATTTCCTAAATGTATTAAATATATTTTTGTCGATTTTGTTTTCACATAAAAACTCATAACCTCTATCATCAGTCTTGTATTTTAAATAACATTAAAGAATATCCCTAAAATATACAGTTACCTAAAGTTAAAATTAAATGCATTTTTATAGATAGTTTGTGATTTCATTTTAATAGGGCTTTACGTTGTATAATTTATCATAAAATTGTTAAAGCATTTATCGAATAAAGTACCTGAGAGCTTTTTCAACATTAATTTCATAATGGTTAGAAAACGATACTGACATTTCAAAGACAAAGTAGTTTTAACAAAACGTTCTCTCATGAAAACGATGATATATTTTACAGTATATTTTTTGTGAAATTAACAGAACAACTTACAATAAGTAGATTAAATTAAGACTATTTAAAAGTATTCTAATGGAAGGTTATGTGGAGAAATATATATTTAATATACCAGCCTAGGTATATATAAATAAAAACGCATTATTAGGCCGCTAGGTAGACAAAGTTAGGTTCATTTACGACGAATATTTGGTTCTGAACATCTAAGGGCACTTATAGCAACTGGTACATAGAAAAAACTAATGGTTACTGACAATTAACATCTCAATTGAAATCCAACCCAATATTATCAATGCAATATGCACTCTCTATTAAATCTTTTTAAGCAAACCATATTTTGAAACTAATTTAGGGTCCTTTGTTACAAAAAAATAATTACTTCAGTAACATTAATTACTCTTTTATCTTAACAACTCACGTGCTTTAAATAATCTTACTGATGTAAATCCAATCAAAGCAAGAGTACCATAGTGTATTATAAAAATATGTGTTCGTACATTTTTATTTTTTCAAATAATATATTAGTTATACACCAACACCTTGAGTTTCAAAATTTGTTTATTGAATACTCTTAAGTAATATCAAACATTACTTTCTTAATAATGTTATTTATCATTTCTGAAAAACTGTAAATGTCAAGTAAACAAGTAATCAAAATATTAACACCTGTGAAAGCATGCGACAGTAAGAATTGATTAAATAATATGGTCAATTAATGAACATTAATTATTAATATTCTTCTGTTACCGAATAGGAAATTCTCGGACCGATTCACTGTATGACCTTTAGTACGTGAAGATGTCATAATTCGTCTGCTACTATCCCATTGAATAGAAACTTACATTTACGTAGTCTGATGCTAAATGTTTTACAAAATTTACACCATGCCGCACAGCAGCCTTTGCTATATATTTTCTACCCTACATATAAAATATAGCCAATTTATACGTACTAAAATATATAGTTTGGTCTTCTCTCAATTAAAATGATTTTCTCATTTTAATACCAATCTTCCCTACATAATTGGGCTCCTCATTTTATACATTAAATGTATTCGTTAACAATATATCAAACTAAATGTTCTTACATTCGATAACTATCAATTTTTATCGAAACTAAGTATATATTTAATTTATTTTGAAATTTTTGTTTCAGGTAGACCCGATGGAAAGATAAAATAAAACAAAATAATTATACATAATTTTAAAGATACTCGATCAAAAAGTAATTTGTAAATAGAACAATAGTTATTATGAAACTCAAACAAATTAAATTAGAAGAGTTAATATTTGTAAAGTTTTATAACAAGACAGTAATCCTGGAGTATTTAAATACATTTAATTTTGTTTAAGTTTATAAGAAATTTTTTGTTTTTAGTTCAGAAACATGTTCAACAAAATAATAAATAAAAATTAATTTCATAAGGTGGATACAAAATAATATTTTTTAATAGCCATGAATTTCAAAAAGTAAATTATTGGAAACACTAAGTAGTATCATTAATAAAATATTGTATAATTAAATCCATGACGTATTAAGCCAATGGTATACATTTTTACCTATTCCAGCCATTCCCGAATACACTTGAAGTATAATGGAGGATTATAACCTCATAACCTCAAGGTTCACAACAATAGTCTAGACTTGATTGACAAGCTATCTGACATAGAATATGCTTTGGATCAACCCCTGTCTTATCATTGTCACATTGCTTTACCGTGGGCTGTTCCTCGGAGGGATATTTTTTACAGTACAGGATGTTTATATTCAAAGCTATATTGGTAAATTAGTGTTAAATAATAATTATTATAACTGCAGTATAATTATGACCAATAAAGCACCATTTTTCCCTGACCACATCAAAACATAATTAGCTTTTTCTTCTTAGCTTCTTCAAACTTTGACATATAATGGATTTGGGTTAAGCCGCAATTTTATTGGTGGTTTAGTTTTTATCAAAGAGTTCTTATATAAACATCTGTACTGACACGTCTGTACTGGCTTTTTTACATCAGCACCCTAGACATTACGATTCCATATTGCAAAGAGCTATCCCGGACCCTTGAAGAGCACCAGACACAACGTTGCCACATCTCCCCAGCAACTGTTCCTCAACACTTCCCTGATACAACGTTGCCACATCTCCCCAGCAACTGTTCCTCAACACTTCCCTGATACAACGTTGCCACATCTCCCCAGCAACTGTTCCTCAACACTTCCCCGATACAACGTTGCCACATCTCCCCAGCAACTGTTCCTCAACACTTCCCTGATACAACGTTGCCACATCTCCCCAGCAACTGTTCCTCAACACTTCCCTGATACAACGTTGCCACATCTCCCCAGCAACTGTTCCTCAACACTTCCCTTATACAACGTTGCCACGTCACCACCCCAGCTTCTACAGTAGTCGCTCCATCTCCTCGCTGGTCTCTTCACTGCTCTCGTCGCTGTGATGGTGAGCCATGAGCATACTCTCATCACCCGACCAGTGCTCGAACTCCTCCTTGTGGTGCTCCAGGGCCATCAGTGTCTGGAAGAGGCTGTCGCACGCGGAGCACCTGCAACAGTTGGGGACGACTAGTGGTTAAACGATCGGTTTTGTAAGAGTAAGGCTGTTTCTTTTACCTATAATCTTCCTACCTGCGTAGGATATACATATGTGCATGACGTGTACCAAGGAAAGGGTGTATATATAAGACTGGGACGGTGGCGACGTCCTGTAATCCAGCTACTTGGAGGTCATGAATTGTGGATAGTTGTGAGAGATGGTCGGTGGATGTAGTTTTCTCTTGTGTGGATTAACGTCCGCACTATTGAATACTGCGTTAATCCACAAATACCATCCTCATAATTAGACCAATTCGTAATTCAGAGGCCGTGGTTCGGATTCCACGTTAAACTGTAGGTTCATTAGTTGCCATCGGCTGTTGGGCTATTAATTAACAGTCCTGTCTAAGGAACGTGTCAGCCTTAGTCAGTAACAAGACCACAAGATCGCGCCACAACCATCCTACATTCATTCCTCATTCGTACTTGGATTAAAATACCTACCTGGGTTGGTCGCCATTTCAGTTAAAAGTATGAAGTATAGTAGAATGACGTGTAGGTATAAATTAGCAGTGACGTCATAATCGGTAAGCTTTCCCCTTACATGGTCATGGCACTTGACTGTTTAACATTTCAAAATTTCAAAGTTTAAAGATTTCAAAAATTTAAAAATAGCTACGTTTAAATGGGTTTGTCACTAATATAAAGATTGGTTAAAATGGCGTTAGTTAAAAATCTTTAAATTTAAATAGCGACAAACCCATTAATTCAATACAATTGATACACCAAATAATAAAGATTATAATTTTAATTTCAAATCTAATGATACTTTTTGAACGAAATCAGTCCACGATTAAGCGAGAAAATGCACTTTTAATATTAGCTTTACAGAGCACAAAGAAAAAACGGCTGTCACAACAACTAATTCTTCGCCACGGCCGCGCTTCGGTGGCGCATGGGCTATACAAGCTTACATTATAAGTGTATTTTCTTGCTTATTACCTGTGGGAATTAGGTTAGATCATGAATATGTCAAAAGGAATTTTCTCTAAACAGCTGTTCTTATTCTCATATATTAACACCGCCCCCCACCCCCAGAGCTAAGACATATCCATGTCAAGTATGTACAAGTAAACATTGTTTCTCTGAAACAGAAAATCTAAGCAATAAAAAGTTTCCTTTACAACTAATATAAGATAACAATGAAAACGAATATTGCAGTCAAATTGGAATTATAGCTTAAATGATCTCCCACGAGGCAACACATATAAAACTTACTTTACAGTTTCACGAAAGAACATCTGTTACATGAGAGTTTCTAAAATGTTTTCAAACAGTGGCATTGTCTACAGGACTGAAGTGGAGTGACAAATGTAGGGACTCATAAGAGAAATCTAATAACTGTAAAATGCCAGATGAGAATTAAATCCACTAATCTGTCACATGTGTGTCACTTCCGTTCCTTGGCTCATTTAATTGGAGTATAACAAAACTTCCCGACATTAAGTGTTAGTTAGTATTATCATAAATTAAATGATTTACACAATAATGCTTATCAAACAGTACTAAGTTTGTACTTCCTTGTCAGGAAAATTCAATGGATCCCTCATGGTAAGTTATTATTTAATGTTTAATGACATATTATATTTAGTGACAGTGACTGTGCTACCAACTGGATTCGTTTGCACCCATTTTCAAATTTATATTTCCGTTAAAACATTTACCGTTAAAACAACCATGCAAAATAAAAATATATTTAGTATTTTAGATATTTTTTTATTGGAGCTATTTTTTCATTTCTTTTTTTAGATTGTACAAAGATAAAACGATTAAGAAAAAAAACACTGGAGTAAAAATACAATTTTTTGACATTTGGTTACAAAACAACATTATTATTTTACCAATAAACAGATCAAAATTTGTAGAGAATTTAATCCTGAACAAAATAGTACAATAAAAGTATACAGAAAGTGTATAAACGATCGATTAAAGAATTTGTATTCGGAACAAAACTACTCCTGTTTCACATGAAGCCTACAAAACTACAAACAAGTATAGTTACAACATGTACCAAAGAAAAGTGGAGAAATGTAGGCTTTTCCACAGCTACTTCGTAAACATTCGTAGGTAACAGACCACGCGGGCAATAAAAAAGATAAGTATGGACATGAAATTGACGTACTACATAGTTTACCTGGGAAATATTTTGTCACATCAACTTCCAATCATCTTGTATATAAATAATAGTCATTATTTTCATATAGGCCCACCATTTTGGTGTGTAAACTCAAGAAGAATGTGACATTATTGGAAAGTATACAAGTTTTATTCTTCACATTAAATTAAACCTTATATTAAACCACTGAATAAAAAACTGTCTCATTTTTCACGTTTTCATAGATGGTGCCCGCTGCGTCCCTCTCGGGCAACGATCGTTTGTGCGGCCATCTTTTAATGTCCTAACCCATTTGCGTAGCAGGACATCACTCATAATGTTTTCGCCATGAGCTTCCTTTTCTGCAGAAAACTTTTAGGCCTTAAGTACAAAAAAGTTAATTACAGCATAAATTTCGAAGTCGGAGCCGCCATTTTGAATTCTTACTACCATCTAAAAATACAATCGAAATATAATAACACTGAAATGCGCTCTCCAATGTTAAACTAGCTACGAAAATCATAGGAATCTAGGATTTGTAATGTGGCTAAATTTAACCAAGTTTTATTGAATAATGATAATTATTAAAACTATTATAAAATAGTTTCTTTCATATTTGCGAAGTGTCGAAAGTGATTATTGACAAATGAACCAACCACAGCCATCCGGTAACCATCGATAAAATCGTAACTTTTTTTAACATGGGGGTAAGAGTTTACAGTGCCTGTATCATATTGTATTCTTTCTTCCGGAAGACCAGGGTTAAAAATTGTGAAACATTCCTCTTTTCTAACACGAATTTTTAAATTCACATTTAACATCAGTTTGAAATCAGAATTTGTAACGCATATAATAAACCAGTGATTAATGTGATTATGCCAATAATATTTTTATGGAGCTTATATTTTACCAATGATGTATTATCTATCCACTGAGTAAATTTAACTCTTATCAAATCTTCACTCAACAATAATGCCCTTCAGGGTTTTTTGACTCAGGTTTTCAGAAAGATGAAGGAATGCTAACCTTCGTGCTGTAGACGTAATTTCAAAAGTTTTATACTTTATGCTTTTAACTGAAATGGCGACCTACCCAGGTAGGTATTTTAGCCAAGTATGAATGAGGAATGAATGTAGGATGATTGTGGCGCGATCTTGTAGTCTTGTTACTGACTAAAGCTGACATGTTCCTTAGACAGGACTGTTAATTAATAGCCCAACAGCCGATGGCAACTAATGGACCTACAGTTTAACGTGGAATCCGAACCACGGCCTCTGAATTACGAATTGGTCTAATTATGAGGATGGTCTTTGTGGATTAACATAGTATTTAATAGTGTGGACGTTAATCCACACAAGAGAACACTACATCCACCGACCCTCTCTCACAACTATCCACAATTCGTGACCTCCAAGTAACTGGATTACAGGACGTCGTCACCGTCCCAGTCACACATCTATTATTCCTATAAAGATACCAAACCGTGCATCAGCAAATGTAGTCTTACCCAAAATGCCGCTTCTTCTGCTGATGCCGAGACAAGGCCCTGGCGCTGCTGAAGCTGCGGTCACACACGTTACACGTCAGCGCTTCATCTGAGAAACACAAGACATCATTACTGATACAATCCAGTAAAACTATCTTGGTATATAAACAGCCTACCTTCAAAATCAATGGAGGTTCCAAAATATTGGACGCATTGGATGTATAGTAAACTTTCCATTGTGATAAGTAAAAAATTACACCGTTGGACTTTGGATTTAGTACTGATCTAGTCAGGTTCTATTTCACCTGAGGACGGGATCAGAATTCAGATCACAAAACGTCGTGAAATTTTCATTTACCAATCATGATGGAAAATGTCCGCAACGATCAATAACGAATTAACAAACAAATGAAATAAACACATGTACTGTATTAACGAACTGACACATTCATTTTATGAAGATTTTTTAAATAAAAATTCAAATAATAGATTTAATTAAAACATCTACATATTTAAATCGTGCCAACATTATTTTTTGTCCTACACGTACCAAGTTTCATTACTGTACAGAAATAAGAAACGTTATTTTTTCTCAGCAAAAAAATAACACTATACAGCCCCAGACAAAATGCGGTATTTATGTTCAAATTTCTTTTTTCTCCGCAGTCTCTTCTCGCACACTAATCAGATCAAATTTTTATTCAACAAATAATACGAAAAATATATAAAACATGGGAAAATACACATACATGATAAATAACAAAAAAAACTAAACTATAGCAGAATTCCCACATAGGCTTAACCCCATAAGTGGAGTCGTTATGAAAAAATTTAAAAAGATACACTAAAATAAAATAACTTAAAAAGAAGGTAATTTCGAAATAAATAAATAGCTATGATGATATAATTTAGTGATAATATTATAATGTGTGTAATTTTGAGATAGCTGCTTAAACTTACCGCGTTAAAAGCTTTTAATGAATTAAGATTGTTTAGTTAATGATTCATTATTAATTATTATTAATTAAGGATACTATATTATTACTTTTTGTGCTATTTACTATTTTAATAAATAGATTAAATGCACAGAAAATTTTGGCCTGTCAAAATTATTAAGCTCAAAATAATATAACCAAAAACTCATACAAAAATAATAATTTATGGTTAGAAAATTGGATACTAGCAAGAAATCAGAAGAAAATATTTATTTGAGAACAATATTTCGAGAAATATACACATTAGAGTCCATGGAGATTGAGACATAATTGAACTAAAGAATTATTTAAGGATCCGGATATTTTGCGAAGTACGGAGCAGAATAAAGGGCATTTCTAAGGAAAGACGACAACTCACTATCGAAGAACGCCTTAAAGAACAACCTAGAAGGTAGAAGACCCCTTGGAGGACCGAAACTTACATGGTTCGACCAAGTGGAGAAAGACCTAAGGAAGCTAGGGAGAAGGAAGGAAGATTCGAGAAGCAGAGATATATGGAGGCAGTGTGTTGGAGAGGCCAAGTACCATCTAGGGTACCAGTGGCCACAACAGTAAGTAAGTAAGTATATTATTTAGTTTTCATGTGCTATTTTCTCTAATTGAATTAGTGGACATATAATATTTAAAAATAAATTTATGAGAATAATTTCAAGTAAATAATATTACGTTAAAAAATATAAAGTTTATTTATGAAGTTAAACAGATAAACGTCAATTTTATTGTCATTATTCTGGAGAACGAAAACACATTAGAGTCCAGAAATCATTTTGAAACTAATTTGAAAAAGATTCCTCAATTTATTGGATTCGTTTGGAAAATCCAATAACGCATTGTACCTCTCTGCATTCACCGGTGAGGATTCCGACGTTAAGAGCTTTAGTGGTAAAGTATGCACAGCTGAATGCGAGCCATCACCGGTGTGCCACAATGGGCGTCTGTCGGCCCGCTTCTGTATCACACGTTCTCTCATTATTTCCATCTATCCTGGCTTTTCTAATAAGTACCTATTGTATTTCCAAACCTGAAAATTGATTTATACCCTTTAATTGTGTTTAAAAATATATTATTGCTGTGGTGTGTCCCAGATATTGTAAGACAAACTATAGTGGTTTTATTTACCTATATGTCCCAGTTCAAATTGAATTGATTACTACAACCCTGGTTTCACAGCTGGTCGTGCTATGTTCACGTAGAGATGTAAAGCCATTGAGGGAGAATATCAGAGGTTTACAAATTTATGAGAAATTGGTCTCTTGGACGTCGTCATAGGGTATAATATCACATAACACGAAATACAATACACACTCTCGTGATGACCCAACCTAAATTTTAATACAAACTTGTTTTATCACGAATTTTATGTTAAAATTTCCCTGTTACGTAATTTTGTGTTTAATCGCTGTACACACACGCGCGCAGGTGTATGTGAATGTGTGTAAACGTTTAAAACTGCATGTAAACATGTGTGCTATTGGTTTTTACCATAGGATGAAGTAAAATCTCACGTCTACCAACACTACTTCATATATTTACACTTATATTGTAATTATATACAACGGGAAATACATACAAAAGTTGTTAAATTGGCGATCTATTTCGTCCAGTTACACTGAACATCATCAGGCCCAAATGGAGACTGAAAGAAGCAAGATGGCGTCCCTGCTTGGATACTACTGGCTACCGGAAGTTCCTGTCATGGCGTCGGAGGTATCATTTATTGGCTGGCTGAGTTCCGAAAGTAGATGTTTATATGTTCTTGCAGAATCAAAACGTATTCGTTCATTTATTAATTTTGATGATGATGTATATTTACCAGTGTATATAATTACAATATAATTGTAAATATATTCAGTAGTGTTGGAAGACGCGAGTGTTTACTTCATCCTACAGTGAAACAAACACGTATAATGCTAATCAAGAAGTTATTTAGTGATTTTGATTTACATTTTTTGTTTTTCACTCCATAATTGGGAGTAATAAACCCCCAAAAATTTAGGATGATACATGAGTTTTCCCTAAAACTATGTAACTGTATTTTGTTTTACTAGTTTAATAATATTCCTTACTTATTACTGAACAAAATAGCTGAATTTATAAGTTTTTACTGATTTTTATACGTTTTATACATCCAGAATAATAATATATTTAGTGTCTTTGTTACAAGGTTTGATGTCAAATACGTTAACCGTATCAAGAGATCAAGACGGCTAGAAAACGCGATCATATAACGAGATTTGCCAACACGACCCGCTCAGCGCCAGATGAACGCTTCGCCAGATTAATTCCCGGCATACAAGCAAACGATGTAATGGTTGATATTATCAACCTCCAATATTATTTATTCACTCAAACTTTATATAACCGAATTACCATACTAAAATATTTATTGTGAAAATCACAAGTATATTGAATAAATCGAGATCAGTAAATACACGGTTAATAGAAGACACAAGGTATAAACAAAAAAATCACTGAAACAGTCAATGAATAGACAGTAAATAATCCATCATATAACAAATCTTTCTAGTGATATTTGATTGTCAAATACTCTATTTACTTAACAACCATGACCATGATAAATTAAAAATCGTCAATAGTAAATTAGTCAATAGACAAAGTTTCCAAAAGTATAGAATAAATTATTCTAGTGACGTTATGTGGCAATAAGACCAGCTGGTTAGAGGAACTAAAAACATCCCCTTTAGACTTATGCATGATCCATGCTATTTTGCAAAAGGAAGTATATACATTGTCATATTGTATAAATTGTCATTGAGTGTATAAACTTCAAACATACAAATATATAAATACATACAAACATCCTCTTTTATAGATAGATATAGATAAACATCGAAAAAATATTTCTTCTGTCATTACTAATATACAGGGTGTTCATTAAAGTCGGGGACAAACTTCCAGGGGTAGTACTCATCAAAATAAACAAAAAACTTCCCATAACCATATGTCGAAAAATCCTTTGTTTAGCCGCTAGCCGCCATTTTGTTTTTTATACAAAAAACCTTTTATATCAAGAACCATTTGAGATACAGAAACCAAAGTTTGCTCACATATTTATTGACCAAAGAGAGAAATATTCTCAAAGTATCATTTAGTTTGCTTTTATATTTTTATCTCATGTAGAATCTATAAAGTTAAAGGTTTTTTTGTTATTTTAATTCAAATATTTTTAACCGCCACCATTTTGAAAATATTAAAGCAAACTAAATGATACTTTGAGAATATTTTTCTCTTTGGCCAATAAATATGTGTGCACAGTTTGGTTTCTGTATCTTAAATAGTTCTTGATATATCGCGTTTTTTGTAAAAATACAAAATGAGGGCTAGCGGCTAAACGAAGGATTTTTCGATATATGTTTATAAAAAAGTTTTGTTTATTTTGATGAGTACTATCACCCATTGAAGTTTGTCCCCGACTTTAATGAACGCCCTGTAAACAATGGTCTTACAAAGGTTGACCAAATATGATCCTATCCATTTATTTTGTGTTAAATGCTATTAAATAAATGTAACAGTTAGAAATATTAATGTGACATTTGCATTCAATCGAGTTATACCTGGAAGCGAAACAATAAACATGAATCCGCTTAAGTCTTGATGCGAGGAAATTGTTATTGAATGCAAATTGGTAATAGCTGGCGTATATAGAGCGAAACGATGTTAGGCGTTGCCGCCAAAATACGGATAAGAGCCCTGTTTGGCGGGATTGGGGCAGCTTGCGGGAAATATCTAAATATGAATGAGGTATTATGCATCTCTCTTTCAACGTTGAAACACAAACCTCTCATACGCCGATGAATAAATAGGATGTATCGTGTTTCTTTTATTCAACAAAAATGATATTATATTCATGATGGCTTAGCTGCTTGTGGACAAATTTAAGTTTTTTTTTAACTTTCTACTGGATTTATTGTTTTCTAATTGCACTTTTCAAGTTAAGCTCTTATATTAACGGTTTGACATTATAAAACCCATTTTTTCAAATTGTTACGTATTATAAGGTGAGAAATTAAAATGTAGTAGGAATCAGACCTATTTTTGCAGTCTTAGTTTACACAAAAGGATGTTTTTGTGTCTTACTAGCCTCTTGGACTTTAATGTAAGATTTAACCCTTTCAGTGACAACGTCTGTATACACGGACATCGGCAAAACATGCAAGAAGAGCCAGTGTCCGAATACACGAACGTCTAAAAAAATTATATTTATTCCCCTGAAGGAAATAGGTTACATCATGGATATGTCAAAAGGAATGCATTTTTTTAATTCCTCTAAACAGCTGTCGTTATAGTCATATGGCGTTACAAATTTTCATCTTAGATTGCTAAGACCACTCAGAGCTAAGACATATCTATGTCAAAAAGTTTATGTTTACTTCCCTGTGGGAATAGGTTAGAACATGGATATGTCTAAAGGTAATGTTCTTTAGATATTTTTTTACACATTCTGTGCATGACATAAGCCATTGATCCAGAATAAAAACCTTTGAAACCTACATCAGCGATTTGAGTGGGAGCAATGAGTAGTCAAGTTTAGGCTTCGACAAAACGGACGGCGTTCTGGATTTTCGTTAGTAGTCAGAACCTTTTAAAAATAATATTCAGAATAGTTTTAATCATTTTACTCATTTACATAGTTAAAGAAACAATTTCATTCAAATTCTATGTCTAATAAAACATTTTTAGTGGGATTAATATTATTCAGCAATTTATGCGAGAACCAAAATTTACGATATTTTCTTAACTAAACATAAAAACTCTAGTTTTGAAGATAAATGTTTAACTTTTTACATATGTGTAACAAACCAAGTAGACTACAACAAAATATTCAATACAAAAAAAGCGTGAGGAATTATAAAATATCATGTTAGTAACCCTTTTTTCATATATTGTTTTATGAATAAGAATATTAAGAAAATGTATTTTATATGCTTTATTTACTTCACTTATTTATGGACAAAATAAAACCAAAAGTAACCATTTTTATCAGTAAATAATGAAACAAAAAAGTTTTTCTCAAACAGCTAAAAACTGCCAATTTTAACCTATGATTTCTTGCACACACTATAGGAATAACGCCAGGTACTGAAAGGTAATTTAAGATGTATGATTTGAATCTGCTAGATTCAAATCCTAATATGCTCATTTGGACTTTCACCATTTTTCTAAAAAACGAATAACTACATAACGAATAAATAATCCCTCTATATCTCCCTCTGAAATGCCTCTAAATTAATACAAGAAAAGTTCATTAAATCTGTAGATTAGATGACTCAAAATCATCATGTTTTTTTCACATGGACATGTCTTAGTTCTTGAGGGGGGTTGGTAGTTTGTGAGACAAAAATTTTAAACAGTGACGTCATTTGGTCAGTGACGTAATTTGGTTACAAGAACATCTGTTTGGATGAACTTAAAACATTCTACTGAGACATATCCATGGCCTATTTCTTACAGGAAAGTAAATACATTTAATTTCCACACGTTTTTATTATTTGCACAATCAATAAACTGTAAAATTCAGTTCCTCTAAACAGCTGTCCTTATAGTCATATGACATCACTATGTTAAATTTTTGTCTGACGGATCGTCAATCCCCCCCTAAATTAGGACAAATCCATTTCAAAATAGCGGACCGTTTACATAACATGACATGTATTGATATGTATAATTGTATTTGGTTAGATTTTTAGGCTTTAGGAGGCTCAATCTGGTTTCGCCGATTCGATTCGATTTCAAATGTATTGGTGTTTCGATATAAATATTTTATCGAATAGTATCGCTGTATCGACTTTTCCTCGATACGGTAACAGACTACAACTCTCAATACCAGGGTCGATTACTCATTGCCAAGCCGCCATTGCTAATCACTGTTGGTATTGCGTTAATCTCCCGAAGTTTGTTGAACTTTGCGCCCTCCAGGACTCGACGCTAGAGGGCTCTTGTCTTTCGCGAGAGTGGAAATGCGATGCGATATCCATTTACCTGCGGATGTTTGCCTACCAAGAACTTCAATTTAGAATCAAAACAGTTTCAAGTATTGTTGGTTGGTCCCTCACTATTATTTTGTTATTCCCAAAATTAGTTTTAAACCGGTCCCTACTACCTACATGATATGGCGAATATATGCAATATACATTAAATAAAACTACTTTTATGTAAATAATTAAGTACAAACCAAAACCTTCTGTGATTAAATGAACTTTACTTCCATAATTTTACACCCTTGCTGCTTTTTTAATATATATATAGTAACAAAAAACCTATACTAATAACTAAACTTAAGTACGAATATAAACTTAAACTAACTTGTTTAACAAAATCTAACAAAAATCGAAAATGTAAAAATGAATTATTTCTTACTGAAAAAAATATTTTAAAAATTAAATTATATCTTTCAGGGGTAGTTAAATATTGTAGAATGAATTGCTCTGTGACTGCTGTCAATTTTCGCGGCCAAGGTCATCGTAACAGTTGATAATGCCTGAGTTGTGAGCAATTCATCGATAACAGGACCAATTCCTAGGAGCCAGACTTTTTGTTTTTTCATGCCTTATCCTCTGATCCCAGGACCTTTTTGTCCAAACCATTTCCCGGACCTGTTTCACACATTACTTAAGACTAGACCTAGTGGGTTGCGACATAATCACTTAGCGATAAATAGCCAGGATTTGAACCCAGGACCTTGAGCACTAAAGTCCCGCGCTCTACCCCTAGACCAACGTGCTCCTCAAACTAGCCAGGACACCAATATCCTTTTATAAGAACCGAGACAAAGCTTAAGGTTTTGTAATTTTTAGCAGCGTTTTTCTTAACAGTAGGTTTTTCATGAGAGATGAGTTGGTTAAATGATTTATCGATTTGACCACTCATGGTACCTGGAGTCCAACCACAGCATTACTTGTAAATGTGAGTCACCGGATGCGGAGATAACTGTTTACGATTATAAAAAATACCACAAGTTTTAAATTTACTCGTAGAATCGTCTGATCGTTAGTATCACAAGCTGTTCGAATAACTGTAAATTGGTAACAGTATACTTTAAACAAAGTCTGTTTTTGTTTGGAGCGATAATTGTAATATCTTCATCTCTTAAAAATGAAGTACTAAAAGATGGCACCTTTGGAATTGTGAAAATAAAAGCCTTAGCGAGGAGCTACTAATATAGTGGAATAACATTGATACTACAGAGATGGCTACAAACTGTAAAGTATGTAACCAGAAGAGAAATGAACCACACAAAAAATAAGTCTCACCGTGGGAAGAACCATCTAGACCATGGGAGAGACCTCATAGGTATTATAGACAGATATCTGCCATTTTGTATTTTTCACACAATATCTTTTAATTCAAACATTTTCTAACGGATTATTTTCAAATTTTGTATATTTTTTACACTAGTAAACTACTATTATTAAAAAATAGCTAGCATGATCCAAGCTCAAAATCCAAAACCACGGCCATTGTATTTTTTTCTGTTTTCAAAGTATTTTGGTTTTAAAATTTTAAATAGCCACCATCTTGAATTTTGAGCTTGGATCATGCTAGTTATTTTTTTAATAGTAGTAGTTTACTAGTGTAAAACATTAACAAAATTTGAAAATAATCCGTTAGAAAATGTGTGAAACAAAAAATATTTTGTGAATAATACAAAACGGCGGATATCTGAGAAAATAAACGTTTTAGGCCATACCTCCATTGAAAACATTTTCTTTCTTTTAATGTAGCTAATCACTCAATGAAGTCCTGAAGTGTTTTTCATGGACACCCTGTATATTGATAAGGATATTTTAATATTGATGCTGGTATCAGAATTAAAATGAAGCCATGAATATACGATTAAATATAAAATTGAAATCTCAGTAACTATTTTGATTACTATTGGATTGAAAACAAGTACTTGCGAAGGTAATTTAATTGCTTGATTCATGAAAATAAACCTTATTAAAAGAGAATCAGGTAACGTGATTTGATATTGACACTCTCATCTTGAAGTGCACTCCAATTTTTCAAAAACTTTAATTATGTTCATATTATGTTTTACGTTACCTTGATATGATGTTACGTTTAATATGATATTCCGTTTTTTATATTATTATGTTTATGAAACAAACGTACGCTTTAAACTTAAAAAGATTTACGCCTGTGATTATTAAAATCATCTTTACACCCCAATAATTTTAAAGTTTATTTTTAAACACGAAAACAATGTTAATTTTTTATTTAATAAAACATAATACCTATTTTAATCTATATAATATTATAAAGAAGAGGTTGTTTCTTTATGTTTGTTTGTGGGTTTGTTTGTGGGTTTGTTGTGACAAGTAAATGCGAAAAATACTGAACCGACCGGTTTGAAATTTTACAGAAAGGTAGATCTTAAACTCATGCAACACTTAGGCATATTAGTTCTCTTAAAATCCCCTCGGGATACGCCCTATGAACGTCCTAAATTTAAATGTTTACATTTTCAAAGAATGAAAACATAAAATTACTTGAATGTCAACAGCTGTGAACACTAAAATTTGACAGTTCGGGAAGAAGAAGAATAAAGAGCTGCCGTGACCGTCCTAGGTTTCAATGTTTACATATTCTAATGACAACATCCGTTTGCACTATATTTTGACAGTTTGGGAAGATGAAGAAATAAAGTTGATTTTTCAGATGAACTGCTGGATCGAAATTAGTGAATTATTTGAAATAGTGGAATGGTAGATTTTATGTTTTTTCCGACGACTGTCTCTATTACATCAATACTTATCATCTCCCAATATTTGACAGATGTTACTTTGAAATGTTGTAGATGTGTTTCTTTTTTATGTTATCATCTTAAATGTATCAGTCCTACATCTTTTTTGATTTCTAGTATATATTGAATAAATGTAACGTGTTGTCATTTTAAACTAAAGAATTAATTAATTAATAACTTAAATCAGTATCAGCTTTTAGAACTAACAAGATGTAATTATAATATAATTAATTAACTATTGTGATGAACAAATTTTATTTTAAATTAAATTTTAATCGTGATTAATTAGTAGCTATAAAATTATTAGTACTATAACGTTAAAGTAACTACTATTACGAGTATTTGCAGTTTCGCAATAAAACATGAATGTTGAAAATATAACTGAAATTGAAATAGTTTAATCGTGATTAAAATTATTGTACTGCTTTTTTTTAAAATTCAACATTAGTGAGTTCTGGGGATGGGATTGATTCGATGTGAATTGTAAAATTTAACGTCATAAAATCTTTACAAAAATTTAAAAGTTAACGCGCAACATAAACATTAACTTAAATCCTTTGAGTTAACCTTAAATCTCTAGGTTAAATTTGATTGAAAGATAATCTGATTTTAAGAGACCAGTTTTATTTTAATCAACCAATCAGGGTAAAATAATTGAATAAATAATTGTAAAATTAAAATGTAAGAAGAATATTGCCCAACAGTATTAAAGCTTGAGATTATGACTAATGAAATATACTACAGTATATATTTTATTATTTAATCATTGTTATATTTCATTATGGAAAATTTATATTATACATATTTCTTCAAATAAGGTATAAAAATAAATCCTAGAAATTCAAGCATTAAAGCAAGTAAAAAAATGTTCTAAATAACACGCGTTCACTGATTGCCAACTCTCACCACAAAATGTCGTTGAGAGAGTTTTACGTAAATACCTGTATGCTTCAGTCAGCGTTACCGACGTGGTGGTTGAAAGGTAACACACCGGCCAAACGTACCAGAAGAGGGTGACTCCCCTCACATGAGTGGTCAGCTCTGCTTTAAATGACTAACGCTGCTACATTATCTTGATATCTTTAAATAAACACACAGGTCACAGGTCCTAAGGGGAAATGCTAGAAATATATTCTTATGGTGTGTGGGACTCGCGTTTAACTAAAACATTACCTCAGACTGGAATCCACTTCGGAGAAACCTATGCAGGCATAACTCAAAGTGAAGCCTCCATCAAAGTAAAGTGGCCATTTGAAACTCAAACAGCTACCGCTTCTTCCTTACCTCCTGAGGGAAGATCAAAGATATTCGAGATCATCAGATTTATTTCACTTGAGTAGATCTTTGATGAATGCAGAGAAGTATAAGAAGGACCAGGTTCTCATGCAAGATGTATCCTTTTTCCAACTCAAGAATTATTTTTGGACAGCCTACTGTTAACACTCACAACATTTGCGATAAACGTCATCACGGAGAGAATCCCCCGAATTTACAAAGTAGATGGTCGGCTTCCCAGCTTATGGAAGTATGCGAGGGGGGTTGTTGAGTTTATTTTATGTTTAAGTCTAAGGGTCTTTTTGTTTAGTTATTGTTCACGTTTACTCTTCTCTTTTTAAGTTACCTTTGAAGTACCGAACAAAAGGCTGTTTACTTTATGAGCTATATATATAAAATTTTCATCGTCTGGAAACTAGGCTGCAGCAAAGCTGTCCAGGAACTACGACAATATTTTCTGTGTACGGAAAGAAAGAATTCAAATAGAATCAGGAAGATAGGAATGTCCCCCAGTGAGGAATCAGGAAGAGTGAGTCACAAAAGGAGGGTAAGGACAAAAGGAGAGACAGCAACTCCTAGACTGTCTAAAACCCAGGTCCGTTGTAATTCCTGAATACCGGGCTACCGAATGAGCTTAGCAATCACCAATCATCCATCCTGAAGTAAAACCAAACGATTCTGGTACTAAGACTAGGCGTTCAAGTTCAAAGGGCACATGCCCATAGAGACAAGGAAGAACTAAAGATGCGCGGGAAGCTGTTTAGATTGTAAGGTCTTAGGTTGATTTAAAACCGGCTTTTTTAAAGATTAACGTTGATTTTGACAACCAGTTGTGGTTTTTAAAGTGTAACACCCCAGAAAGCCTTTAAGGGTTGAGATGAACGATATCCTTACCGAACTCAGAATCGTCGGAGAACTCGTCTTCTTCCTCGAGGTCAAAGTCGCTGGCGCTGGACTCGGAGCTGTCGGCCGCGCAGTCTACCGATGACGTCAGAGGCGTCACCATGTTGGTGTTCTTGGCGAGGTTGGCGTTCTTGTGGTCGGCGGCCGCGTCTTCGGCACAGGACAGCTTGTTGTAGCCAGACTTTTTGCTGGCACCTGCAAACACGTTAATTAAACTTAGTATTTAAGAAACTATCCATTTACATTGTAAAAATAGGGATACACTTTTGGTCGCGTATTTTAATGTCCTTTTCACGTTCTTGGAAGATGGAAAAAGTAGTCCATATTACTGCCAGTAGGGAATTCTGTAAGTGAAATGAGAGCAAAGGTAATCTACTCGGTGGGAGAAGCTTCGTCTCGATGGGAAAAAGTAAAGAAAGTAAGTAAGATGGAAAAAGTAGGTTCATCTCAATGTTGAATTAGGAAAACCTAGGCAACACCTTGTTTGACAATAGGAAAACCTAGAATATACTAACATGGGACAATTACATAACCTAGAATGCACCAAGCTGGGACAATAGATCACATCAATCTAAGACATATCACCCCCAACCTAGGTTATGAATGGGACAACCCACAACGCATATTTATATTCATATTTGTAAGACAATGACCAAACTACTGGTAGGCATTTTAAAATGAAAATGAGTAATGGATTTTGTGTCTGTAGGTTTGTCATTACCAAAGACCACATAATTTATTTTAACGTTCATGCATTTTGAAAAATGCATCATTAAAAATATTATTATCCAATTTATTTATCTAACAACATAAGAAAATAAGTTAAAACATTTTTTAGACATTTTGGCACACAAACCCCCCATCCAGTTTCAGTGGGTTTTTGGGTGATATGACCCTACGCTGCATACCAAGGTTTATGTAAAACGGTTGAGAAATAAGGAGGGAACTGATTTTTCTATATTCTCCATAAGATTAACATTAGCCGCTATCAGACAACGTACTGCGTTCACTGATCACTACGTACAAAAAATTAATCTTTTCTATGTAACCGTTAGTCGTTGAGTAATTAATTATTCAAAGTACCAATTATTTGTTTAGTTTTTAAGCTGGGTTCAATGGTGATATTCATCGCTATTAATGTTTCAAATTATTATTTTGCCAAACAATTTCAAAATTATTTTTTTCATTAAAAGCTGAAATTAAAGCTGATCTGAAATTATTTTGTACCTATAAACCATGAATTTTTAATCAAAATCGTTAAAGCTGATTTTGAGAAATTTGTGTTTCTTACATATTTAAGGGTCTTTAGGGGTAAACTAACCTTAAAATGCTAAAATAAAAAAAAATCGTCCAGAGATATGGTTTGAATGCACCTGTGTACTGAATTTCATAAAAATCGAAAAACCAGTGTGACCTCGGGAGTTTTACACAGACAGATTTAAAAACTATTTTTTTGGATCCAGGGAGCCTCAAAACAGATAAATTCAACAAAAGTTCAACTCAATTCACCAAAGGGGAGAAAATAAAAAAAACGCAAAAGTTAATACTGTAATTTGGTCAATATTGACCTCACGCCATTTTTACCAATAATTATCTAAAAAATCATGCAGGAGAATGTTATTGCGATATGTACCAATAATAGTAAAATAACAAAACTGTCAGTGGAAACAAAGTTGAACCAACTGTAGCATATTTGTTTATCTGCACTATCTTGTTCTTTCTCGACAGTCAAATCTGTCATGCGATATATACGCTTGTTAAACGCGTTGAGCGTGTGTAACACGTTTGCTATTTTGTCTTCTGTCAGCAAGACAGCTCTTATGATTTGAAGATTTTAGTGACAAGAGTGAGATATATACAAAAACGCGCGATATTCGAAATTTATGTATACATATACCACCCCAAAAAGTCGGTTAAAACTTTGAAACGTGTTTTAAAAATATGTATATATATCCAGATAAAAATCCCTTAAAATGACACTAGTTATACATACTTGGATATAAAGTTATCCCACTGTTTCATCTCCGTTTTTTGCAATAACTATAACATAGGTTTTATGGGATCTAGCTCATGTAACCCTAAATATTTATTACCATACCACAATGGAGGCACAAAACCACGAATAGTATAGTTATCTTTTCAACAAAATTTCATGTCTTAGCTGCAAATTGCAATAAACTGTATCAGTAGACTGACATATACTTAACCTTTGAGTAAATTATAAAAAATACGTCCTTTAATATAACTATCAATTTTTAAATAATATTTAAATGAACATGAAAAATATGTTTTATTCAAAAAAACTATTCCATTTCTTAATCTAACAACAAGAGAAATAACGTTAAATTAATAATTGAAATTTTTTGGGTACTTTACCCCCACTCTCAGGTAATACATAGTCATATTTCTTTATTCATTTCTATGTACAAATGGTACATGTAATAGTGTCCAAGTATAAATACAAAATAAGACCTAAATAGACAAAACAAAATCAAAATCAACAGAACAAAAATGTTTTGTCAATCCTGTATCAATTCATATAAAATATGTTAAAAATAATACAAAACAATCATCCTGACATATGAAAGCACTGTAACACTGAAACGATAGTGACTACAAAAAATAAAATTAATGAATAACTAATTTGTTTACAATTTTTTTTATTCGTTTTTATTAAAGGGAGGTAGAAAGTTCTTCAAGAGAATAAAAGGCTTTGTTTATCAAATAGTCTTTTAGACTTCTGACAAATTTAGTCTCACTGGGGATTAATTTGATATTTATAGGACGTACTTCAAAAATTTATTTCCCCATGTAGTTTGGGGTTTTTTCAAAAAATTTTAGTCTGTGTGTGCTAATAGTTTCATTTTTTCTTCGTGTAAAATGGGAGTGTTGAGGCTGCTTAGAATTACTCATTGTTTCCCCTTTTTTTGCTATCAGTATGGTCTCAAAAATGTATTGGCTATAAACAGTGAAAATTTTCAGTTCTCTGAAATGTTTCCTTGCTGATGCATCAGGTTTTAATCTCAGCATGATTCTTATAGCTCGTTTTTGTTGTTTTAAGATGTTATCCATATTAGTTTTTTTTGTTGAACCATATAGTCCTATACAATATGAAATGTGCGAATGCACATGAGCAAAGTAAATGTTTTTTAATGTTTTTAAATTACAGTAGTATCTCATTTGAGACAAGGCATAGATTCCAGAATTTATTTTCATTAGAATACCATGTGTATGGTCATCCCAATTCAAATGCTGGTCTATCTTCAGTCCCAAGAAATTAGTGCTTGTTTTTTTCATAATATGATGTGAATCATTAATTAAAATAGGATCTCTCAGTAATCTTTTTGAGAGGTTTTAAAATGACGTAGTTAGTTTTTTGTTTGTTAAGATTAAATTATGTTTTTAAAATAAACTTCATTTTGTAATTCATTGTTTGCATAAATTCTGTTTCTTGGCCAACTTTAAAACTAATGTTTAGTGAGTTTTGTACGGTATGTGACTACAGTGCTATACCAAGTTTCATGGAAACCCGTTAATAAATAAGGAATATATTGATTTATTCTCCACCAGAATAACATTGGTGTTCTTAGACAACGTACTGCATTTACCACGGAAAGTGATTTAACAGACGGTTGGTGTTATGTGGTCTCGGGGTGCGTACACTGACATCCAGACAGACAGAAACCACTTTTTTTGCATTCCGGGAATCTCAAAACGGATATATCCATTATTTACACAAATTCGAAAACATTAACGGAAACAATACTTTCTCCATATAGGGAGAAAGGAAATTTTGCTGTTCCTTTCAGATTTTATTACAGTGCATCGATTTGCGTTATTTAAAAGTAACACTAAAACAATAACTAGACGGCTGATTATTTCTATACATTGTGGTTTTTTGATTTCAGCCAATCTATAGCGGAGTTCCGGTTCCAGGGATATTGCGTGATGCAGGTTACATGAGATGAGTGATGGACCTGCCTCCTTGATTCATGATGGAGCCACCCATGATGAAAAGGCACTTTAGATCATTAATCTCCGCACTTATAAAACTGAAGGTGATAAAAGTTTAGGAGGTATTCCTTGATAAAGTTCTACTTTGTTGATTACCTAATAATAAAACAAATCTATAGTACGATGGAATAAAAAACAAATCTTCTTATGGTGCGAAAATATCAATTAAAAATGTACGATTCAAAGATCAATGTCAAATATTCATTTTGTAACTAAAAATTGTTGTAGTTTCACTACACTAAAACATGTGATTTTAGTTAGTTTAAACTGGTCCGTTGGATTTTGGAATTGTATTGTTATTCATATCCACATAATATATGTTCCATATAAAATGAACTTTATACTTAATGTTTTACAGTGGTGAGTTTAGCTGTTGAAACATTTCAATAATAATTTAATAGAATCTTTTGTTGAGTAAACTAGTAGACTATTGTTTTAACATGGTTTATGATAATCTTAGTGTACACAACTCCAAGATTTCATTTTGTGAACATGTTTTACATTCATTTTCGTTGTTAATCGTTTAACAACTACACTACCTTATAGTCTTAATGTTTAATACACTTTTTTAAGGTAGTAACAGTCTCTTTTGCGTATCTCTTTTAACGTTGAAGTCACAATATTCAGTTATGGTCAACTTAAAGATTTTGTGTCTTTCTAGCCTTGTGATTGCCGTTTTGGACTCGGACTGTCACAAAGAGGTTGACAGTGACGGGTTCAAATCCCAGGATACATAATCGTGTTTTGATTGCTTCCTCAAAAAGTGTTTGTGTAAAATCTCTATAACCTGACCCAGTACAAATAACTATCTTCAGTTTTGTTTCGTATTGTATTTTGCATTTATATTACATTTTGATTTCCTCAGTGACGTGATCAAGAGGGTGATTCTGACACAAACCGCAGTATAATGCGGTTTCATCTTGCGTTCAGAAGGGAGGTGAGCCATAATAGTAAACAAGAGCATAAACGTAATAACACTACGGAGTTTCTCGAATTTAGAGACTCGTAGAGGCAGCCTTGCGTACATTGGGGACCTGACTTGTATAATATACCGTTCATATATATGAATACTAGGAAATAGAAAATAAAAACAAAAACAAACATATTTGCTTTGTAAATCTTGTTCGAGAAAGGACACATGCTGTTTGCTCAGAAAGGGACAAAGCAGCGTTGCTTTTTGTGAAATTAACTTTTAAACACAGTGAATATAGGTTGTACATTATGTTCTTAAAGGACCTTTTACTTTTCCTAGATGAATAGTTATGTGAATAGCTATTATTGTGAAAAATATTATAGAACTAGTAAGATAACACACAGCACTACCACGATAGAATATGGCACTATTACGATAAAAATAAATGTAGCACTAAAACGATAAAAATAAATATAGCACTAGCACGATAAAATGTAGAACTATTACGTTAAAATATAGCACTAGTACGATAACATACAGCACTAGCACGATAAAATATAGCACTAGTACAATGAAAAAATATAGCTCTAGTACGATAAAAATAAAATAACACTAGTACGATAAAAATAAATATAGCACTAGTACGATAAAATATAACACGATAAAATTGAGCATTAGTACGATAAAATCTAGTTGTTCCGTTTTGTCTTAGTAAGACTTTCTGAAAGCAACGAGTTCAAAGAGATAAAAAAGGATATTGCTGTCTTTCCTCAATTCTGGTGGAGAATGGATTTTTAGAAAACACTCTTGTAATTGAACGACCAAAGAGGATTTACTTTCAAGCCAGCTGACAAAGAGTTCAAGCCCCCCAAGAAATCAACGAACCAGTGTTTCCACTTGAGGGATATTAGGTCAAAAAGTGGGATATTTTTTTAATTTTTCAAGGATAACATTGGGATTTTATTTAGCGAAATCCAACAGTACTAATGTTGACGATAAAATTATATATTATTTTATAGATTGTAGAAACATTTTATAAACCGTTGGGCTTTTGTCTCACGCTAAATATTTGTACGCTCGTATTATATATTTTTGTAAGTAATTCTACTATTTTATGTTTGTTCGATATTAATCGTAAAAATGTAAGAAAACTTTTGAAAAACATAATTGAAATTAAAATAATTAATAAAGCTAAATAAGTTCCTAAAGCTTGTTGCTATGCGTTCCTATAACAAATTTCTAAAACCTGTTTAGAGTACATTTTAAGGATCCTTAAATTTATTATTTTTTATTCGTCTTTAGTGTGTTCACTAAATAAGGAGTATGACGTTCAAATTCACAGTAATGAGATTCGTGCATACCAACTATTTTTTTATTATTACTCTACAAAAATTATACCCAGTTTCAGTTGAAGTTTGATTAATGATAATATAGCCTATTCGTTTTAAAATATATAATCCAGCCTATAAATTATATTCCACACAATAAACATTTCAACGGAATAAAAACTTAAAGATACAAACTAGGCTATAAATATCTTTAAGGTTAAGGGGTAAACGCGGTAAAGGAGGGATATAGTGGGAATCCCCACTTTACATTCGAACGTAGGATGTATATATTTAGCCGTGGCACTCCTGCAATATAGAGACGATCTGCTTCTTATGAATTGTTAAACCTTAACCCTTACGCCAGAACTTCCACTAAATTGATTTGCTGTATACCATGTTTGGACTTATTTCATGGCTTCAACAAAGAACTTATAGGGAACATTAATAAGGTTCAGTGATATACATACTTTATTGATAATGTTTCAATTTTAAAGTTTAAGTTGTAATTAGGATTTGCACTACTATTTCCAATAAATAGTTGAGCGTGGTATCTTTCGTACAATTTTTCTACAAGTAAATCTAATAGTTTATTTTAAATGGTCGCTAAAAATAATTGTGGAAAATTATTCTCTCTACCTATTATCTAAATCTGTACTCTATGAAATAGAGTACAGAACTAAATTACTACTTTTGTTCCCATTGGACTTTATAGAACCGTGGGATTAAAAGTATAAATTTTCATCCGTCACGGGAATAAAATAATTTCGTAAGAATAATATTTGAAGGATCTGGAAACTACACCAATAGGTGGAGCGAAATAATTAGCAACATACAGTTTGTTGTGGTGGTACCACTTTTTTCCATAAAACTTGGTATGCAGTGTAGGGTCACATTGGCCAACAAAAACCACTTAAAAGGTTAGATATTCCTTGGTAGTGAGGGTGTGAGGGGGTTATATCCCCAAAATAGTAAATACTGTAACTTGTTTTCTCCTGTTGTTTAAGAAATTGTATGACAATGATTGTAATAATAAATATTAAAACTAATATGTAATGTACAGTTAATGAATATGACAGATTTTAAAAGATTTATTAAAGATTGTAGTTTTTTTCATTTACTTAAATAAAAGGAAAGTATGTCAGTTGAATTTTACCGTTTATTCTTTATTATGATGAATTTTTAATTACATCCAGTGTCTCTATTTGGGATTGCAAAGCTCCAAACACAGATTTGAATATGTTATGCGATCGGAATGGTTCCAGCTTCAACTTTGAAACGGAAATATTTACATTTAACTAAGTTTTCGAATACGAAATCAGATTTGCAAGTAAAGCTTTCAAGTTACTATAATTATATTTCCCCTTTAGCAATGCAGCTTGCAATAATCCTGAGAATGTTACGGAACAGATGATTTAAATTTAGCTTAAACACTTATATCCATCCGTGTAAAGTTGTTATTTAACAAATACTTACAATAAATTCACTCAGAATAAATAATAATTTATAATCATAAAATGTTTTCCTACAAATGCGCGATAACAGGCACATTTTGCACTGTTGGCAGAACGTATTAGTAGTACATTCCCGCACTGCTATTACTGAAGTTACTTTAAAGGGAGCCTACTTATGTATTTATAACTTTATAATGTACTATTCAACTTACATTTTATCGGTATCACTATTGTTAATTGATATACTTACTTAAAATGACTTAAAATTTACTTAAAATTACTTCTCTGGTGATAAATAAATTTAAATGTGTTTTTGAATAGATTAAAATATGAAATATGTATAGATTTACTATAGTAAACATTTTTGTTTGAACAATGAGTGGTCTGCAATGGTCCAAATAGAACTCCACACAGATTTCTGATGACTTTCTTTTGAATTATCAAAATGTCATGTAAAAATTTCAAAATGTAATATATCCTTAACTGAAGTTTCAAGATGATCTCATAGGAGATCGAAACTAGCCTTTAGAAATAAACGGATTACTTATTACAGGTATTTAAATCACCTAATCTTATCTTTAATCCAGAAGCTATAACCACAAAAATGAAATCTTAAAGTTTCTGAATATCTGCTTTGAAAAATAATTCATATTTTATGAATAATCTAATGTTGTAGATATGAAAATGAGCTGTTTCTTATTTACCTGAGAGCTTTTGAATATATATTTCATAAACGTGCTCCTACTTTAATAAAACTTTTCTTCCACCTAACATAAAACACAGCGGTCGCAGGCTGTTGTTTTAGAGCCTCGCGTAGCTGGAGCCTTTTATGAGTAATAAATGTTCTCAGCTAAAGTGTAACTGTTTATGGAACTGCCTGGAACCGTTACTGTTTGCTGAACAGTCATAAATAACAGTTGTTTGTTTATTCCAAATATTATTCAACTGTTAAAATTTAAAAAATGTAATTCTTAATTTTTGTTTAGCAATTATTCTTTACAAAGTAATTTGGACGAGATGCAACTTTGGGGAACTGGTAGTACCTTTAGCATTTAAATGTCGAAAAGATGCCAATCAAAACTCTGAGGAAGATAAGTAATGTTCAATGGTTTGTATCTAATCGATAAGAAAATATTTTTAGTCTGAGAAAAATGAACTAACCAGATACAGTCAGCTCTAACAACAAAAAACCCCAACGGTATAGCAGTCTCTCTATTACACAATAGTGAGCATGTCAACAGACTAAGAAATACATTATATACACACATATATTTGACAAATATATGTGAATGACACTGGATTTTTCAAAGCAAAATCCATTAATGGAGGACTTCCTGATTGTTCGTAGCGTTATTTCTACATCTATAATATTATAAAGAAGAGGTGGTTTCTGTATGTTTGTTTGTTGGTTTGTGGGTTTGTTGTGGCAAGTAAATTCGAAAAATACTGAACCGACGGGTTTGAAATTTTACACAAAGGTAGATCTTAAACTTATGCAACACATAGGCATACTCATTTCCTTAAAATTCTCTCGGGCTACGCCCTGTGAACGTCCTAAGTTTCAATGTTTACATTTTTAGAGAATGAAAACATAAAATTACTTGAATGTCAACAGCTGTGAATACTAAAATTTGACAGTTCGAGAAGAAGGAGAAGAAGAAAGAGCTGCCATGACCGTCCTAGGTTTCAATGTTTACATTTTCTAATGGCATATTTGCACTATATTTTGACAGTTCGGGAAGAAGAAGAAATAAAGTTGATTTTTCAGATAAACTGCTGGATCGAAATTAGTGAATTATTTGAAATAGCGGAATGGTAGATTTTAAGTTTTTTTTCCGACGACTGTCTCTATTACATTAATCCTTATCATCTCCCAATATTTGACATATGTTACTTTGAAATGTTGTAGACACTCCTGTTTTGTCATTTTGTAAACAATGAAGAATTAATTAACAATACCTTAAATGTATCAGTAGAGCCTACACCTTTCAACCTTTTTAGCCCGTGCAAAGAACGGGTACTTTGGCTAGTAGTTAATAAAATCATTGTTTAGAATTATTTTTTAATGTTATGATAAATACTATTAAAAATCTTAATTTTTACATATTGTATGATGAAAACGACATAACCATTGAGATACTACGTTTTTTTATGTTTACTCAGACAGTGAAAATATTTTTTAACTCTTTATTTTGTCCCTATGTCAAACCTATGTACACAATCTAACTTAACGTTAATGTTGATTAATAACATCCGGCGCAGCACAGGGATCAATCCTCGGACCCGATCTCTGGAACGTGTCATACGACAGTCCGTCGAGTCTGTTGATATGGCTGATGAAACTCTCCTTGTTGGCTATGCGAGCGACGTTGCTGCCTTGAAACCAGTGAGAAACATCGAGCTTTCTTAGCTCAAGCTGGACCTGGTGATCCGATTCGTCAACAATTGAATGCGGGATCACGGCGTATCGCTTGCTTTCGGCAAGACGGAGATCGTAGTCATATCGTGGTCGAGACCGTTGTCCGATGCGTGTCGGAAACCTCGAGACGAAACTCGCTGTGAAGTACTTAGGAGAGTTGATTGACTGCAAGTTGAGATTCAACGAACAGATCAGACGCACCGCTGATAAAGCCACCAAGGTAGTAACTCCTCTAGCCAGACTTATGGCTAACGTCGGGAGGCCACGTTCCAGCAAGCGTCGGCTACTTATGTCTTCGGTCAATTACGCCCTCTTGTACGGAGCTGAAGTTTGGGCTCACGCCCTCAGCAAGAAGTGTTACCGTAATAAGCTTTTACGCGTTCATCGAACCGGAGCATTTCAAGTCACTTCTGCGATCGCACAGCCTCCGAGCCGAATGTTTTTGTGATTGCCGAAGTTTATCCCCCACATCCCAACACACAGCGCCAGGCAATTCATCGCTAGAAATTTGATGAGAACAGAGTGAAAGTCAATTTAGAAGTTACGTGAACGCACCCAAGTTGAATGGCAAGATACCTGTGAGTCCGGGTCGTGGGGCCAGTGGACCGCGAGGTTACTCCCGACTGTTTGACAGGAAGCACAGAGAGGTGTGATACTACGTGACACAATTTCTTTCTGACCACGGGAACGTTCGTACGTTTTTGAACACAATCGGCAAGGACGACAGCCCACAATGCCTCTACTGTCCCGAGCATACCATCTTCTCCTGCGGCAGGTGACGCAACAGCCGACTCCTAGTGTCCGTCGTGGGGCCTCTGACCTCTGACTCCTTCGTGGAAACAATGTTCCGTTCTTAAAAGAACTGAAACCGAGTCGCCAGCTTGGCTGAGTATATCATGAAGGCCAATAAATCAGATTTGGATAGGCTTCATTGATGTTTAGCTGTATAAGTAGTCCCTATCGGACCAGTTAACATGGGGTTAGCTTTGGAATTGTGATAAACTGTTTCAGGCTATTCCCTTGTGGACGAGGGGGAGTTTGCAGTGGTGTGAGTGCCACACTTTATACTTTTAGCGAATTTCCCATAGGGAAGAAGCTATTACCGTAGGTCTCATGGCAAGAGTTAAGCCCGAGACCATGTTATTTTTTCTTCTTTAGGTGCCCAGAGACCAAAAACAATAGTCTTTAAAATTTATATATATATATATATATATATATATATATATATATATATATATATATATATATATATATATATATGTCTGTGAACACGATAACTCTCGTAAAAATGGTCCGATCGAGACCAAATTCGGTAGAGACGTGTATTCCTATAAATGCTCGGACGAGTTCGTAAACCAGACATATCGGTCAATGGGAACGGGTAGTTTGGGGGGGTTTTGTACCCCAAAATGGGGTTTTTTGCGTTTTTCTCATGAAGTTTTTAAAAAATTCTAATTTTATATTTCACCATTGGAATCAGCTTAAAATACTACACAATTAAGTTCCTTAAAGTTTTTCTCTATCTTCAACGGTTACCGAGATATAAAAAAATCTAAATACAGTACTTTGTATTTTGAGGCTCCAATGTTAATCTTATGGAGGATTAGGAAAAATTAATTTTTCACTTATTATCTAATATTTTTGGATGAAACTTGATATTTAGCTTCATGTGGTTGAGATCCATACATTTGTGCTAAAAAATCATAGTTTATGTGTTTATCATGGCAGCAAACCTGCATACCCTTTTCTCATGTTAATCATATGGAGATTAGGCAAACTCCTTTAATTATGGACAGATGTTGATTAAAGTTGGTATAAATGTTAAAAATAAAATCTTTTATGGTATAAATGGCTACTTTCAGTGTTCCTCACAGCAGCAAACCTGCTCACTCTTTCCCATGTTAATCTTATGGAGAATAGGCAAACAATTCTCATGTTTATTGACAGATTTTGACCAAACTTGTCATATATTATTATATTATTGATTTGGAAATTCGCTGAGTACGCAGGTCTGCTGCGACGGGGGTATTATACTTTTAACTATGGCTTTTTTACTAATGGCGAACTACCCAGGTAGACATTTTAAGCCAAGTATGAATGAGGAATGAATGTAGGATGATTGTGGCGCGATCTTGTATTCTTATTGCTGACTAACACTCTCGGTAACTGCTGGCGTAATATAAGCATTTTAACCGCCTCAAAAAAGTTAAATAATTGAAATAAATTAGGTACAATTTATACCTCCAGGTCATTTTCAGTTTTTTTAAGTATTATTTTTAAGGGTATTTCACCCATACCACCTGAAAATTGCAAATTTCTCAAAATATGCTCCAATTTATTTAATTAAAGTTCCGGTTAATGGTTATTAGGATCCGGAAAATACCGGTATGTGTGTTGAAATAATAATTAAAAAGATTTTGAGCTTTTAAATGTAATTTTTCTGGCAAAACAATAATTTTATATAATCTGAATAGTTTGACCATCACCATACAAACCAGCTCAGAATACCCAAATATAAAAATTGTCATTTTAATCATTTGTCTACGTATAATGGTTCTAGGGAAGATTTTAATTTACAATTATGGTAAACGAAGTACGTTGTCTAAGCACACAATGTTTTTAGTATGGAGAATATTAAAAACAAAAATTTATTTCTTATATATCAACCGTTTTCTATGAAGCTTGCAGTGTAATGTCACGTCGCCCAACAAAATCCACACAAAAGGTTTGGTATTATCTGCGAGGGGGTGGGTTGATACTGAAAAGATATCCTACAATTAATTTAATTGTTTTCTGTTGTTGTTAGTCGAAGAAATTGGATGATTATTTTTGAAACAATTACTTATAAAACGACATTTTAGAAAATAATAAAGTTTTATTCAAGTTTGTAGTTGTCTAATTTACTTAGTGAGAAATTATGAGGCAGTCCACTAAAACCGTTACTTAACGTTATTGGCTAAAGTAATTAGCCTATATGTAAATTGAAGTTATTGGCCAATAACCATTTTCTCTAAGCCAGCTGATCCCTTCAGCTGTAATTTATAATCACGAAAATTGCTATAAAAGATCAGAAAATTATCAAGTTAATGTTCCCAAGAATTGTAATATTGAGCGTTTACTCCATGTTAATCGTCATAAGCCACTTTAGGTAATGTGCGTTTAATATTACCACTAAACACAAATGATTGGATTTATAGATCCATGGATTAACGAATACTTCCAATCTTTTAAAACTCTTATATGTCAAAGAACGTTCATTTTAAATTTCAAACCGATTCTTGTAGCCGTTCTTTTATTATTACGCCACACGCGCGCGCGCGCACACACACAAACACACACACACACACACACACACACACACACACACACACACACACACACACACACACACACAAACACGCTGGCAGACGTTTTCAATTCGTTCGCCTATCAATAAATACTATTTTAATTATAATAGTTGGAATTTGATTTTCAATTTTTTTCAAACAATTATTATTTATTTCCAATACAATTTACCAATACAATTAGTTGCCTACAATTAGTTGAAGTTATACTAACTTCATATGAACTAGTGTCAGGCTACCAATTGAAACTAGATTATTCAAATATATCGTTTCGATTTAATTACTCACTGTGTCCAAATGAGCTCAACCGGATTTGGCAATGTATTATTGATGTTTTGTAATTGAATATCTGGTCATTGTGTTGGGTCTAAAGTATTTCATCATTTGCATAAATGCTTATCATTTGTAGATTTGATTTAAATTTGAAATGGATAAAAATCAATCTCTACTTATTATTTATAACTGTTTATTACTCTAAAGTCATGTTTATACGATAGCAAAATTTTCTTTGGCACAAATCATAAGGTGGCAAAAAATACTTCAGTTCTGAAAATACATTTAGAGATATCTGACTTATCTGATATCTCTAAATGATCTTGATATCTGAGAGGCTTAACATCAATGTAATTGATTAATCACTAAAGTGTCTTTTTTATTTGTATATTTCGTAAATTTAATTTTTCTATAAAAAGATTAATTAACTGTTAATATGTTTTTCACATGTATGAAAATAGAATAAAACAAGTATAGGGCCTAGGTATCTTAAAATAAACCTTTTAAAAATAACTGAGATTAAGGGGAGATGCCCACTTTTGAGGTCCAACGCATTTCAAATGTATAAATATAACTATTCTTAGGTACCTTTTAATAATGAACCCTTTAAGCTATGCAACTCAAATTTTAACCACATATTCTAAAAACTCTTTACTAATTTAATTGTGTTTCAAAAAAATTGTGTATTTAATTAGTTTAAAAAAATATTGTTAAAAGATTTTTTATAGAACAATTTAAGTTTATTATATTTTTAACGTAATTTTTTTCAGCATGATGTCCTAAGTAACGAAATAATTTAAGTCTGTAGCAATAATAGAAGTATAGAAAATGGTAACTAAACGTAAAAAACGCGGTTTCGGGAAATCACATTTTAATGAAAGATTACTTAAGCCTATAATTTAAATAATTTAAACTTGAGAGATTTCAAAATGCATCAAAAATTGTTATTTTTAAGTAGTGACCATTACCTTTTATACCATATTCACGAGCTTTTTGAGTAATGATAGCAGCAGCTTTTATAATTTATAAAACCCAAATTTAAAATTAAAGACGTTAAACAAAAGTTTATGCAAAGAGGATTAAAGAACAGATTATATTAAGCGTATTACTTGAGACGATTTCCCAGCCAGCTCCTCAATTATAAATGTATTAGACTGTTGTAATTTTAACATTGATTCAGGCTAACTCATTAGATTCTGTGAGAAATGAACATGAGTTCAGTTGAAGTATTGAAGTATCAATAACGAGGAGATGATGCTTGGAGATCACATTCTCATAAGCACGAAGATGTATCTAGATTAGTAAACAAGAGAATCTGGAGACTGAGCTTTGCTCGGATGGAATAAGACATGTGTTGTCGGTAAATTAACTAAATTAAAATACATTTATTATGTACTCAATGTAAACGCAGTTTATATTGTCTACATAAAAAAGATTTTATTTCACAATAATTATTATAGTGCAAACATTTTTACTAACTTGCAATGACTTGCATAAACTCTGAACAAATATGGAACCTCCCAGGTCTGGAATCTATCTCATTACCATCCGCTTGTGAATCCTCCGCGCTAGCACTGAGCCACGGCTTCCTTGTTGGAGCTGAACATCACATAATTATCCATAAGATTACTAACCTGTGGTCACGGAATGAGGATTGAAAAACGGATCATAGGAATATTCATTTCCTTAAAATCCTCTCGGGCTACGCTCCGTGAACTTATTAAGTTTTAATGTTTACATTTTCAAAGAATGAAAACATAAAATTACTTGAACGTCAACAGCTGTGAACACTAAAATTATCTAGTTCGAGGAGCAGAAGACACGGTTTCTGTAAATATCCTATGTTTCGAAATTGACCATTTCTAATTTTACCACCTGTTTACACTACTTTTAACAATCCAGGAAGAAGAAAAAATAAAGTTCATTTTTACAGATAAACTGATGGTTCGAAATTAATATTGTCAAAAATGGTAGATTTTAAGTACTCCCCCGATGCCTATCTCTAGTACGTTATTCCTTATCCTTTCCGTTTTTATAAATTTTCGAGATCGTGATTAGTACAAAATACTATTAGTACATAACCTATTTTAATGTGAATAGTATTTTACCTAAAATGAAGCATTTGTTTCATTAAAATTTTCATGTTTTAGAATATTTATTTCATTCCGAAGTGAAAAGGTAACCTCTTCCAAAGACTCGGTTTTAAAACTACACAAACTTGTTCCTTAAAGTTTATCGTTATCTCAAACTGTTACCGAGATATTAAAAAATCTAAACACAGTACGATGTATTTTGGGGCACCAATGCCAATGTTATGGAGGATAAATAAAAAATAATATTTCACTCATCGATCAATATTTTTGATTAAATTTTGTATTTACTTTCATGTAGTTGGGGTCTTATGCTTCAAATGCTAAAAATCATAATTTATATGTTTATCATTCAGCTAGCTAGCACACTCTTTTCCCATGTCAATCATATGGAGTATAGGCAAACTCCTTTATTTATTTTAAAAGGTTATATTATCTACTGAAGAAAATCTGAAAGACCCTCTAATTAATTGTGGTTGCATGCCATAGGTATCTGTCCAGACAAGGCGACAATCTCCACACACCCAGACAATGCCTTGCTCTCTCTGACAGGGGACTTTCGCATGCCGGGCCAGCGTTCTATAATAAGCTTCCTACCGAAGATAGGAGATGGCGAAATTAGATTTAGGAGGGCAGTAGACCGATTTTTGGTCGATGGGCAGTTCAATAGCAACGAGGAATTCTTCTCTACATGGGCATTTAAGATGTTAGACTACATTATATTTGAATCGAACTACAAGATTAATTAAAAATACTGTTTAAGTTAAGGGTATTAATTCAACTAGTATGATATAGATAAAACTTGATTACTAATGTTAATTACATCTACTAATTTTTACAATCTATTCCTATAGCTAACTGACAGAATAAAAAACACTCATAGTATGCTCCTTTAATGTTGTAGGCATGGTTTAAATTTTTAAACAATAAGCTTTCAGGTATAAGCTAATTAAATTACAATACGATATAAATATTTATCTCTCTAAGCCGAAAGGAAAAGAGACAATTTAGGGAGTTCTATAGCCTTGTACTCGTAATATTATTGTAGGTCCTACATGTATTTTTCCAATATTTTTAACGTAATTGACCATAGTAACTTTGGGGGCTCTGATTTACCTTTTAAAACAATAAGTTTCTTTTCTGTTTTTATTTTATGATCTAAGTATTTTTTTCCTCGAAGAAATTTGAGTCGTTTTATCTTTATCAGCAAATTAACGTAATATTTCTTTAATAACGAATTAATTTGTTTTAATGCAAATAAATAATTAAAATATGGCTTCAGTTCAAAATAACTTAATTTATTCTGCATTCAAGACCCGAATATTTAATAAACACGTCTCCCCTTTTATGACTTTGATCAGCTCACTAACGTCAATACTATCATGCAGACATTTTACAACTTTAACCATTATTATCTACAACGGTTATATTGTTGTTAAGATTACTGTATACATCGTATCGTAAAATATAGGGTGTTTCTTAAGAAAAATTTTGCAGCCATATTGGAAAAATGGCCGTAAATTTTTGTTCAAGTCAGCAAACACTTTTAAAATAAAAAAATCCATGGCAGTTCATTTTAAGATTTTTGGATATCTCTTATAATTTTCGAATAAAACAGCTGGCACACCTATATCAATCACCCTGTATAAAGAACCATCGTATTAACTTTATTCTTTATTGATTCTTAATCCCAAAAATTAGAGAAAAATAAGAAATTTCACCGCCAACCTGACACCGGCACCTCCTAGCACAGACATGGCGTGACCCGCCACACTCCGCCACGCCGTCTAGTCAATACTGCTCTTGAACTTCACTCTGCGATAACTGGCTATTTATAGCTCGTGAACTCGTTTGCCATTGCAAAACTCAGTGATTGGGCGCATGCAGATCATTAGAAACTTTTCATTGGCGTCTAGAACTTGTCAATAGCTTTTTAGTGTGTTAGTTCTTTTCTTTCGTAGATGGAATGGTTTTGAGACTAAAGTAAGCATTGGTTTACCCCCCCATGGGCCTTTGTGAGTTACATATCAACAATGGGGTACATTAATCAATTTGTCACAATCGGAGGTGGTTCTAGAGCATTAAGTGAACACCATTAATTTGTCCCAGGCCCGTCGAGAGGGGGACCCGGCCGATCGACCAATAATAGAGAAGTAATCATAGCATTAAGAAAAATTTTAAAATTGTGTTCGATTGGGTACTAAGAAATTATAGATGTGTTTATGAAATAGTTTACAAAAAATAAGTGTTTACGTTAATAAGAATAGTAGTACCTGGTGACCGAGCTTTGCTCGTATAGAATAAGACATGTATTATAAAAATTAATTAGAAAAATTAAAACACATTTATTACTCAATGAAAACATTTATGTGGTTGAAATAAAACCGATTTAATACACCATAATTAATATAGCACTGAACTAAAAGTATCGCCCTTGGCGGGGATGGAACTCGCGGCTTATAGTTCTTGAGGCCGACACGCTACAACTCGGCTACGACGTTAGTCAATTGAGCGATGCCGTTTAACGTCTTTTAGCTAAAGCCGATCATTTATTGTTTAATTATCCATACCGTTATTATTAGCCTGTGATCAACTGATTTTGTTATAAATGGAATGAGGATTGAAAAGCAAAAGAGAAATTTAATTTACATAAATTAATTAGTTTGTTACAGTGGCTTCAAGCAATACAACGAATACATTTTCTATCAAAACACGGAAGATTTTGGAAATACTTTTTTCTGCTTTTATTTCGCACAGCTATGTTATCCTTAAGTTTTTACAAATTGTTTAGTAACCTGATAATTTTGCATTTATTTAATTCATAAAATAAATATTAATGCATAACCTCTATATTGTTCCCCGCAGTCTTCAATCAAGAACTGTCAAACGGTTATAAACAGCTGTTTTGGTTTGATTGTTTACATTTTATTCTCCATAAGCGTAATGTTAAATTTTTAGATTTTAAACTTAATATTACAAGAAAACACGAATTTTCCTGGACATTAGACCTATCTAGAACTTATTTTCTACTCGGAAATTAGTTATTTCCAAAATTTAAAGAAAATCCTCGGTGCCGTTTTCGAGATCCGTGTGCAAATATATATATATAGATATATACAAACCTTGCTCGTATTATAGTATTGGATTCAAGTAAAAATAATTCACAGCCTAGTTGCTTCGACTAAGTCAGATCGCGTCTTCCACTACGTAACTCGTCAGCATAACACTACCAAAAATTAAAGAATAGATATAATCGAAAAATTTGCAAATAAGAAAGCTAAGAAATTGAACCTGTAAAGATAACGACTAAATTCACTCATGTTTTGAATGCAGAAATGAGTGTTAATTTATAACGTAGTTATGCTCCCTATTCAATGACCTACTTGTTATTTGATTGTGATAAACTATTTTTTTTATTTTATGTTTACGAATTGTACCATTACTTTTAGGCCTATTATATTTATAATAAAGTGTATTATTTATATCATGTATAAAATTTCCATTAAATTCTCATTGCATACAATGATTAGACTGCTAAAGTAAACCTAAAGATAAATAAACAAACTATATTTTGACTAGGACGGTAGCATCATTCTGTAATCCAGCTACTTGGAGGTCACGAATTGTGGATAGTTATGAGCGATGGTCGGTCGGTATAGTGTTCTCTTGTGTAGATTAACGTCCGTACTATTGAATACTACGTTATTCCGCAAAGACCATCCTCATAATTAGACCAATTAGTAGTTCAGAGGCCGTGGTTTGGATTCCACGTTAAACTGTAAGTCCCTTAGTTGTTGCCATCGACTGTTAGGCTATAAACTACAGTCCTGTCCAAGGAACATGTCAGCCTTAGTCAGTAACAAGACTACAAGATCGCGCCACTATCATCTTACACTCAATCCTCAAGGTAGGTATGATACCTACCATGGTCGCCATTTTAATAATCTAATTTACCCGAGATCACGGTTTTTTTATCTTTTCCAACGGCAGGCTTTGCTCAGCTATGTAGCCTCCCAGTTCGCCATTTTGCTGAATTTGCTCATGTAAATTTTGTGAAAATCTTGGGATCGAACACATCAACTCTTGCACTGAAGTCCAAGATGCTAAGAGTGGGCTAGCAGATGATCATAGTTTCTAAATTTCATCAAATACAAGTGACTTTTTTCTGTATGATAATGCCACAACATACATACAACATACAACATACGTTTATCCTGAAGTATTGAGAGGGTGGGAGTCCTACACTACGTCATTAACGCAAATTCCCCCATCACAAAAAGTCGCAACCTACTATGTCTGTCCTGAAGTTATGTAATAAGAGGTTCTTGTTCACAATCCTGGGATGAGAAAATGAGACGTTAGGTAAAAAGTATCTATATTTGTTGGATGTTTTTTGAATTTTTTAATTAGAACCATTCTAGCGGTATTATTTATTTGTTTGGACATGGATATGTCTTAGCTATGAGGGGTGTTGGGGATTTATAAAAAGGAAAATATGTAACAGGTTTCCATAGAAACCACAGAGCTATTGTATTGAATTTTTCATATAAAAGAATAATAACAGCATTTTAGATGAAGTGAAAACATTACCTTTAGACATATCCATGATCTAACCTGTTCCCCACAGGGAAGTAAAAACTATATAAACATTTTTTGTGGTAGAATCCTTTAAAATATTGTATATAGGTAATAACTAATTCGTTTTAGCGATTTTCCCATAGGGAAGAAGCTATTACCGTAGTCTCATGGTGAGACTTAAGCCCGGGACCATGTTATTTTTTCTTCTTTAGGTGCCCAGAGTCCAAAAACAATATCGTTTAAATTATATATATATAAATATTATATGTATATGTAGGTTTATTATATATGTGTCTGTGAACACGATAACTCTCGTAAAAATGGTTCAATCAAGACCAAATTTGGTAGAGACGTGTATTCCTACAAGTGCTCGGACGAGTTCGTAAACCAGACATATCGGTCAATGGGAACGGGTAGTTTGGGGGGGTTTTGTACCCAAAATGGGGTTTTTTGCGTTTTTCACATGTAATGTTTAAAATTTCTAATTTTAACATTTCACCATTAGAATCAGCTTAAAAAAACTACACAATTAAGTTCCTTAAAGTTTTTCTCTATCTCCAACGGTTACCGAATATTAAAAAATCTAAACACAGTACGTTGTATTGTGCTCCAATGTTAATCTTAGGAGGATAGGAAAAATTAATATTTCCCATATTAATGAATATTTTTAGATAAAACTGATATTTACTTCATGTGGTTGAGATCTATCCATTTATGCTTAAAAATCATAGTTTATGTGTTTATCATGGCAAACCTGCATACTCTTTTCCCATAATAATCATATAGGGAATAGGCAAACTCCTTTATTTATGGACAGATGTTGATGAAAGTTGGTATAAATGTTAAGATAAAAATTATTTATGGTAGAAATGCCTACTTTCAGTGTTCCTCACAGCAGCTAACCTGCACACTCTTTTCCATGTTAATCTTATGGAGAATAGGGAAATAAATCTCATGTTTATGGACAGATATTTTTTTGTATATTTTTTATATTATTGATTTGTAAATTCGCTGAGTAATCTGCTTCGACTTTTTTTGATTTTCTTTTTTGCTAAAAGTCAGAAGTGGTTATCTGGGTTAAGAAGTGTACATTTACAAACGCTTACTTAGAAAGTAAGCGTCCAATCCCAAATGGGCTACTTGATTTTGAACCTTTGACCTCTTGCATTGAAGTGCAAGACGCCAAAAACTGGGCTTACAACACACTTTTCCTTTACAATAAGGATCGATTATGTTTATTCGGGGACAAAAGCAATGTTTTATGTAGTTTTTTAAACTAAAGAATTTTACTGATTATGAAAAGAGTATTTTTTTAAATAGGAGAAACATATGTTTCATCCAGCCAATCAATCAAACTAAATTTAGATTCGTAATAGCAAGTATAAAAATTATAATAATATAAATTAACCGACTATATTAGAACGTTGTTTCAACACCTTTTTAGTTACATTTATTTAACCAATTTTCATCCTTTTTTCCTAAGGAAAAACTTTTGAATAATATTCAATCAATTTCATTGTTATAAACTGTATTTTTATATAAGTGCAGTATTTTCATATTCCTCTCAAATCACGCTGTAAAGTGATAGATTTTGTATTGTTACAATAATTACATATTATTTTCACGTTCTTTATATTTATATAACTATCTTTGTTATAGACGTATATTATTTAAATGTTAAAGAGGATTCTGGTTAACGTTGCTATGTCAGCTGATTTATTATTAGAGTTTATAGATATAATATTAAGTATTTAATTCTATTGTAGAAGAATCTAATGTCATTTTATTTCCCCAGGAAAAGCTATTACCGTTAGTCTCATTGAGACTTAAGCCCGGGAATGTTAATTTTTTCTTCTTTAGAAGAGTCAAAAACATAGTCGTAAAATATATATATATATATATATATATATAAAAACTCGTAAAATATATGTGTTGACCAATTTGGTAGAGACGTATATTAGAATGCTCGGACGAGTTCGTAAACCAGACATATTGGTCAATGGGAACGGGTAGTTTGGGGGGGTTTTGTACCCCAAAATGGGGTTTTTTGCGTTTTTCACATGTAATTTTTAAAAATTTCTAATTTTATATTTCACCATTAGAATCAGCTTAAAAAACTACACAATTAAGTTCCTTAAAGTTTTTCTCTATCTCCAACGGTTACCGAGATATTAAAAAATCTAAACACAGTACGTTGTATTGTGGGGCTCCAATGTTAATCTTATGGAGGATAGGAAAAATTAATATTTCCCATATTAATGAATATTTTTGGATAAAACTTGATATTTAGCTTCATGTGGTTGAGATCTATCCATTTATGCTTAAAAATCATAGTTTATGTGTTTATCATGGCAGCAAACCTGCATACTCTTTTCCCATAATAATCATATAGGGAATAGGCAAACTCCTTTATTTATGGACAGATGTTGATGAAAGTTGGTATAAATGTTAAGATAAAAATTATTTATGGTAGAAATGCCTAATTTCAGTGTTCCTCACAGCAGCAAACCTGCACACTCTTTGCCATGTTAATCTTATGGAGAATAGGCAAATAATTCACATGTTTATGAACAGATTTTTATAAAACTTGTCATATATTATTATTAATATATTATTGATTTGGAAATTCGCTGAGTACGCAGGTCTGCTGCGACGGGGTATTTTTATTACCTCTCAACCACAAACGGGGTTTTTAAGTATAACAATTGAGGAATTACTTTAATATTTCCTCTAGTTAATTACTGTGATATTCTATACAAAACATATAATTTTTATGATTAAAAATTCAATCTCCCCTAGATTACTTTTTATACTGTGATATTCTATACAAAACATATAATTTTTATGATTAAAAATTCAATCTCCCCTAGATTACTTTTTAGTAAAATTTTAAAAGTTCCAAAGACAAGAGTTAATTTTATTAGGATTATCTAGTGCAGTACGGTATATTAGATTATATTTATCTCTTCTTCCTCCACGCCAGTTGTGGTCTATGTTAAGGCGGACCCACGTTAAGGGATAGATGCTAAAAGATACTGAAACTATTTTATAAAGTAAGTTTTACCAAAAATACAGTTGTGTTCAGTTCATAGTAAATGTCCATCGTTGTGTTTATTTGGGTGAATTTAAAAAAATAACATAATATATGTTGCGAAATTATCATGAAATTATATTATCTTAGTTGTAAATAATCACTTTGATGATAGTTTCTTTCTAGAATATGTTTCTAAATAAATACCTTATTACCTAATGTAAAAAATTAATTACATAAGTAATGAAATATAACTGACTAGTTTATGTTCGGAGGTTGGTATGAAAATAAATCCAGTCTAATTTATTAGATACTTAATTAATTATGTGCATTTACTCGTAGATCTAATCATGAATCTAGCAAGTAAATAACGGAATGAGAGGCCAAACTGGACTATTATTTTAATCAGTTCATAACCAAGATCATTGAAACAAATGAAAGCTTAAATTACTACTGTATAATATTTCCTCATGAAATAACTTGAAACGTTTATTCATTTGAATAAATAATAAGATTGTGAATAGAGTTAAAGTCGTTCCCCTAAACGCTGATAAAAGTTGCACATCCTACAAAACAAATGGATTCTACTTCTTCCACGATTAAATTACGAAAGTTGGATAAACTTAATTATGATATTACATTCTTTTCTTTCCAGTAAAAAAGAAATTTTCCCCATTTTCAATTTTATTCATTCGTTTTGATCAATTGAAAATTAAAATTGAATCACGTTATTAAATTAGGATACAACATTATTGAAATATTAATCTTATTTTTTTCTTAATTATTGAGTTAAAGTTTAATTTATTTTAAGAGACGACCAAATGAAACATTATATAAACACTATAAATTAATAGCACTGATAAATTATTTATAGTTATAACAATAATTATTCGCCATCATATATCATTGTATTTATTTTATATTATTTATTGTATTATTGTAAAACTATTTTTATGTTTGTATTAATAAATATTTGTTTTTAATTCGCAGTAAATCCTGCGGCTGTTTAGAATAGTGGCCTGCATAAACATTACCAAAATTTCAATTGATATCGATGATAAATAATCACTAACTAGCTTATCTTTGTTCGTTATGATGTTGAAAGATCAAATTTGAAATTCGGTTCTCCAGCTTGAATTTTAAAACGTAAATACTTTTTCAAAGTTTTATAGTAGTAATATAGTATTATATAGTTTTCACAAAACCATTTGTAATAAAATATAACTATAATATTCAGGAAAGTTTCAGTCTAAGTAATTAAATTTTGCTAATAATTGTTTTATAAAATCTAAACTTTTGGTTTTATTATTTAAAATAATAAAATAAGTTTGTAATACTCAGGTTAAAAAGTTTTATATTCAAAATGAAAAAGTCATTAGAACTCAATTTGAAAAACGAACCCGTCACTTTTCATCTGACCGAAGAGTTTTCTCATTTCCCGAGATCAGACCGCGTCATTTCCGACTGCGTTTCCGGTACTCACCCGCGGCATTTCCGGTCGAATTGTTGTTGATGCTGTTGAAAAAGGCGACCGCGCTGTCCGTGAAGCGCGACTTCTTGAACATCCAGAACATTTTCAAATTTCCCGACACGACCACATGGTTGAAACAGTCCGAGTACGAGACTCAAGGATACTGAGGGATGGTCCAACCCCGCCCGGCAACCCTCCAACCCCCGCCACCCCTCGCGCATGATTCAGGTGGTACACCCTTTACACACAGGAATTGCACCTGATTGTATTGTGATTATCGATTTGATTCAAATGCCAAATTCCTGAAGGATTTTTATCCTAACATCTAGGATTGTATCGTAATTATCAAGTAATGATATACCGTAAAAACCAGGTCACCCACGAAACCCACGCAAAAACGGTTGTTATTTTTGAACATCCACCAACAATGTGTGAACCAAATGTGATGACTTTTTTTGAAACGAAAATATTGTGTATGTGTATGTGTGTAACAAGCACCGTGGCTGCATAACAACCCCGTCCTTAAGTCATTGTTAAATCAAACTTATTTATTATCCCAACAAAATAAAAATCTGAAATCTTAACCCTCCGAGTGGCAGAGCTTTTGAACTTAAATTGTATTATTTACGACGTTAATCATTGAATGCATCGCCGAATATCGACGCGTTAAATAGATCACTTTTCACTGCCATCGGCATGGCATGTCGATCGTCACTTAAACAAATAAATAAAACGAATTCCCGAGCACAATTATATAGCATTGGTGTTAGGTTGGATAAAATATATGTAATTAGATTATTAAAACTTTTTATGCGCCAATTTAAAATTTAATTTCGTATAATTTGAAAATACAGTAGGTTTATAATCAACGTAAATATGATTTTAATTTGACAGCTTTTGGTTATTTCTTACTATTGATCGCTTTTAAGGATGAAATGTTCTGTAAAACATACCTATAATGTATGTACAATATTGCTCAAAATTTGGTTTTCAAGGACTCATGATTTTATTTCCATAGTGCGTTGGTCAGTTTATAAACAAAAACCCATCTCCAAAACTGTATATAATAATGAAAATACGTTTCACGTCTATGGATGCTCTATTTGTCACGTGAAAGCGTGACAAAAGCTTTTTTTACGTTACAGGAAGATAGCATGATGGATATAAATAAAGATAAGACCCGTTTCGGCTTGCCTAAGCTAAGTAACTTAAAAACAATTACAATAATAATTACAAGATTATTTAAGAGATGATAAGACGTTTGACAGAAAGGAAGAGTAATATTAAATATTTAATATATATTATATATAAATTATAAGATGAGGCTAGCAAAGGCTGTGAGGAATAAGAATTCAAGTTTATTAATGGTGGGTATAGTACAATCAATAGGACAGAACATCGCATGCGTAAAACAAATTAACTAAATTCTTTAAATACATGACGATATACGTAAGGCCTGTCGTCTTAAATTAGTATAAAATTAATAATTGCTTACGTTTTTAGATTACTTGTCTGTGGAAAACTATTACAAATCGATTAAAATATTATTATTTGACCTGAAAAAATCAAACTATTCTATTAGATTAATCGGTTTAAACCGATAGCTCAGATGCAGACTCTTTTCCTCTCCCCGCAAAGCTGGTGAGAAAATTGATATCTGTAAGCCAGGTGTGCTATGGACAGGGATTCTCTCTGTTTTATAAACTCCTCATTCATTGTATTGAAAACATGATGGATAGCTTATATTATGTGGATGAAAAATTACCCATTCACAGCTCAAGGTTCAGCTACCCATTAACAAAATGTATTTTTAAAGTTCGTTTATGTATAGTTAACTCAAATATCACTGAAAAATTGTAGCAATTTAAGTTTTAGAAGATAAATCTTTAGATACATTACCTTGCACAAAATGTAAGACTTAATTTTACGAAATTTATTCATATATTTTTGGTTGGATTTTAGAAAATGTAAAAATATTTTGCTTTGGATCAGTATTGTGAAAAAATTATTGATAAGTCAAATATATAAGTTAGAGAGTATGTAGAAAAAACTGTTAGATTAAAGACCATAGATTTTTAAATTTTTTAAGATTAATTTAGCATTATGAATATATAATTAGTTTCGGAAATAATTTTAATAGTACAGTATTTTAAAGTTTTCCGAAATTTTGAACTTTACGTAAAATGACATTTTGTTTTCCCTGTGAATACTTATAACTTAAATATAACTTTCATATGAGTTAACTTTCAATATGAGTCTTTGTGAACTTATACAGTATAGAAAATTTTTTTTAAAGAACCACTTTTTAACATATGCAAGTATGCAAAATTTTACCTTCTATATTTTATTCTCTGAACCTTTTTTTATGGAAGCACTCCTCTTCTTTTGAGTTTCATGATTTCCAAGTAATTTTATAGTTAATATATAATTAAAGTTTTTGCCATTTTTAACGCTGTAATTAAAAACAAACTAATAGAATGTAAAACATTTTATTTTTTACGTAAACAATTGTTGGAGTTCAGTGAATATTATTTCTTCAAATACGTTAATAAACTTAATTTGATAAAAAATAATTTATACGTTATTTTTTCTGGTTTAAATAGATTTAAACTTTCCTCCTATGTGTTCTCTTTTTGTAAGTTACTGAAATGGCAACTCGTCTAGGTATTCTAACCCAAGTATGAATGAGAAATGAGTGTAATGTGATTTTGACGTGATATTGTAGTCTAATTACTCACTAAGACTGGCACGTTCCTTAGACAGAACTGTTAATTAATAGCCTAATATTCGATGGCATGTCGAATATATCTACAGTTTAACGCAGAGTTCGAACCATTTGAAGGTTATCTGAACACGAGAATCTAGTATAATTACTGAATGGAGTTAATCTTGCTTCATCAGTTGTCTGGAAAAATGTTTTATGATAGAGAATGGATAATTTTATCTTAAGAATAATATAAAGTTTAATGATATATCGGCGAGGCCCAGTAAATAAAGGCCTGCTGGTTTGAACCTCTGGCTGGCACATGTGACTATAATGTCGCTACGATACCTCGCTCTCACCGCACAGACATTAGACCTATGGTTGAGTTGGGTTTAAAAAATATTTTTAACATGGATATGTCTTAGCTCCGGAGTTGTGTTGGTAATTTGTAAGACATAAAATTTGAAACAGGTTTCCATAGAAAGAGCTATTATATATTTGAATGAGAACAGCTGGTTAGATGAACTGAAAACATTCCCTTTAGACCTATCCATGATCTAACCTATTTCACACTGGGAAGTAAATACAACAAATTTTTAATATTGTATTTTCTAAAACCTATTAAATGCTACAAATTGATAGAGTCAAACGTAGTGAGGTCTTTCGGAAAACGTTTGAGATTGAATTCGTTTAACGGATAATCTATAGCCAAACAAGAGAAATCCAATTAAACCCGCTCACGCGATCTGTTACTGCTTTGGGAAGTCGAATTTCTATGAAAATCTCTCCATTTTTTTTACAAATCTTTATTGCTTTCCAGTGTAAAATTATTTTCACTGCAGCAGAAACATGAAATATTTGTTGTTTTCTTTTAAAGAAATCGTGCTAAAACAACTGTACGCATTTAAAAATAACCATGGCACAATATCAAGAGTTGGTTGGTTTAGTAAAGTTAAGTTTATGTGTCTGTTTTTAGTATTAAGATCCTAATTCATAGAAAAAAGTTTGTATTTACTTCCGTGTGGGAAATAGGTTAGATCATGGATATGTCTAAATTGAAAGCGTTCAGTTCATCTAAACAGCTGTTCTTATTCTTTTATATTCAAATTTCAATACAATATATCTGGTAGTTTCTATGGAAACCTATTACATGTTTTCCATCTTAAAAATCGCCAACACCCCCCCCCAGAGCTAAGACATATCCATGTCAAAACTTCCTGCAGGTTTACTTAACCAACGATTATCTGTTCGTATATAAACGTCAAAGCCCTCACACTCACTCATCTATAATTCTCCCACTTCCCAATTACCTAGGAGGCTGAAATTTGGTATACTGGTTCTTAAGGCCTAAAATAGGAAAGTCTAATAGTTTTTGGACGATTTTCCTATAAATCTCTACCCTATACGCCTCCAAAGTTCCCTTGTTAATCTTATGGAGGAATAATTTTGTTTTGGATTCCAACATATTGTCTTAACTCTTAAGTTATAAATAGTAGCTGTTTTATTTGAGCCTTTGAGCAAGCCAAAGAAACAAGCATAAAATTGTTATCAATTGCATCTAATCTCTGTATAAATAGAATATTTCTCAGTACAGAATAAAAATCAAATGTTTATATGTTTGCCAATTAAAATATTAACATAAAAATGTCATGGATAATCTATAATATTATAAAGAAGAGGTGGTTTCTGTATGTTTGTTTGTGGGTTTGTGGGTTTGTTGTTTGCCACAATGGGGCAATGGTTTCTAATGGGGAATATATAGACAAATCGATTTCTTCCTTGTTTCCCAACCGTTTTCGAAAATTGGTATACAGGGAAAGGCCACATCACCCAACAAAATCTACTGTAAAAAGCTTTGTTTTACTCTTGGTGGGGGGGTTATGCACCCCAAAATGTTTAACAAATATAACCAAAATGAAAATCTTTTGGGAAAATCTAAACTTGGTTTCTAAGTATAGTTATTATAATGTAGTTATATATTGTGCAGTTGATGAGTAAATAGAAACACTCGAGACAAACATTGCGTGAGTTGATGTTTACAGCTCGACACAACGGAAGTAACAGTTTTTCAAAGAACACACATTGGTGACCTATGAAAAAAAGCTAAACGTTCGACATAATGGAGACTGGAAGGCGATACCCTGTTACCGTTCAGTCTCCAGCACACACAGTTCCCGATTATTGTGGCATTTGCTATGACCATTAACGAATCTCAGGGCCAATATTTGGGTAAGGTTGGAGTAGTTCTCCCAGAATCGGTGTTTGGTCACGGCCAACTATATGTCGCAGCAAGTAGAGCCCGATCATTTGATGGACTCAAAGTCTATATAAAAATGGAAAACACCAAGGCCGACTTCGTCGAGACAACCGTATTTATACTCGGAATATTGTTTATAGAGAAATTTTATAAGGTTTATTAATAAAATAATTTTTATCATAATTAAATTGACTTGATTTCTTTTAAATAGCAACACTTAAAATTGAGTGCCTACACGCATCGGTGGACAGATTGTCTCCTTGACAGCGAACGATTTCGTGCGCCAGGTACGCTAGTTAATTAACAATATCTTAAATGTATCAGTAGAGCCTACACCTTTCAGCCTTTTTAGCCCGTGCGAAGAACGGGTACTTTGGCTAGTCATGTATATATCTAAAGGGTATAATCTCAGTTCATCTAAACAGCTGTTCTTATTCTTTTATATTAAAAATTCAATACAATAGATTTGGTAGTTTCTATGGAAACCTGAAAGCCGTGGTTCGGATTCCACGTTAAACTGTAGGTCCCTTAGTTGCCATCGGCTATTAATTAACAGTCCTGTCTAAGGAACATGTCAGCCTTAGTCAGTATCAAGACTACAAGATCGTGCCACAATCATCTTACACTCAATTCTCATTCATACTTGGCTTAAAATACCTACCTTGTAGTATGGTCGCCAATTCAATAATCTAATCTAATCTAGTTACATGTTTTCCATCTTAAAAATTGCCAACACCCCCCAGAGCTAAGACATATCCATGTCAAAAAGCGATAGTCTAAAATCCTTCACCTAAAGCCCATTTGCCAATTAATTATTCATCATATTTTGTATTAATAGAGAGAAGTAGACGATACATTAATGCATTTTATCGGATAAGAATCAACTTAGGTTTACGTTAGAACCGATTCAACGATTCACGATTCAAAGTCGACCACATCACATTCTTTTATGATCTGTATCAAAAAGAACACCAGATAGTAATATAAAGAAAATGTATAGCATTGAAAATCAATCTACCAATAAAATCACGTCATTTTTCATTACAAATAACATCAAAACTCCTGATATTTTTTAATTTTATTTACCTACAACATTTTGCCATTTAAATCTCCTATCCAAGAATTGTTTACAATTAATTATCATAGTGACCTTTTGTAAGTAATTAGTATTTATGGGTTTATCATTTTAAACTTAAACTTTGGACACAATAAAGATATTTTAAAAAGTGATATAATTAATTTTGTTAAAGTTCCTGGAAGCGTAAGTCTCAGCAAACACGGATGTTAACACGCTGCAATCGGAATAGTTTACCACTTTGATCTGAAGCTAATCTAAGATGCTGGCTTTGATCCGTCTTCCGTACAAGCGAGAACGTTCCCAGACTCCATAATCAACGAGTTGTTTTAGTTTTTGCCTCGAGCTCAGTCTTCCTTATCCATATATTCCACACCTTTTCCCCATCAGTGTTAACAGACCTTCAAACAAATGACACAGAATAAACAATAAAACATAATTCGAGGTTGTAAGCTTTTCAAATAAAAATCTATATAAATAAAATTAGAGTTTTGTCTGTACATTGCTCAGAATTATTCATTTTTTAGTTATTTTTACTTTTCGTGCGTTAGAGAAGCCGAAACCGGTCTTATCTCAATTTTTGCCTGTTTGTCTGTTTGTCGGTTTGTCTGTTTGTCTGTGACGCTCCAGGAGGCAATTTACGCCGTCTTCTCCGAAAAAAACGGGGTATTGATTTATTTTCTTTGTATTGATTTTTTTAGAATTTCAGGTTTACATTTTGGTATGATAATCTTTCTTCTTTAAACTGAATCCTACAACCCGTACAAAGGACGGGCTTACTGCTAGTCTATCTTAAAAATCACTAATACACCCCAGAGCTAAGACATATCCATGTCAAAATATCGTTGCAAATGCAACACAAAAACAAACAAAAAATATCATAATTATAATACAGAAACAGGTGGAAAGGTGGGAGAAAATGAAATTAATTACCAGCTCATGTATTTAGAATATATTTTATTTAAAAATCAACAGAGCTTTAGACGGAAAGCACAAGATGTTTTCGTCGCCAGCTGCGCGCCAGTTATTTAACGTTTAAAGTCCATTACCGTCCGTTCTTTGATCTTTACTTGAATAGAAAAACTGACAGGTAATTGGAAGAAATCGTTTATAGCTCAAACGAAGTGGTTCATTTAACCACTATTTAAATTACCATATTTGTTACCTTAAAAATGAAACTATTGTGCGTTAATGACCTATCGCTTTGGCTTTTGTTTACACGTTTGACCAAACATGATGTTGACATATTTTAAATCTGATTTGTTTGGAATTGTAGAAAATTACTTTCCAGACTTAAGCTGAGTGGTATCTAAGTGACTTTATATTAGTATTTGTAACGATGAAATACATTCTGAAGTGTAATATTGTCTGTTACTAGCTGTTTAAGTACTATTATTCACTAGAATTATGATAGAATAAATAGGACATTATACGATACAAACTCAATACTGTAGGAAGTGTGTATGAAGTTAAAAATATATTACTCATACTTCTACATTAAGGTGTTATAGCGATAGATATTAAACATTTTACAATTTATAGGTTGAGAATATATACAAATAATAAAGATTAAACATATACAATTACAATAATACTAGCGTTGCCTGGCGAACTTCGTACCGCATAACAGTACATAATGTACACAGTTTTTTCAGAAACTTTAAAATTATTTAATCAGCTGTTAATTTTGTAAATACTATATTTATAAAACCACTGCACCTCTTATGCACTTTGGGGCGGAGCTCTTTGGATGGAGTGCATCGAAGGGTGAGTCTAAACTATCCCCAAAATCCCTTGAATAAACACAAAAAGTTTAATCAATTGGTTCGGCCGTTAAGAAGAAATTCAATTACAAATAAACGTACACGATATTTATATATAAATAAATAAAGATTAAACAAGAAATAATGTCATAAAGTAGTGTATTTATACCTGTACTAGCAGTAAGCCCGTCCTTTGTACGGGTTGTAGGAATCAGTTTAAAGAAGGAAGATCATCATACCAAAATGAAAACCTAAACAAATCAATACAAGAAATAAATCAATACCCAGCTTTACTATTATTAGTTATACGTTAAAATAACTTTTTAATATAGTATGATTTCGAAATGGGTTTAAATCAATGACCAATATAAACTAACTAATATAGATTCAACAGCTGTTTGTTTTTCGTTCTATTAAATCTTTAAATTACAAAGACAGCTGATTATTACCTGTATGTTATTCATTTAAAATTGAAGCAAAATGCGACGAATATCGCGTAAAAATTGGGTCTTTAAAAGATCGTTATTTACTATTCAAGGGTCAGCGGACAATTTTAAGCCTTCAAAAACCTTCTCTGGAATGTAGAGAATGTATGCAATAAGTTTCATTGTTATCAGTTCTCCCGTTTTTTCGGAGAAGACGGCGTAAAATGCCTCCTGGAGCGTTACAGACAAACAGACAAAAATTGAGATAAGACCGGTTTCGGCTTCTCTAACACACGAAAAGTAAAAATAACAAAAAATGAATAGTTCTGAGCAATATACAGACAAAACTCTAATTTTATTTATATAGATTTTTATTTCAGAAGCTTACAACACCTCGAATTATGATTTATTGTTTATTCTGTGTCATTTGTTGGAAGGTCTATTAACATTGATGGGGAAAAGGTGTGGAATATATGGATAAGGAAGATTGAGCTCGAGGCAAAAACTAAAACAACTCGTTGATTATGGAGTCTGGGAACGTTCTCGCTTGTACGGAAGACGGATCAAAGCCAGCATCTTAGATTAGCTTCAGATCAAAGTGGTAAACTATTCCGATTGCAGCGTGGTAACATCCGTGTTTGCTGAGACTTATGCTTCCAGGAACTTTAACAAATTTAATTGTATCACTTTTTAAAATGTCCAAAGTTTAAGTTTAAAATGATAAACCCATAGATACTGATAACTTACAAACGGTCGCCATGATAATTACTTACTGTTACTTAAACATTCAATATTTAATTAAATTATTACGTAATCACGAAAACGATAAAGACTTGGAGGAGTTTCTCCACCTATAGAAACGGTGTGTAGTTAAAACACAGGGCGTGGAAAAAGTACAATAAATTGTATTGATTTAATAATGATCTCTCACTTTTTTATTCTTATTATTGCTGTATTTTAATTCTATGGTCCTTGAACCCCGGTTTTACTCAATTATCACTTCTTCCCAATCACTGTCATTTAGAGGGTTTTTATTTTAAATGTTAGTTTGAAATTTACTTTTTAACACAGCTACTTAAAACTCACATTTTTGCCCCTTACAAAACTACATTACAACATTTCTAAATATTCTCCATCATCCATGTTACTGTAACTAGAAGCAAGAAACATCCTTAAGAATTAAATATACAATTTATGAAAACTTTATATATTCTTTTTGGGGTTAAAGTAGAAAGTTTAAATACTTTCGTCTTTAGGATTACCCCCCAAGAAGCACTTAAAGGTTCAATAATAATTTCAAGTTCACGTTAAGTTCAAACAGTGTTATATTTAATGTTTGTATGATACACTATCAAATATTCACTGTTATTAATTTTTTTAACTTATTTTAAAACAAAAACCGAATATTTTATGAAATTTACCTTAACAAGAAGTTGTTGATATCATGAAACTGAGAGTATAATCTTTCTTTACTGCAATATAGTTTTTTGTGTAAAGGTACATGCTATGTGAAATGATTACAAGCATATATCTGTATCCAGATTACGATGGAATAATCCTTCATTTTTCTACAAGAATACTTATATAATATAAACATTGAATAAATGCAACATACATTTGCAAGCTGAATGGTTTTACCTGCGAATCCCGAACGTATTTCCGTTTCTGGTCAACTGCCAGTTCAGTCCTGGCACTTGTTCAACATTCAATCAGCAAATATATTTTTCTATTTTTCCATTCATTTTATTAGAATCGTTTTTCTTATTTCATAAATATTTTTTTAAATTTATAAATACAGTATTGCTACACTAAAGTTATACTAGAGAAGGAAACTATTTTTATAGGTTTAAATTAAATTAAAAGACAAATCTATAGTGTATAAAATTGATTGTAGATCCATAAGACTTTATTTGCCTTCTAGTAAAATGTTGTAGACGGAAACTGATCGCCTTTGTAAGCTGTAAATATATTAAGAAGAAACATGCGAAATAACATTCGCTGAATGACTGCTTTACTCCAGCTTACTATATTACTATAAACACAATGTTTCTTTGTATTTTCTTATGGTAGTTATAAATGTTTGGCGATGCTTACATCCATTTGAAAATATAGATTATAAAATATGAAACCTTATTGGAAATTAACATCCAAGATGATTTTATTGACCCCTCAAACGTCAAGTTTTGTTTATTTAAGGTAACGGTTAGGGGAAGTATGCAAATACAACTTTCCTGGAACTTAATGTTACTTTCGCCTACACAGAATATCGGTTCAATCGGCATTCCTTCCCCCCTCTCGCCCTCCAGTACTCCTATAGCGGTATTACAAATAATATTTTCATTAATACTATTGTAACTATGGTTGTGTAGTTAAATGTTCTTAAAAAAATTCACATAACCGTTACAACAGTAATAATTTATGAAAATAAAATAAAATGTCAGCTGTTTGAAAATTGTGTCAATTGCGTAATTATTTTTATTCGTGTTTGTTTGCTTCTTGAATTATGTTTTTGCTGAGATTTTTATTTAATGTTCTAAATTTGACGACCTTTATATGAAGTGGGAAATCAGTAAAATAAGTATCCTGTTGCCTGATGATGGCCTAATGAAGACCGAAACTATAGTTGTAACTACTTTAACTACTCAGGATTGCTAGAGCTAGAGGTATTTAAACCATTTAATTTATTCCCAGCAATCCGGAGGCTTCATAATATCATAATGAAATTTAGGTTATGTTTGAATTTCCCATTGGGATAAATGTAAACATAACTTTTATGTTTCCGGTAACCTCATTCATTGCGCAAATCCGGAAGTTAGCGTTGTAGAAACGGCGACTGTCTATCAGCTGACTGAACACTTAGCTCATGCTATTAGTTAATGTCATATGAATTTGGAGCGTTCCGCATATGTGATTGGTCGGTTACTTTGCCGCACTAGGGTGGTAATGAGATCATATCCACCCTAGTGTGGGAATGTACTGCTTATACGTTCTGCCAACAGTGCGAAACGTGCCTATTATCGTGCGGTTGTAGGAAAAATACTTTTAACGTTTCGACCCTAAAACATTTAACTTACGGGGCTACGCTTTACTCCTATCGCGATGGTAACTATTATCTTTGACTATACATTATTAATAATGTATAGTCAAAGATGCTATTATGCTTCAAACCTCCCCAATGGCGGATCCAGAGGGGGTGGTCTCCCCCCTCCTGAGGATTGGATTCTATTATATTGTTTATAAAAATTGGGATTATCAACAATTAATTTTATTCATTTTCTCAACTTTTTTGACATGTGTAAACGTTACAGTTAATTAATGGGAGTGGGTATTTCGCTCTGACGATGCCAGTTGACAGTTGGCTGCACTGCCACAACTCGCCTGTTCCTATGCTGATTTAAAGGTTCAAATAAATATTGTATTGTCATAATATGGAATTATATATTTAGCTAATGACAGTTTACTAAATCCCTATGCACTGACGATAAAAGTGTTTTTTGGTAAAAAATAACAGTGTATTTTAATACAGTAATATTATTTCGTTTTCCATCGATATATGGTTGGTTGTTAAACGGCTTTTTAAAAATTATTCCAAATCAAGTGATAGGAAATGCTAATTTTTATATTAAACTTTGCATATTTTTAATACAGAGATTATAAATTTTAAAATTTTAAGTATTTTTAACTTTAGTTGTGATCTAGGTTGAGGAATAACGCTTTATAAGCCACGATTACGTATTTTTTTTTGCGATTTATTTTTTTTTTAAGTATTATACTTGATGATAAAATCATAATTTATGATTTTTATTTCAAAACATAATCCATGTATTTTTAATTCTGTATATGCTCTGTTTTTGGGTCAGTGTAGTTCACTTAAAAGTAAATTTTAAAGTGTCTCGTTTTCAGGTTGGTTTTATTCTATTACACAATACTTACAACTACAAGTGTTAAGATGTGATTATCTTTAAAAAAAATCATAATGGTCGTGACTGAGTTCGCCCCCATAATACTATGGCTGGATTCGCCACTGTACCTCCCAAAGGTCTTATTAAGAGTTTTACACTAATCATATTAACAAGAAGTAGAAAAGTAGGTTTCCTTTTTTTATGAAAGACAAACACAACACTTTGCTCGGCTAGTGACTTGCCTCTAAAGTACGAATTAGCCATGTGAGAAGCCGCAGGTCTTAAGTCAAACAAAGTTTAAATCGTATCAGAACTCGCAGACTCTGAGTTATGTCCTTGTTTACCTTTATCTACCTCTAAACTCTTTCTTTTACTATATTCACATTGGAAACTAAAATGTATAACCATTCCATCAATTTAAATTTGATTCAAATTTGGATTTTTTCATTAAAATTTTTAATATTTATTTGAATATTTTTTACTTAAGGTTTTAATCGATTATAAATTAATTATCGATTATAAATTCTTGACACAGGTACGTAATATTTTAGGATAATGAGTGAAGTGATTTTGATGACTATATTACGGATTAAAACTAGCATTTGATTCATAATTATTTTTTATTTATTATAGTCCAATAGTCAAAGTCAGCCTAGACTCAGTCTGTGACGGTGGCGTGTCCTGTAATCCAGCTACTTGGAGGTCACGAATTGTGGATAGTCATGAATGATGGTTGGTGGATGTGATATTCTCTGGTGTGGTTTAGGTCCGCACTATTTATTACTACGTTAATCCGCAAAGTCTATCCTCATAATTAGACCAACTCGTAATTCAGAGACCTGTCCGTATTGTGTACAAATAAATTTTACCAAACAACTCTTAAAGTAATTAATTAATATGTCTTTATACAGTAATCCAATACTATAATACGAGCAATATTTATATATACATTTGCACACGGATCTCGAAAACGGCTCTAAGGAATTTCTTTAAATTTTGAAAATAACTAATTTCCGAGTAGAAAATAAGTTCTAGATAGGTCTAATGTCCAGAATAATTCTTGTTTTCTTGTAATATTAAGTTTAAAATCCAAAAATCTAACATTACGCTTATGGAGAATCAAAAATGTAAACAATACAAACCAAAACAGCTGTTTATAACCGTTTGACAGTTGTTCATTGAAGATCGTGGGGAACAATATGTGAATAGAGGTTTTTCATAAATATTTATTTTATGTATGTAATAAATAAATGCAAAATTATCAGGTTACTAAACAATTTGTAAATACTTAAGGGTAACATAAATCTGCGAAATTAAAGCAGAAAAAAGTATTTACAAAATATTCCGTGTTTTTATAAAGAAACGTATTCATTGTATTGCTTGAAGTCACTGTAACAAACCAATAAGGTGTAAATTATTTTTTTTGCTTTTCAATCCTCATTCCGTTTCTAACAAAATCAGTTGATCACAGGCTAATAATAACTGTATGGATTAAACAGTAAATGATCAGCTAAAACAATTGAGGTTGGCTAAAAGACCTTAAACGGCGTCGCTCATTTGGCAAACGCCGTAGTCTAGTGGTAGCGCGCTGGCCTCGAAAACCGAAGGTCGTGAGTTCCATTCCCATCGGGGGCAATAATTTTTGTTCAGTGCTATATTAATTATGGTGTATTAAATCGGTTTTATTTAAACCATATTGAGTAATAAATGTGTTTTAATTTTTTTAATACATGTCTTCTCTAATAATAAAAATGAATGTATGTCTGTCTGTTTATGTAATTTCCCTTTATCGTTGCCAAACTACTCAGTCGTATTAATTTTAGGAAGTTGCTCTAAGGTCCGGTTTTAGTGAAAAAATTTTCAAACCCCATAAGTTTCCATTGGCGTTTTAAATTTCTAATGTTAACCTTATGAAATTTAAGTTTTTACAAAATTGTCTACAATGAAAACTTGATTTCTTAGCTACCTGATTGTTTACTTTCCATTAGCACATGCTTTACTATCCAATGCCATCTGAATCATTCATTAATTTAAACTATGAGTAAATGTGTACTGTAAATGAACATTATTTCGCCACTAATAGTTTACTTTGGGATTAAGTTTATATTTTTATTTTCTGTCTGATTAAAGTCACGTGTTTATATGATAATTACAATGTTTATATTATTACGTTTATTATAATAATCAGCTGTTGTATATCTTTCCTATAAAAACCGTATTACAGTTAGGTTTCGTTTGGGTGATTGGATTGAAATTGTGAATTAATCCACCCAGATTGATTTGTTTTATGGGGATGTTATTAATGTTTTATCGTTTCAGTATTGTTATTCACTATGCAGCGACCCAGAATATATAACCTTTCACAATGAAGCCGTATTGCTTGCTATTCGACTTCAGAACATGGCCAATCTTAAAGTTAACATGTGTTTACTGTGATCTTACAATCGCCTTATCTATTATATACAGTTTCACCATATGAATGTTATAACTAAAGTTTCAAATATCTTAGGATTATTTGTAACATATCTTGCCAGCTAATTATTATTGTATCCACGGTACAAGCTATCAAAGCTACCATCTTGAATCGATACCGGTTCAAAGGAACTCCATATTTTTCAATCAATAATAAACATTTTAAGGTATTTATTTATTATTTTAATCAACAGAATTTGACGTTTTTAACTATATATTGTCAGTCCTAAAGTTAATGAGTTTTCGATTATTTTTTTACCTGTAGCTAACTTGAGTAGTATCCTCTCATTGTTTAAGGTTTTGCTGGTTTTACTTGAGCCGTGCCACACCACGAACCGCAAAACATATACATCCACCAAATAATGTGTTGGCCGAGCGTCAACACATTATTTCGGTAGCTAGTTCAAAACTTTGAAATTAGAGCAATTATCTCTTCCATTTCCTTGCTTACAACGACGGTTATCTAACAGGTCATAAATCGTTAACGAAGTAACTGGTAATAGTTGGGGGGGTTGGCTAGGCTAGTAGTAGGACTAAGGAAGTTATAAGATGTAAGAGGTCACTCAGTAAATTATTCTTTTAATGCCAAATTAAACCCGGGTGTGACTTGTCCGCACATGGCGGGATGAGATGCATATTACAGTTTCAAAGTTTAGTATCAGAGCAAATAATTAGATACATCAAAGCTGGCTCAGGAAACTGTTTCGGCAGGCAGATATTAGTCTAGGTGACACATCTATCCTACACTCGATCCTCATTCATACTTGGCTTAAAATACCTACCTTGTGGTGTGGTTGCCATTCCAATAATCTAATCTTTTCCTTTCTAGTATATCTTCCATTTTAGTAGTTCCACTCTGTCTTAATCCCTCTAACGTTATCTTGTGAATTGATTACAATATAATGACCTACTTCATTTTAGTAGTACACTTGTATAATTCCCACAGCTGATCAGCTGATCAGCTGACCTCAGGATAGTTCCTATTGAATTAATATCACGTTTGCCAGATTGCCACGTTTAATTATCTTGCAACTTTTTACTCTACTTCTGATTCTGACACTTATTTGTAACGCCCTTTAGTTTAGTAGGTTTATTATGTTTTGTTTCTTCATGTATATCAACCCGAAACCTAACTAATTTAGACATTACTGGAACTTGATTTCTTCTGCTCACATTTGAATCTACATAGGCCCAATGATGAATTTTTAAAATAGAGGACGTTGTAAGTGGAGTGAGTTGAGAGTTGGAGTGAGTTCAGAAGCAGGTTTAATTCATGAATTTGGATTAGAGGAGTCTCGGCGAAACCCGTTTTTCTTCCGTTGAGTGAATTGTAATGTCTGTTAAATTATTCTCAGTAATTATTTTATAAACTCGTTCAAGAGTTTTGAGAGATCCCGCACCACATTATATCCGTCTTAGAACTAATTTGCATAATATAGTTAGTAGATAAAAGTATTTCGAAATGTTGTGGCAGAATTGCTCCCTTCTCAGTCAATATACGCTTATATATTTTTGCTTTAAACTAAAGTTGACGTAAAAATGTAATCATGGCAGTACGTAGTTTTACACATCCTACAAAATAAAATGTGTTGGTAAAATGTGATCTTACACACAATGTATCTATTTAATATACTTTGGATTGACTCACCTATTAAGAAATTTGAAAAACACGTTTAATCAAAGTAAAACATTTTTACGTCCTTGAAGTGTTTTATTTAGTATGGTTGTCTCCCGCATATCTGATTTTGTTCCAATGCCTTGTATATTCCATATTCCAAAATGCATTGTTCATTTACGTCGCTGGTTTCATATCCCGTTAAGTCGCCCAAATTCCGAGGCTCCTCACTGCTATGTTTTGTAGAAATTTGTCTTTTACTTAGGAACTGAGCTGGCCTACCGTATAACCCCCAACTTGGAGGACTGGGTTTTTTTTATCAAGGTTTACTCCTTTAGTTATTAAAGATCTAACTGTAAACTGCAAGGCAGCAGTCCTAGTTTTGGTCCACCCCGGGTATTGCTGTACCCGGTACCTACTACCCTGCAGGCTTTCCCCTGTCCGCCACCTGAGGAGGCCCTTGATGGTGGACTATGAACCATACACTGGTGTTGTAGGAGGATAATATGGGGCAAGGTGAGGAACGAGGGCATACAAAGGGAAATGGAAGTTGAAGGAGATATAATAGACGAGGTGCAACAGAGGCAATAGGTCTGGTCTGGCCAGGTAAACCTGATGAAGGAGTGCCGGCTCCTATGGCAAGTGTTGGAATGAGTTTCGCCATATAGGACAAAAAAGAAAAAAAGAGGACGACTCAGACGTAGTAGGCAGATGGGGGTTTAAGAGGCAGTGGCGTCGAAAGGCCTTCAAATCTACGATTGCGCCGACAGAATGCTGTGGAAGCTGGTGGTAGAAACCGCAGAAACCGAGCTGAAGAAATCCGCAAAAAGTAATAAATAAATCAGTGTTTTATACTGTGTGTTGAAATTTGTATCATTCGTCACTTAAATTCAAAAATAGAAATCATTTAAACAATTATTATTGAAAGAAACAATAAATTAGTCAAATTTCTGTCAACTCATTCCCTCCGTAATACATAGACTAAGGAGAGAGAATAAAAAGAATAGAGAACGTTTTCGTCAAAATTTCAAAACTGATGAGATAGTGATGGTATCAATTAATTTTGAGACCTCCTGATTTAAAAAAAGAGGTTTACTGATGATGTCTGAATTTCTGCATGTGTAACGACCCGAGACCACACTCACAAGTTTTTTTACACTTTTATAATATGTTTCAATTATTTTTAGGAGTATTTCTCCCCCAAATCTATAAAAAACTTATTAATCTAAATTTCCCTTAAGAGCTCAAGCGATTTTAATTGAAATGTTATCAAGTTTACTGTGCTTAGGATCCCAAATAATACAAAACCACCCACATGTCTGTAAAAAAATACCGTTCAAAAGTTATGAGGTTTAAAATATACAAATAAATTTTTACAACCGAATGACGTTATGTGTTTGTCAGTGATGTAACAGACGTCGGTGAAGCGGTTTCCTGAGACAGGTGTTATTGATTGCCAAACCGATATAGCTATTGTCTGACAACCAAATGGAATCTATTGGACTCAATTAGTTTACTGAGTTCAATGTTGGATTTAATTACGGATTCTCCGAACAACCGTAATTGGTTTACGGTATGTTATATGTATAACATACCGTAAACCAATTATATGTTTTACACCTTACAAGACACGAAATCATCTACATGTGTAGATGATTTCGTGTCTTGTGAGGTGTAAAACATATTTACCATGTTCGTACACTGTACTTAGATACAGATGGTTTTATAGATAGAGTAGTATAAATTTAAATTTGTTATATCGGTATAAAGCCTTATAAAGTATGATTACATTGTTTTCCTTTAAAATTTTCGGTCATTCTTATCCCCACGTGACCAATAATTATAGATACAACATGGGTGTGAAATTCCAAACACATTTAAAAATCAATTTTTGATTTTATTAACCAAAACTCACTTTCAAGGGTTAAAACAAATCCTAAATCAATTTAAATGTTAAAAAAGATACAATTTTTTGATAGCTATATTATTAGTGAATTACTATGGAAAAGTGAGCTATTCACATGACCCGCATGGTGACAGTTTTGCCCGGGACCATGATAGAAGTTCATGGCTCAACCCAATTATTGTCTGATTAAATTAACATACGTCGAAGTTGTCCCTTTCAGTAATATCTTGCACAAGTTCTTTGGTAAACGCAATCAGACTGCAATAGCTACATTTTGGGGGGGATGTATCCCAAAAATGGTGGTTTCTATTTGTTTATGTATAATTAAAAATAAATCTAATTTTCCTTTTTACAATTAGATTCCGCTGAAACATTCCATTTATTATTTTAAATCATGACTCTAGGTCATTTTGTTACTGAAATATTCAAAATGGTAAACTCAATACACTGTGTAGTGTTAATCTTATAGAGAATAGTTAAAAATCAATAACTCACTTATTTACTTAAATTTTCTTTTAAAATTTAGTATGCAAGTTAGTCCAGTTAAGTTTTATGAATAGATCCATAAAACCCCAAAATTTAACTTCTCTTACGGCAACAAACCTAGGTACTCATTTTCCATGTAATTCTTACGGAGAATAGATAAATTGGTACAACTCGCTTAGTTATTGACATAAATTGATAAACCATTGTATGGGTTTTTACCAAGTAAACAACCTTAATATAACCACATTACCAAATAAAACAACCAAACTCTGTCAATACGAAAGAAAATTCAATTGAAAAAACATGAAAGAATATTAAATTTAAAATGAATATAAAATAGCAAGAGCAAAGGTGAAACAGGGAGGGTGGGAGTGACACAAACCGCCTTCATTAAGTCTCTGCCTCTTGATTATCATCCTGACTACGCTGTTAGGTATTCTTTGTTTGAATTATCCTTTATTAATTTTGTCTCTGTCATCATTTTAAACCTGCGTAATTGGAATATTTTGTTGTTTTAAACGTAAGCATGTCCTAAAAAATAAACGAGATCGCACGCAACACGCTGGCGTGAGGAGAGCGTGAGGAGAGGATAGTATGTACTGAGTATGCAGGTTTGCTGTAATAAAGGGTTTTACATGGTATGTATAAAGGCTGTTTACTAAATAAAACTCATACCACATTTTTTTGAAATTATGTCGATAATTTAGAGAGTTATACCGATTTATCTATTCTCCATAGGAATTACATTGGCAATGGGTACGTAGGTTTACTGCCGTAAGAAACATTAAATTTGAGGGGTTTATTGATTTAATGATAAAACTTAACTACATTGACTTGCATAGCACATTTTGGAAGAATATTTAAGTAAAATAGTGAGTTAATGATTTTTAGTTATTCTCCATGTATAACATTAGACAACGTACTGTGTTTACCATTTTGAATCTCTCAGTGACCAATAATCGATCTAGAGTCATGATTAAAAATACTAAATTGTGTGTTTTCTTAGCTGAATCCAATGGGGAAATGAAAAATTTGATTTTTATTTGACCCAAAACGTGTTCAGGAGGTTGAGTTATGAACTTCTATCATGGTCCCGGGCTTAACTTTTACCATGCGGGTCATGTGAATAGCTCACCTTTCCAAAGTAAATTTGCTAATAAACCAGTATCAGGTTAGTGATATCTATATCTAAATACGTGTACTATGCGAAAGTTATTTAATGCAATTTTAAATTACTATCCGTATATTAGTTCAATTTTCCAATTTGTAATCATAATACTATATGTCAATAATTGTTCAAAATATTAATGTATTAGACTAGTTCCTATTAAACCCCCTATCTTTTCCATAACTGTTATTCGAATCAGATGTGGCCCTCTAAATCAAATTATTTTTTTCCCTTTTTAGTAATAAGGTAGTAATAAATAATTAGAGGTAATATGTGTGATAATATGTTATCTTACTTATTCTAAAAAAAATATTCATGTTATACTATGGAAATACTATGGAATACTATGGAAATTTTTAACAAAAATTTTCAAATTTCTAATTCCACGAATAACCTAACTAATGGTTACTATGAAATGTCTAACCTTTCTTAGTTCTATGTGCTCAAGGCAAAACATAATAGTAAACTTTTTCTCTAAAATATATTTTCATCCCTCCATGTGCCATTCTCATTACAACCCCACTTACCCTTGCTAATTTTTACCTTCTCTTTTCAAATTATCTCGTATATTGTTATCTAATAATAAAATCTTGTAATGCACAATTCGCCTGGTGATTGTAACAGGGCGTATAAAACCCAAAAAACCAATCCCTTAGCTTACATAACGATCATTTAGTTGTTTTTATGAATCTCTTAGAAATATTACATTAATCCATTATTTGTATGTATAAAATTAGATTTTTGTCTATATATTGCTTGGAAATATGATAGTTAGTTTTTTTACGTTTTATAGCCCAGAAAAGCTAATATGGGTCTACCTCAATTTCTGTTTGTTTAACTAACTGTCTGCAACGCTAATCAAGGCATTTGTGTTTTATCTTCGTCGTGAAAACAAAAACATCGAAATTTATGATACTTATTTTCCTTGTATAAACTTTTCGTTTACTTAAAACTAATCCACACACTAGATAAATAAAATAATACGTTCTTAACCCCTACCTTTGAGTAATATTAGACATATTTTTTTAGTTTTACGGAAAATGTGATCTACTTGAGTGAATTTTAAAGAAACAACGAACAGCTATCAAATTCAGATTAATATTAGCTTAAAATAATTAGTATCGACATGGATATGTCTTAGCTCTGGGGGGGCTGTTGGTGATTTGTGAGATTGTAAATATGTAAAAGGTAACTAAAAAAAGGTAAAAGGAAAGGAAACTACCAGACCTATTGCATTGAATTTTTCAGTATAAAAGAATAAGAACAGCTGTTTATATGAACTAAAAAGATTACCTTTAGACATATCCATTATCCAACCTATTTCCCACAGGGAAGTAAATACAAACATTTTTCTGCATAGGCTTGCCATAGTAGTAACAACCCTTGGCCAAAATAAAGAGTTAAGAAATAATATGTATTATTATTGTTATGTTCTAATATATGTTTACGTTGATCATTGATTTCACAACTATTTCAAAATTAGGCTACATTAAAATGATATCTCAATGTATTGCAAATTGTAATACAGATACAAATTTTCTAATTTATCTAAAAAAGAAACATATTAAACTGAGGGTTTATTTGTTCTTTGAATTTATTTTTTATTATTCTGTTACGATAATGTTTCTTTTTTGCCCGATATTAGTTCGTTATGCAAACTGGTATACACAAAACTTTGTCTATGGAGTTTCAACTTAAATGTTTCGTAGAAAAGGTTAAAATTTTCATTTCGCTTACTATTTGTAATAAAACTTGGTATAAAGCTCCATATAATTTTTCTAATGATGATGAAAAATCTAAATAGTCTTTCCTCGTGGAAGCAAGCCTACTTACCCATAAGAGTAATAAAATAGCAAAACTTCCTTATTATTTGAAATATTGCGAATAGACTTGACAGACTGTACTGCTTCATCTAGTGAACGGTTTATATGAAGTAACCCCTAAATTTGTTCGTTCCTCGCGGCAACAAACCTACTTACTCAAATATATATATACATTATATAAATATTAAAACGAATGGAGTGTTCCCAAAAAAAGGTGTACGATCAAATAGTTTCCCCGATCCCATTAGTGGCGCGGTTCAAAAACACCCTGTATAGTTACGCTTATTGAATTAGTTCCCTTGCTCAACGTGAGAAGAGACGGAGACACAACCAAGCTCAACCTCATGAAGATAAATGGTTAGGTTGTCTTATAATCTTTATAAATGATGACGTTATGTTGTTGACACAACACGTTTAGGATAAACGTGTTGTTTAGGGCTTTTCTCGTAATGAAACCAACGTTTAAGTAAGTAATCAAGGTGCAAACTATTAACTATTTGATAAATATCCCAATTTATTCACTAAAATTTGACACATTTCTAGCATAAACAATTTTTATTTTGATCATCTATATCAAGTTTCAACAACATCTGCCCATAAATAAAGGAGTTTTCCAACTCTACATATAATTAACGTGGGAAATAGTATGCAGGTTATCTGCCATGATAAACACATAAACCATGATTTTTAAGTATTAATGGATGTATCTCAACCACATGAAGAAAAATACCAAGTTTCATCCAAAAATATTGATTAATAAGTGAAATACTAGTTTTTCTTTATCTTCCTTAAGATTAATATTGGAGCCCCAAAATACAACGTACTGTGTTTAGATTGTTTAAGATCTCGGAAACCTTTTAAGACAGATCAAAACATTAAAGTATACCTGCTAAATTTTGTATTTTCTTAATTTGATACTAATGATAAAAGACCAAAATTATTTTTTTTGATTGGAATTTTTTTAAATTATGAAAAACGCAAAACCAATTTGGCTACAAATGTTTGGGCTACAAACACCCCACCCCCAAAAAAACTACCCGTTCCGATTGACCGATATGTTTGGATTACAAACTCCTCCGAATAAATGTAGAAGTACAGTACAATACACATCTCTACTGAATTTGGTCTCGACGGAACGTTTTTACGAGAGTAATCGAGTTCGCAGACATATACGATAACTGTCTGTGACGTTTATAATAAAATTTGTAACAACTATTGTTTTTGACCTCTGAGCACCTCAAAACGAAACAGTAACATGGTCTCGAGGTTAAGTCTTCCCTTGAGACCTACGGTAATAGCTTTTTATGTATGGAAAATTCACTAAAAATAACTATCTATGCCTATTTCAGGTATAAGTAACGTCGTTTTACACTATATCTAGCAGCTCAGTGGCTAAAACATTACGTTTTACATTTTATTTCATTTAAAACAGCCAAAATGATGCAACGAAATTATTCAATTGTTGTGAATTAGCTTGCATTAATGGTAAATTTAATTCATTAAACATTTGAAATATATTTTTAACCAAATGATAAGTACAAAGCTACTAAATAGTTTTATCTTTAGCAGTAACTTAAGTGGGGTACTCTCAAGAATGAAAACATTTATTTCTCGTCCATTTCATCAAGTTAATACGAGGTAATATACACTCTGCACGAAGTTGAAATACCTGCTTTTACCATTTCTGTTGAGAGACTTTAGTAACTGGCGGACACAAAGTAAATACTGTTTATGAAAATTTGTTTGGGATTGTTTTACTGGAGATTCTAATACTTTATCACTTGCACGATAGTTCAATGGTATTATGATGTTATAAATATATTATGTTATTGAAATTGTTTACTTTAAATCTTATAAATCTTTACTTTGGAAGTAAAAACTTTAAATATATTAGAGATTCATCTGCATTAGGAGTCCATACACACACACGAGCAGACAGACAGGCAGGTATACGAACACTACCAAAACCACTTTGGTTGGTTCAGGAGAGCTCCAAACGTAAATATCCATTGAAAACTCAAAAACTTTAACGAAAAAAACTTTCTCTTCATACTTACATTAATAGGGGGACAAAGTTAAGATCAAAAATCCTGTATATAAATGAGACAAAAGTCCTCAACAATTAGTAAAATAAAACTTCTTAATAGTCTTAATCCAAATATACGAGTTGTTTCATTGTTTTCTACAGCTGTTTAGGGGTTACTTTATTGATTTTTCGATAAGGTAATCCCAAGGTTCAACATGGGTGAACGTGTTGCAGCTGTCTGCTTTGAGCGCATTAATCTTCATCAGCTTCGTTTCTTGTGTGACTTAAGAAACTGTTTGGATCATTAATGTCAGAGTGGTCGACTCTTGAACATCATCAAATTGGCGACGGTCCTGAGTAAGGCGATTTTGTATTATTTAATAGTCTTCATTATTTAAACTTAACAGAAAATTTAACTAAGTCAACATCTGATTTTGTGAATCGACTTTTGTGTTTGTATATTTTTTGACTGCTTTAATCTTTTATGTTTTCAGCTTTGTGCCGGTTTGGTCCGGATTATGTGTTGATTGTGTTATGTTTTAGATATTAGTTCGCCTGAGGACGGGATCAGATTCCAGATCCCGAAACGTCGTGAAAATTTGTTTTACATAAAATTGTGATGGAAAATGTCCGCAACAAAAACCTAAATAGCATTAATCTACCATCACCAATAATGGATTTCAAACAAAGAACCATTGTAAATGTTTTCTTTCTAAGTGGTTTTGGTTTCAGTGTTGGTGCTTTTAATTCTGACAACTACCCTAACATTAGTTTGTTCAAAATTATTGCTTTCCTAATAAATGTTAAAACGATTCAATGACAATAATAAGTTATCCTTTTATATAATGTTAACGACCTATTTATTTTGCACATTTTAAAACATTACCGACTAAAAATTTACCAGGTTAGTATGTTTAAGATACTTTCAAAGTTTTTCAAACCGGATTCGTAATAACGAATGTTTACGAATGAATGTTTATGAATGAATGAATGAATGTTTACGAATGAATGAATGTTTATGAATGCTTACGAATGTTTTATATGGTCAAAAGCTTACATAAAACGTTTCACACAATTGCTAAAGACTCTGAGAAGCTGTTTAACGTAAACTTGATTGTAGATGTAACAAACAGAGACAGCCAAGGTCTAAGGTGTTTCTCAAACCACCCTCATTAAGTCACCTCTGCTTTTGATTATCCCTCTCTGTTTAAACCCTCTTTGTCTGAATTATTCTCTCCTACAAGGACGTTTGCAACTCGAAATTCAACTGTCTCTAAGGAAATAACATGGAGTTTAAGAACTATTGGAATAAATTACATAAACCTGTTGATACGGTGATTGTAGTTATTCCTTAAAAAGATAGAACTATTTTCTAAGATTCTTAGCTGTCTCTATAAACTAAAGTAAGAGGTCAAAATATAATCATGATTATATTAAACGTAATGTCTAATTAAAGCTATATAATTATTTCGAGCACTATTAGCAAAAAGGCCTGTAATTAAATAAATTTTTATTTTTATCACGATAACATAAAATTTTTTGAAAGTATTCTTAAGAGTTTTTTATGTTAATTATGTTTGTAAATAATAGTTGTAAAAAGGAGTCTGTTACCGTGGTTCATTTATGGAAACATGCGTTCCAAACAATTCAAGCGATTCAAACAATTTCACATATTGAGTACCACAAAATTGATCAAAATCATCAAGCCCAAAGTTAAAGGTGCAAGGTGTTATTGTGCATGATAAACAATAAAAAACTTTTAAAATTTCATACATTTTACTGAATTAAATGTTAAAATTTCAATTTGATAAAATGTTTACTTAAAAAACAAGGAATTTTATTTTCTTTATTATTAAATAAAAGGGCTAAGAATTTCAATTTAGCCCAGGTATGAGTTAGTTCCAAAAATATTATTTTCATTACCAAAACTAAGTAGGCCTAACAGTTGAATAAATTCTAAGATTTATGAACACTATATAAAACATTTTTTAATGTTTTAAAGCTTCTTACTATTGCTATAAAAGAAGATTATTACAATAAGGATAACTGGCATTCCCATTCTTTATCTTCCCCACATTAAAAAACTTGTTGGAAATTTTTTCTTGTAGTATGGTGTCCTTGGATAAGCCGTATCCAATACTACGAGTTTAATACGAGCAAGGTTTGTATTTATATATTTTTCAGAAGGATCTCGAAAATGGCTCTAACGAATGTCCTTAAACTTTTTAAATAACTAATTTCCGAGTAGAAAATATGTTCTAGATAGGTCTAACGTCCAGGAAAATCTCAGCTTTCTTGAAATATTAAGTTTAAAACCTAAATGTGTGCTGTACAAAATGAACAGTTTTATTCGCCACGTTAACATTTTACGGTTTTTGGTGATTATATATGTATATTTTTTCTGTCTGACTATAAGTGACGTGTTTTATAATTACAATAATTACAATGTTTATACATATTACGTTTTTTACACTAATCAGCCGTTGTATATCTTAATATATAAAAAAGTCGTGTTAGTTACACCACTTATTACTCAAAAACGGCTGGACAGATTTTAATGATCATTAGTTTTTTCAATTAATTCGTCTCTGCTCTAAAATTTATAGTTTGAAATTTATATTACTTATACTCAAATTGAAGCTATCCTATAAAATGTGGATTACAGTTAGATTTGGATTGAATTTAGGTTTGATTAGAAAATTGTGAATCATTTCATTCAGATTATTTGTTTTTTGGGGGGGTGGTGGTATTAATATGTATTAGTATTGTATTGTATTGTCCTTAGTATTGTATGTATTGTTTCTGTATTTTTTTTATTTATTGGAAGGGGCGGATCTATCCCAAGGCACCAGCCGTAGCGGCTTTTTGCGCACCCCTGAGTAGGTGGCGGCATTATCACATAGCGAAAAGCAATTGGTGATTGGCGGGATTAGAACCCGGGACCTTCGGCACCAAAGCCCCGCGCTCTACCCCTAGACCAGCGCGCTCCCCTACTAATTAATATGTAATATGTTATTAATATGTATTATTGTTTTAGTACTGTTATCAACTATGCCGCGACCCAAAATATTTTTCACAACAAATCCGTAATGCTATTCGACTTCCAAACATGGCCAATCTTAGAATTAATATGTATTTACTGTTAGGCGTTACGAAGTCTGCCGGGTCAGCTAGTATTAAATAGAACAAACAGAAACAGGTCTTTCAAAAATTTAAGCACTTTTTAAGTATGTTGTACGGAGTATCTAAATATGTCACGCAAATCTTATATTATTTATTCCAAATACACACTAACATTTTAAGAAGTGTATAATAAACTGGACTTTGGCATTCCATATATCTCGAAATCATTTCTTGATCTGCGAAAGTAGATTATGACAGTAGTTTCTAGCTTAGTGTAAGACTTTTGGGTGATGATCTTTTTGACAAGGGATATGTCTAAGCGCTGGGGGTTAGCAATTTGCGAGACGTACAATGTGTAACGGAAGTGACGTCATATGAATAAGATAACATCTGATCAGAGTAATTGAAAACACTCATTTCAGATATGTCCATTATCTATTTACTACAGGAAAGTTATTTATATTTATCAATTCAATGGTAATTATATCTAATCTAATCAACGCTAATTGTATTTTTACGTATACTTAGAGAACGGTCCTAACCCTGCTATATTTTTAACGTCAACCTAAGATAAATTAAGATAGGTAAATTTTCAACCATTTACAGCCTTTTTAATATTTTCATTGGAAAATCGAATTAATTTTACCTTTCTTTAATATTTTATAAGTACTTTTTAGCGTTTTATTTTACAAAATTGCAAAATTGTTCAAACGTACTCATTAGTTTTCAACCTTGAGCTCTCACTTGCAATTATCATATTTTTATTAATAAGGAATATCATGGGGTTGGGTTTAAAAAGTATTCCTGTAATAAAATGTAAAATCACAGTACTGTGATGGTTATAAGGTTTTAAAGATACGGAAGAAAAAGTTTTACCCAGAGTCATCTGATCGTCGCAGTTTCAACCTGATTGGACATGTTCCAGTTCATTGAGAACATTCATCTTCTTCAGCGCTTCGTTTCTTTTGTGAAAACTGTTCTATTTTAGTAAACTACCTAGATTTATCACAACAAAATCTCTGTGAAAGAGATAGTGCATTCAATCCGATAACAAACACACACAAATAGACACACGGACTCATACACACACAACCACACACTCAGACAGACATCACGTTGAAAACCACCTTTTTGGATTCAGGAGACCCCAAAACCAATATACCCACTTTCAACTCAAATTAAAAAATGTTTACGAAAACAATACTTTCTCCATATAGTATCATACTAGCTGAACCGTCGAACATCGTAACGCCCCACAGTAAATATGTGTTAACTTTAAGATTGGCCATGTTCCAAAGTCAAATAGCATTACGGCTTCATTGAGGAAGATTTAAATAATCTAGGTTGCGGTATAGGTATGAGCCGTTCTGAAGTTATGAATGGAGTAACTAACACGACTTTATTTTATTATTTAGATGGATAATAAAAACTGACCAATCAACACACAATACTATAGCATTTACTAACTTAGGAAAAAAAATTAAGCACATAATCCCCTAAAACTGTGAAGTATCAACGTGTTACGTAAAACTGTTCATTTTTTACAGTTCAAATTTCATCATAAATAAATTGTATTTTGATTTCTTATACCTTAAAATAAAATTTAAATTAAGCTTTTATTATTAAAATGCATGTTTTTACTTATGTCATGTTAGTATTGTTTTTATACATTACAACAAAGTTCATGTAAATAATATACTTACTTGTATTCTAGCATTGACGATTGCTTTTTGTTGGTCAATGGACTAAAACATTTGATTCATTTACTACAGTTTTAACAAGGTACGACGTTATATTAAATTACAGTATTATTTAGATTTTTATTGCGGACATTTTCCATCACGATATTATGTAAAACAAAGTTTCACGACGTTTCGGGATCTGGAATCTCAACCCGTCCTCAGGTGAACTAATATCTAAAACATAGCACAATTAATTAGCTCGTCACTATGTTGTCGTCACAAACACGTCCATCAGACTCAAAGACATCGAGGGTTGTCTTTGAGTCTCCATGACGAGCGGACGTGTTTGGTTTCTTTTGTGTGTAATGGTTAGTGAATGGTTTGTTTGTAAGTTTTTTTGACTGCTTTGAACTTTTATGTTTTCAGCTTTATACCGGTTTGGTCCGGATTATATGTTAATTAATTGTGCTATGTTTTAGATATTAGTTCACCTGAGGACGGGATCAGATTCCAGATCCCGAAACGTCGTGAAACTTTGTTTTACATAATATCGTGATGGGAAATTTCCGCAATAAAAATCTAAATAATATCAATCCACCATAACCAATAATGAATTTCAAACAAAGAATATTACAGTAGGTATGACACCAGATATTTTCATTAAGGCGTTTATTTCCGATCATTAACTTCGCGCAGGGTGGAAAAGTCAAACCAAAACTAAGTTTTCCTTATGGAATCTAACGTGCAACGTCGAGATATATTTTACTCTAACAAAAAATGAAATGTAACTTCTCCGAAGAGCGAATATTTTCTCTTAATTCAAAACTCAGATTGCAACATTGCACTGCAAACATGTAAAACTGTTTGCAAACCCTCCCTAGATTGAGTGCTACAGTTTCAGCTTAGGGTTTATTCCATTTTACCTCTTGTTTGCAAACACTTGTTAAAAAATAACACTCTGCAAATAGCGATAGTCTGTGTTTTAGACAGCTAAGACTAATCTAGAGGAAGTTTTAATGGGGAAATGGAGTTTATACTGTGTTCGTCATGAAACCTAAACTCCAATTTCGGTGAAATTCGGCACAGACATAAAATGAATGAGCAATAATTGATAAATGCATTTCGAACCCCTTAAGGGGATGTACCCTAAAATCTAGCTTTTTACATATTATTAATCAAACAATCAAATTTTATACAATTTTGAATTTTGCTCTAAGTCAATCGTTACTGAAATATATATAATGGTAAACCCAGTACGTTGATCATTAAAGTCTCAATGTTATTTTATGGGGTAAAGGGAAATATTGTAAATATTGATAAAACTTTGAAAAAAGCTTCAAACGGTTAAGTTCTGATAATGAGTGTTGAAAAATATGCATTCTTTTGTTCCTCAAACAAACTTAGTCATCCACCATATTATCATTGAGGAAAATAATAAATTTACATACTTTCCTCATTTAACCTTTGATTAAGGTTAGATCGTATCATCATAAGTAATTGCAACTTTAATAGAACTTTTCTTGGTATGCAGGTCTTCTGCAACGGTAAAGTTTACTTTCTCAAAGATAGGTGGCTTAATATAAAAAATAAATGTAATATTTAACAAAAAAAGTGTCTATCAAGAACAGACATTTCTGGACATCTGCGGCTGAAGGGACGACAGCCCAAGGGAGTGTATTGATTATCAGTTCAGTCTGTGAACCATTCCCCAGACTAGAGGGTTTATGGCGGAAATAAAAATTATCTCCGAGAATTTAGCTTTGCTATAAAAGCTCATAAACTAAATAATGACTGAAAATCACGACGTCCTAGTAAAGTTTTAATTGGACATTTAAGAACTTAATTTTCTTAAGAACTTAATTTTTTTGGTAATTTTCCTGTTGCTAAAGAAGTTATTTTATCTTTTATATCGTTTAAAAAAATTTTAAACTAATACAGGTGACTTTGGTTTGCTATCTTGAAATATAAACAATAATTTTAAAGAAATAAAAAATTTTGATTCTTGCGTCAAAATTTTAATGTTAGATTATAATTATAATTATAATTAAGGGCTACTAACGTGAAAATGTTTTTCATAAAAAATACAAACTCAATTAAATAATACTTTTATGTTTTATTTAAAAGACAGAAAATTCTGTTTTGACCATTTAAGTATTCTTTAAGTAAACTGAATTTCAATGGATCTTCGTCAACAATAGGATTTTGAGTTTGTTGAATTTAAACTGACACATTCAATACTTAAAGAAAAGCTAACATTATTTAAAATGTACGTATTTTTCCATGTTAAAACAATGGGCGTTTGAGTACATATATTTTGTGTCATTAATGACACATCTGCATTTGCTTTCCCTATAATTTTATTTTACAAATCTCATTTCATTATTTATTTTATAATTAATTATGTCATGAAAAAAATAGTTAGGAACAACAAAACAGATAAAATTGCTATTATCCAGAGAATATAGTGGAGGATTATCTTTTTCCTAATAGATTTTACTCTTATTTATTTTGTCTATTTTAATTGTTTATCACAAAAATTTTAACCTTCATTAATGAAACCAACAGGTAAAGCTGGTTTATTTTAATTTGTTAGTGAATTTTTTTCGTAACCTTCTTATATCTGGATCATCGTTGTTGATCAGCCGATATAATCGTTAGTAACTGTGATGTTTAGCCATTACTAATAACTAATTAATTACTAATTAATAGTGATTTAAAGCGGCTACTTTTCAAAATTGCTTAGTACCGTATGACTTTTAAATTTAATAATTTTACCATTTATTTAAATTTTAACCCCTATTCATCATATATTTTAAATAATAAATACACAAACTGAACTCCAGTCATCATCTTGTTTAAACAGACTCCTTTAAATTGTAATTCTCAAGATCTCTCTTAGAGAACATTAGAAAAGAACAACAATAGTTTAATTATATATGAAAATATACAAATGAAGTTAAATTTTTAAAAATACATCAACATCAAATGTAAATGTATACACCTCCACAGATGTTAAAGGTAAAAGTTTGCATTTACATGAGATTAAGAGATGTTTTATTCAACAAGTATTTCCATACTTTGTTCTAACGCGGTTTTTATTTCTGTATAAATTTTCAAATCTGATACAGTCTATTCGGTATATATATTCTTATTTTGTCCAGTTCAAAATTTTTAAATAAACTAAGTAATACATGTAATAAATATATTTTAAATTGATAAGTATTAAATAATTATCATTTTCATTTGTTACTACTTTCCCTTTCAACATGATAAAAAATATTAATAATGTTAATAAACTATCCACATCCATAATACAGTCACACAAAATAAAAATTTGGTTGTATAAATTAATAGTTGTTTCAGTTTTCCTGTATGGATCCACTAAATGAAATAAGGAAAGGAGCTGATTGTGTTCAAAACCAAAGAGTTCAGAAAGATATATAGACCCACATGTGACCAAGGAGAGTGGAGGAGGAGATATAATAAAGAAATCAGAAATCTACGTAACACTGAAGACATTATGAGTGAAATAAAGTGTAGATGATTAAGATAGAATGGTAACGTGATGAGAAGGAAAAAAAGTCTCGACCGGACACAATCAGTAAAATTAACCCTAATGAAAGGCGACCTCATAGGAGACAAAAACCAAGGTGGTTGGACCAGGTCAAGTCGGATATGCAGAGTTGGTAGAACAGGAAACAGGGGATAGATTGAATTGTAGAGGCTTTGTTGGTGTGACTAAATATCACTTGTGATATCGATGGCCCTGGGAGTAAGAGTAAGTACAGAGTAAATCATTTGTAAAAGGTCCATGATGATGGTCAGTTCAGGTTACAAGTAAAACTGTTGAGTTTCAGGCACATAAACAGTTACAATTATAATTATAAATAAAGACAAAAATCCCATTCTGAGTGGTTTTCAAACCTATTAGATAATAATTAGTGACTCGTTGCTTCATGAGTCACATAGACTAGCCAGAGACGTCCGATCTTGATCTGACAGACAGGAGTTGCCCAAACGTTTGGCTTAGGGTCCTGAATTACAGCGTCAGTGAACCTTCCACAAAAGTGATACTGTATTCTGTATAACCTATAAAATAAGTGAGTGTTAAAACATTATTTTTACTGAATGGATTATGCAATTTCATAGCTGTTTTTTTTTCGATGAAGTTGTCTATTGACTCAATGTAACAGGTGGTCTTGTTTCAGTTAAACTCCACCCTGCGTGAGCCTCCCTCTGCAAGTTGGGAGGTCGAAGGTGGAAGGATATTGGCCTCCAGGGAAGCGCGCGTGCAGCTGCCTTCCCAACATCTCGCACTGTACTAACAATTAACTCTAAAACTATTAACTTGTTTCTAAATTATCTGGAAATAATTGCAGTATTTAATATCAAGAGATTTTTTTATTCAATTAAAATATATCACTTCAGAGATTGACATTGGGTAAATTCAAAGAAGATGTCTAATAATTACTGGTAAATCCTTTGTGACAGGTCACTCTCACCTCAGTTCCCTCTTTTCCTGCCAAAGGGGTTTTGTAACCCCTGTCTGAGCCGGAACACTAAGTCTAATCAGAATTCTCGGGGAGAGGTGTCCTTGAGGAACGATTCCTACTTAGGGATGTTCTATCCTAGGGCGTAGGGGAAAGATTCCTTCCTTTTTTGATGACTTGGGAGTTGTTGAGTTAAGAAATAGATCTTCTAATGATGTTGCGTGGCCCAAGCCCATATCTGGATTTTTTGAGTTTTTTTACTCCTCTGGGAATGATGTAGACTAAATATGTCCTACATTTTCCACCCTCATTATCTTCATTTGCTTTCCCTTCTTCCCGGTGGCTGTCCCATATACCTCAGCAGGATGTGCTTATCTGGGGCATTTTAATACTCCATAATCAACATCCAACAAATATTTTTTTATGCAAACCAAACATTATGTCTCTAATTATTATTTTTAGCGAATTTCCCATAGGGAAGAAGCTATTACCGTAGGTCTCATGGTAAGACTTAAGCCCGGGACCATGTTATTTTTTCTTCTTTAGGTGCCCAAAGTCCAAAAACAATAGTCGTTAAAATTTATATATATATATATATATATATATATATATATATATATATATATATTGTGTGTGTGTGTGTGTGTGTGTGTGTGTGTGTGTGTGTGTGTGTGTGTGTCTGTTAGCACGATAACTCTCGTAAAAATGGTCCGATCGAGACCAAATTTGGTAGAGACGTGTATTCCTACAAATGCTCGGACGAGTTCGTAAACCAGACATATCGGTCAATGGGAACGGGTAGTTTAGGGGGGTTTTGTACCCCAAAATGGGGTTTTTTGTGTTTTTCACGTGTAATTTTTAAAAATTTCTAATTTTATATTTCACCATTGGAATCAGCTTAAAAAACTACACAATTAAGTTCCTTAAAGTTTTTCTCTATCTCCAACGGTTACCGAGATATTAAAAAATCTAAACACAGTACGTTGTATTTTAAGGCTCCAATGTTAATCTTATGGAGGATTAGGAAAAATTAATTTTTCACTTATTATCTAATATTTTTTGATGAAACTTGATATTTAGCTTCATGTGGTTGAGATCCATACATTTGTGCTAAAAAATCATAGTTTATGTGTTTATCATGGCAGCAAACCTGCATACTCTTTTCCCATGTTAATCATATGGAGATTAGGCAAACTCCTTTATTTACGGACAGATGTTGATAAAAGTTGGTATAAATGTTAAAAATAAAATTTTTGATGGTATACTTTCAGTGTTCCTCACAGCAGCAAACCTACTCACTCTTTCCCATGTTAATGTTATGGAGAATAGGCAAATAATTCCCATGTTTATCGACAGATTTTGACCAAACTTGTCATATATTATAATTATTATATTATTGATTTGGAAATTCGCTGAGTACGCAGGTCTGCTGCGACGGGGGTATTTCAATTCATTTTATTGATAAAGTTTCAGATTTTAATTCCTAAAATTAGCTAATTGAACAGAGAATATTTTACTTATAATGTATTGCTTGAAACTTAAATTTTACTTTTCTAAATAAGGATTGATAAATTGGCAGTGAGAATTGTTTTACAATAGTTATAAATCGGTTAAAATAGCGTTGTCTTATCAAATTGTACTAATTTACTGTAAAAATAATCAAATTAACGTGCAACCAAAGCCGGTAATAGCAGGAAAAAATTACTTTAGGTGAATGTGAAGCATTTATGACAGATTTTTCTCATCGAGTGTTATTTAATCTTTATGGCTTCAGTCCATTACTATAAAATTGGATCAATACCAAAATAAAAATGGACTTTCAGAATAAGTTGTCATTATTTTTCTGACAAAATACACCACTATCGGAGCTGTCAAGGGAGGTAGCCCCGGTAGGGAGGTAACCCCGGTAGGGAGATAAACCCGGTAGGGAGGTAACCCCGGTAGGGAGGTAGCCCCGTTAGGTAGGTAGCCCCGGTAGGTAGGTGTAGCCCCGGTAGATAGATAGGTAGCCCCGGTTGGGAGGTTTCCCCCGAGATTTTCTCATCGAGTGTTATTTAATCTTTATGGATTCAGTCCATTACTATAAAATTGGATCAATACCAAAATAAAAATGGACTTTCAGAATAAGTTGTCATTATTTTTCTGACAAAATACACCACTATCGGAGCTGTCAAGTCTTCACTCAAGATTGAAGGTCACGCCCAATACTTAAAATTTAGACTAGTATCTTAAAAACACTTTAAATTAACAGATTGAATATAAGAAATGTCTTCAATAAACGCTGTGGTTTCTCGAGTCAAAAAGTTATGGATGGTTATGGGTGAGAGTTCTGGGGTTCTGGGTGGTATCCCCGGTAGGGAGGTAACCCCGGTAGGTAGTTCCGGTAGGGAGGTAGTCCTGGTAGAAAGGAAGCCGAGGTATAGGGAGGTAGTTCCGGTAGGGAGGTAGCCCCGTTAGGTAGGTAGACCCGGTAGATAGATAGGTAGCCCAGGTAGATAGATAGGTAGCCCCGGTTGGGTGGTTGCTCCGGTAGGGAGGTAAAACCGGTAGGGAGGTAACCCCGGTAGGGAGGTAACCCCGGTAGGGAGGTAACCCCGGTAGGGAGGTAACCCCGGTAGGGAGGTAACCCCGGTAGGGAGGTAACCCCGGTAGGTAGGTGTAGCCCCGGTAGATAGATAGGTAGCCCCGGTTGGGAGGTTTCCCCGGTAGGGAGGTAGAACCGGTAGAGGGAGGTTGACCCAGTAGAGGGAGGTAGACCCGGTAGAGGGAGGAAGACCCGGTAGAGGGAGATAGCCACGGTCAGGAGGTTGCTCCTGTAGGTAGGTAGCCCCGGTAGGTAGGTAGGTAGCCCCGTTTGTGAGGTTGCCCCGGTAGGAAGGTAGAACCGGTAGAGGCAGGTAGAACCGGTAGAGGGAGGTAGGCCCGGTAGAGGGAGTTAGCCCCGAGGAGCTCCTGTAGAGGAGGTAGGTAGGTAGGTAGCCCCGGTAGGTAGTCCCGGTAGATAGATGGGTAGCCCAGGTAAGTAGGTAGCCCTCGTAGAAAGGAAGCCGAGGTAGAGGGAGGTAGCCCTGGTAGGTATGTAGCACCGGTAGGTAGGTAGCCCCGGTAGGTAGGTAGTCCCGGTAGATAGATAGGTAGCCCCGGTAGGTAGGTAGTCCCGGTAGACAGATAGGTAGCCCCGGTAGGTAGGTAGCCCCGGTAGGTAGGTAGCCCCGGTAGAAAGAGAGCCGAGGTAGAGGGATGCAGCCCTCGTAGGTAGGTAGCCCCGGTCGGTGCTGCTCTGCGGAGAGCAGTGGCAATGTTTTCTTACTATTCGAGTTGGGTTCCTAGCTTTTCTCACAAAATTAGACAGCTCATCGTTAGTAAACGTTCCCACTTCGGCTTCGGATTGACTGATGCGTCTGGATTATGAACTCGTTCGAGTAAATGTAGGTATACACATCTCTGCCAAATTTATTCTTATTTGAACAAGGTACCGTGTTCACAGACACACATATATACACATTGACACTCATAGCACATAAATACATGAATAGAGACGTAGGGCTTAGGTCTTGCCAAGAGACCTCCGGTAATAGCATCTTCCCTATGGGGAAATTCGCTAAAACAGCAATCAAATATATTACTCGTTTTAAAAGTTACTTGATTCATTAGTCTAATGCACTCATATTACTCAAACATGGCATTTATACAGTTGGTGTATATTTTGCAAAGTGAATGACAATAAGATAAAAGTAATTGTTATACTATTTTAAATAGTGAACAATATATTACCTGTCAGCAGCAGACCAGAACGTCTATTTACGATGTTTGTCTGTTGTTCCGAACAGTTTAATTAGACTTGTACACTTGTTTTCTATTTAAATGCTACAAAACCACCTTCACATCAGATTGACTTCTCTAATTAATTTAAACCACGGCGACAAACAATTAGGATTTAGCTGTTACAGACTTCACCAGTATTACACAACAGTTAACCTTGCTTGTTTGGCTAGTAATTGTTTAGTTTACACAACCAGATTACTAAATATTTGTAGTATTAATACAAAAGTTTTAATAATAATATCTGTATTGCCATTAGAACAAATACATGTCAAGCAATTTTCTAAACCACTACAAAATGTCAGCTTTACGGAAATAGCTGTTTTACGTACAGTGTGATAGTAAAATTACTTTTACTTGAATTATTTTGATGAAAAAACTGCCTTGGATACAAACAAAAGATCATTTTTCATATATATCAGTTTTAACAAACATTTTTATCTAATTTAATACTTTCCTTAAGCCCGAGGGTAAGGCAGGCGAAGAACGTGCTGGGTTTCTTGCTAAGAGGTGATAATTAAGTACGCCGGATGTAACGCTACTAATTAATTATAAATTCTAAAACCAACCCTTTACAAGCCCCAGCACATTCACCATTATTTTCTCAATTTTGAAATTCCACCGTTATCACTTATATGTTGCTTAGCTGAAATATTTAACGTAAATATGTAAATAACATTTACTAAGGTGGTTAATGTTTGTATGTTAATTGTATTTAATACTTTCATGTAAGTTTTATACCAAATAGGATATTTAGTAATTAAGTAGCTCATTGATATTTCTAACGTACTATGTTAAAGAGCTTAAAGTTTTTCCCAAATTTTAAATTCATGGAAAACCTTACTGAAGTTCATTGTTGTCCTGAGTATTTTGCTGACATAATGACATATCTAGTCTGAATAAATCATGATATTTTTGAGAAAAGATTTTGAATAATTATTGAAAGTTAATTCGTATTTAGGTTTAATTCCTTCAGATTGTTCGATACTTGACCCCGCTGTCGTTGGCCATTGAGCTGTTAGTTAATAGTCCTTGTAGATTAATCAGCTGTTTGTCTTGTAAAACAGCTAAATGCAACGTTTACACTCTTCACATTCATCTTTCTATCCGAATAAATTTTTAACGGGGATTTTGTGTTCCAAAACTGCGTTTTATAGATTTTCTCAGGTATTTTTTAACATAAATAATATGTCTTAGCTCTGGGCGGGATATTGGCAATCCGTAAAAGGAAGTGACGTCACATGGTTAGTGATGTCGTATAGATGTAAGGACAGCTGTTCAGAGGAACTGAAAATATTCCCTTAAGACCAAACACATTAATAAAAATCTTTGCTCTGTCTCTATATCAAATGCTTACTGAGAAGCGCAAGTTTAGTTAAAAGTGTAGATACCACTTAATAAGTACCGATTAGTCGACTTCACTTAAAACATACTTAGTGAGGTTGAGCAAACTTAGTGTACTTGCAAAGTAATGCATATGCTATGGTGTACCACTGCTTCATATCTACCGTTCTCCAAAGAAGGTATTTTAAGCCAAGTATGAATGAGGATTGAGTGTAGATTGTGTAGAATTGGCTAGATCTTGAAGTCGCGTTACTGACTAAGGCTGATGTTCCTGAGAAATTAATAACCCAACAGTCAATATATCTAAGGGTATATCTAAGGACCTATAGTTTATGCTGTCTGAACCACTGCCTCTGAATTACGAAATGGGCTAATCATGAGGGTGGTCTTTGCGGATTAATGTAGTATTCAATAGTGCGGACGTTAATCCACATCACAGAATACTAAAAAATAGAAATAAAAAAATCGAAACTTTCCTAGAGGTTCCAAAGTAAACAGATTCTTTATTTTAGGCTACCAATCATTTCTGTGCAAAGTGTTTGGGTTTTGAGGTAGTTTAATTTTTTACATTAAGCCCCATCAAGGGATTCTTTGTTGTCATTGATATGTTTTGATCACCTTTTTGAAAGAAAATTAATTATAAATACTATAAGCCTTTATCTCAACCCAGTACCAAGAACATTTTCAAAATCTCATGGAATTTGCACACAAGAGTAAAATATTTTACAAATACCTCATGGAATTTGCACACATGAGTAAAATATTTTACAAATCCAATACTATAATACGAGCAAGGTTTATATATATATATATATATATATATATATATATATATATATATATATATATATATATATATATTTGCACACGGATCTCGAAAACGGCACTAAGGATTTTCTTTAAATTTTGGAAATAACTAATTTCTGAGTAGAAAAAAAGTTCTAGATAGGTCTAATGTCCAGGAAAATTCTTGTTTTCTTGTAATATTAAGTTTAAAATCTAAAAATTTAACATTACGCTTATGGAGAATCAAATGTAAACAATACAAATCAAAACAGCTGTTTATAACAGTTTGACAGTTGTTGATTGAGGATGGTGCAAACAATATGTGAATAGAGGTTTTGCATTAATATTTATTTTATGTATGTAATAAATGAAAAATTATCAAATTACTAAACAATTTGTAAAAACTAAAGGGTAAAATAACCGTGCGAAATAAAAGCAGAGAAAATTATTTCCAAAATCTTTTGTGTTTTGAAAGAAACGTATTTATTCTATTGCTTGAAGCCACTGTAATAAGCCAATTAACTGGTGTAAATTATATTTATCTTTTGCTTTTCAATCCTCATTCCTTTTCTAGCAAAATTATTTGATCACAGGATAATAATAACAAACTGTATGGACATTTAAATTCAGTATAAGATTAGCTAAAACAATTGAGGTTGGCCAAAAACTCTTAAACGACGACGACAACATGACCGACGCCGTAGCTCAGGTCTCACGTACGCAAGGTCGCGTGATCGATCCCCACCCGAGGGCTATATTTTTGTTCAGTATTTATGCCATATTAGTTAAGGGGTATGAAAATGGTTTTATTTAAACCACATAAATGTTTTCATTGAGCAGTAAATTTGTTTTAATTTTGCTAATTAACTTGTAAAAACATGTCTTATTCTATCCGAGCAAAGCTCGGTCACCAGGTACTAAGACTTAAATGATTTAGACAAATTATATTTCAAAGATATAATCAATTACCGAGGACGCAGGTCTACTGCGACGGGTGGATCACTTTATACACTTATATTCAGAGAAAGGCAGAAAATACAACATTTTTAAATAATTTTGATAGCCTCGGTCGAGATTAGTTGGAATGATAACCATTGAAACGTGGAGTGAGGTTTAAGGGGTAAAGTCTGACGATGAATAATTAAAATAAAAGCAGAAGTATTTTTACTCGAGTGAGAGACACTTTTGAAAAATTATAATTGGGAGTAGTAAATTTAAAAGTTTCAAAAGCTCTCATTTTGTAGATTAGGAAATAAATAGAATATTATGTTGGACTTATTTCGTTATGTGAGGTGAAAAACAGAGTGTACGAATATTTGAACCGTATAATTCTATCTTTCATAATATTTTCCTCCTAATCCCATTCCTTCGTATCTTTTGAAAAAAAAACTGTTGGCTAAAGTTTATAGAATAATATGTGCATGTGTATTTGGTTTTCAGTCCCTATCACTGACCTTGAGCCCACACCATTAGTCTTTCGTTCGATAAATTTTCATTAAATTTGGTACGAGAATATGCTTTAGTTATGTGTTTTTTTAACTATTCTTATTCTTTTAATTTATACTTTTAAGAGTAATCAAGTTCTAAAAGCACTTAAATAAATAAGTTTTTTGAAAAAAATAGATTGATTGTTTGGTACAGTATAGGTTTTTTACCTTAACCTCTAAAATTCCCGTTGTATGACATATATTTTTTGAACAGGTATATAATTATTATAACAGTCTTAATTGTTAAAATTATAAAAACTACTTAATGCTCATGGCTCATCAAGAAATCTAAAATTTTATTTTGTCAAAAAATTTGTCTATATTTTTAACGAATACACTTTCAAAATATATTAATCGCTGCCTTTGTAAAAAGTATAATCCCTTCTCGATGATGAGGATCGTTTCTGCCAGCGCTGAGGTTCGCAAATAACGGATCAAGGCAGGATTATCTGAACCAGAAGGTATTGATTTACCAGATCAGGCCCCGAACTGAGTTGAATGAAAAGGTATTATGCTGTGGGAAGAAAATATACGAGATTTTATCAACGTTGGTAATAGTTGACTTTAAAAATGTTGTAATTTTGTAGATGTACTTTTATGTAACTTATGTTTGAAGAATAGTTTTTTGTCTTTGTGGATTACACTTGATGCAAATTAAAAGAAACAAATATTCATGGGCGAATCATATGGCAATACTATTTCACCTAAACTTAGTTTAGTTATTTCATTTAACAAATTTTATTTTGATAAACTATATTTTATAAAATATGTATGTAAAATATTTACTTTAAATGTTCAATATTTAGTAAGATTACAGTTTGGTTGGCTGAGTGCTTATAGTGCCCACATGCAACATTAAAGGTCACCGAATCGAGTTCCGCAAGAGTCATAAGTCATAACACAATGCCAAATTGTCATTGGGTTATTCATTAATGGAGTTTCCAGGGTCGACGTTAGATATCAGTCTTACAATACGAGAATCGGGTTTAGACCGTTTCTCATCAAAACGAAAAGAATACCAAAGATCATAAAAGCTAATAACAAAATATTTAAAAAAATGTGTAATGGTAATAAACAGCTAGATATAGCTATGGGACAGATAATATTACAATACAATTAACCCATTCTGATCTAAAGATAGACGGTGTACGTCTCTTTATATAACATAGATTAATTAGTTCAACAAGAGTTTAAAATTGTTAATAGAGACTTTAACCCCCTCTTATAACCACTAACCATACAAGCAAAACAGGTGACCACTGCAATTCCTATTAAACCTTAAATTGCGGTCAACTTCCACAGTTTATTTAATTATGCCCCTCCCGGCTCTTTACCACAAATTTACAAGCCAAATTGTGATTGATCGAGGTCGGGATTCGAACCCTAGCACTTCCGAAAGGAAGTGACGCTTTCGGCTACCCATGCATAGTGTAACATAGTTCCTAGTTGGCTGCAAAACATACTCTAGCGGCAAAAATACTCTACGATATTGTTCCGAGATTAGATCATAGAGAGCAGCACGCAATGTAGTTCACAAAGTTCTCGATAGATGTCGTCGAGCAGAGCCGGTTGTTTTTTCGAAACATTATATGAAAACATTCGGACCTAAATGTATTTAGATTATAACCTATAACATAATACACTCATTGTTTCTGTTTGTTTAAAAATAATTAGTTTTGAAGTAATTATAACTTCTAAGCAATTTGCTACTCCAAATAGGGTCAATGTATTTGTATACATTAATTACAACACCAATAGCCAATTAACACAAGAACAATTAATTACTTTTGGTTCAAAGCTCTATCGAGATTGCCTAATAATTACCAAGTGTATGTAACTTTATGTATCAAACTAATAATCAATCTCTATCCGTGACTAGTAGAAAGGTTTAGAATTTACTATTTAAAAATATTTGTTTCACCTTTCTTTTCTTTAGTTAAGGTTTTCGGTAGATACGATGTTTCTTGATTAGAACGTCACTAAAAATAATGATTACAATGTAAAGGGTAAATACGAGTAAATAAACTTTATTGCAACACTGTATTACCTGGGAATCAAACACTATATTCGAACGCATTTCAATAAATGTGAGATCGCACGTGAGTAGAATGAATTTCAAAGAACTTAAGAGTATATTATATCCAACGTAATAATTGCATAGTACTGAGTAAGCAGGTTTGCTGCAATCAGGGATGTGTTACATGGTAACGTGATTACAATCACGTTAATCATCAACAACAATCAACAAGCGTCAGGAAGGGGAAACAGCTGACATCAGATGAAGCGTGTTGTTTAAGGCTGTTCAGTGTTGACTAAGTAAAAACACACAACAACATTTTATCAAATTATGTCAATACTAAATTGAGTTATATAAATTTATTTACTCTCCATGTGCAATGAATACGCAGGTTTGCTGCTGTAAGAAACGTCAAATTTGGAATTTTATGGATTTATTGATAAAACTTAACTATATGGACTTGCATAGCAATGTTTGGAAGATTGTTTGAGTAGATTAGAGTTATTGATTTTTAGCCATTCTCCATAAGATTAACATTGCACAATGTACTGTGTTTACCGTTTTAAATATCTCAGTAACCAACCGACTTATCATAAACGACGAGTCATAATTGAAAATAGTAAATTGTTTGTTTTTTAGCTGAATCCAATGGCAAAAATGTTTGTATTTACTTCTCTGTGGGAAATAGGTTAGATCATGGATATGTCTAAAGGGAAAGGTTTTAGTTCATCGAATCAGCTGATCTTATTCATTTATGTTACAAATTCAATACAAAAGCTCTAGTAGTTCCTATTGAAACCTGTTATATGTTTTCCATCTGAAAAATCGCCACCCTCCAGAGCTAAGACATTTTTTTCAAAAATGATACATAAATCAATTGAAACCCCCATTTTTGGGGTAGAAACCCCATCCCCTCCAAAGTGTAGTTAGTGTAATCCAATTGCGTTGCCAAACGATCTCGTTCAAGGCATAACAAAAAGGAACAACTCCAGAATTTTATAATAATCCGACATCAATTACAGCCGTTATCTTGTCGACACACGCACAAACTCACTCACACATATGTATTGAATTTTAAATGACCCCCGGGTTTATCCGTCACCATTCGGGTCCTGTGAATAGCTCACTTTTCCACAGGAAATTCGCTAATAAAAGGTCAGTAGACCAGACAAAGAGAAAGTAATAAAGAAAAATGGAATTTTGATACCGAGCCACGGAAGTACAATAATCTTGGATGACGGCAATATCTTTCACGGCATTGCCTCCGAGAATAACCCTGTTATAACATTTTTACAGTTCATATACTTTATACCTATATAAATGCTATTACCGAGAGTTTTGTATGTATAGAAATACTGTACATTACTTTTTTATCTATTAAGGATGCACGTAAATTGAACTTTATTTTCAATATATTTTTGTGAAACTGACTAAAACTCTAGTTTGGTTTGGTCTCTGGTTCTTGTCTATAGCAGAAAACATGATTATACATCTTTTAGATTAGATTAGATTATTGAAATGGCGACCGAGGTAGGTATTTTAAGCCAAGTATGAATGAGGACTAAGTGTTAGATTATTGTGGAGCGATCATGTAGTCTTGTTACTGACTAAGGCTGACATGTTCTTTAGACAGAACTGTTAATTAATAGCCCAACAGCCGATAGCAACTAAGGGACCTACAGTTTAACGTGGAATCCGAACCACGGCCTCTGAATTACTAATTGGTCTAATTATGAGGATGGTCTTTGTGGATTAACGTAGTATTCAATAGTGCGGACGGTAATTCACACAAGAGAACACTACATCCACTCACCATCACTCACAACTATCCACAATTCGTGATCTCCAAGTAACTGAATTACAGGATGACGCCACCATCCCAGTTTTAAATAAACACTGATAATGAGTATTGAATACTGATAAACACAAATAAAACAATACCCCTTCATTAATTATCAAACGCTTTAAAATATATTTAATAATAAAAAAATATTACTTTATAGTATCCTAACTTATTCATACAACATAGGCCTATAGAAATATTTTATATGCAAAACTATAAGATTTCATTTATTTCATGCTCAATGAATGAATAAAAAAATAGTGATTCGTATTCCACGTTAAACTGTAGGTTCCTTAGTTGCCATTGACTGTTGGGCTATTGATTAACAGTTTTGTCTAAGGAACCTATCAGCCTTAGTCAGTAAAAAGACTAAAAAAAGACACTCATTTTTTACTCATACCTTGGAACGGTCGCTATTTCAATAATCTAATCTAATAAAAGGTAAAAAGTGTGTAATAAAAGTATTTTTCTCGACTTTTGAGACGATTGAAATTAGATCCTTTTAGAAACGCAAATATCTGTTAAGCGTTACGGTGCTCTCAGGTTTTTAATAAGAGACAATTCTCATCGCTTTAATCCAATACTATAATACGAGCAAGGTTTGTATATATATATATATATATATATATATATATATATATATATATATATATATTTGCACACGGATCTCGAAAACGGCACCGAGGAATTTCTTTAAATTTTGGAAATAACTAATTTCCGAGTAGAAAATAAGTTCTAGATAGGTCTAATGTCCAGGAAAATTCGTGTTTTCTTGTAATATTAAGTTTAAAATCTAAAAATTTAACATTACGCTTATGGAGAATCAAATGTAAACAATGCAAACCAAAACAGCTGTTTATAAACGTTTGACAGTTCTTGATTGAAGACGGCAAAGAACAATATGTGAATAGAGGTTTTTCATAAATATTTATTTTATGTATGTAATAAATGTATAATTATCAGGTTACTAAACAATTTGTAAAAACTTAAGGGTACCATAACTGTGCGAAATAAAAGCAGGAAAGAGTATTTCCAAAATCTTCCGTGTTTTGATAGAAAACGTATTTGTTGTATTGCTTGAAGCCACTGTAACAAACCAATTAATATGTGTAAATTAAATTTCTCTTTTGCTTTTCAATCCTCATTCCTTTTCTAGCAAAATCAGTTGATCACAGGATAATAATAACAAACTTAATGGACATTTAAATTCAGTATAAGATTAGCTAAAACAATTGAGGTTGGCCAAAAATTCTTAAACGACGACGCGAACTTGGCCGACGCTGTTAGTAGCGCTCAGTACTTACGTACGCAAGGTCGCGTGATCGATCCCCACCCGTGGGCTATATTTTTGTTCAGTATTTATGCCATATTAATTAAGGGGTATGAAAACGGTTTTATTTAAACCACATAAATGTTTTCATTGAGCAGTAAATTTGTTTTAATTTTGCTAATTAACTTGTAAAATACATGTCTTATTCTATCCGAGCAAAGCTCGGTCACCAGGTACTACATTCTTAAATTCATAACAGTCAAAGAATGTTTCTCCGTAGGGTGAATATTCGTCGTTTTTCTTTCTCATAACGTATTCAAGTGTCTCATATTTTAGCACAGGTGAGATATCGAGGAGCTTCTTAGGCTGAATAAAACATGACCTTGCTCATGCATAGGCATCGGCAGGCCTCACTAGTCCCTGCATGAAGCCTATCCTCACAAACGTTACGTTACCTTGCCTTCCTTTTATATTACATTAAATTAAATAAATTTTTGGATCGTATTCGGGAAAAATTTAAACATTTTTAGAAGATGTCAAGTTGAATGACATTGGCATTGTTGACACCGGCCGCGGAAGCCTATGTTTGAAGATTTATAAATACTGTCGTTAAATTTACTAATCAAACTATCAAATCAGTTTTGGTTTTTTGTTGACATGGATATGTTTTAGCTCTGGGGGGGTGTTGGTGATTTTTAAGATGGAAAATATGTAACAGGTTTCCATAGAAACTACCGGACCTTTTGTATTGAATTTTTAATGTAAAAGAATAAGAACAGCTGTTCAGATGAACTGAGATCATTCTCTTTAGACACATCCATGATCTAACCTATTTCCCACAGGAAAGTAAATACAATTTTTAATAGGAAACTGTCCAATCCCCGGTCTTGCTACCTACCTAACGTCGGTCGACCTGATGTTGAAAAACATCACTAATTTATAGCGCAATATGGCGAAATGGCATCTAGGTCCAGATTCGACCCTTGAGGGATTTGCTCGGCGACCTTAAATTTTGAAGGCGGGCACTATAACTACTCGCCCACTTAGCATTTATGTTTTTGAAGTGATGAAATAAACACTTCATGTCAACAAATGAAGTGAATTTACAATAACTGTAAATTCAACGTAAATAATTTAAGCCTAAAGTAAACTGTTGAGTTACTTTAGACGTAAAAGCAAAGAGTTTATTGTTATTGTTAAACATAACGCAATAATAATATTTTTATTTTTCTCGTCAACGAAGCATAATATCGGGTTTACAGACGAAATAAAAGTTACATTATTAAAATTTACTTTATCCAACTGAGTTTTTTTGTAGTTTTATAATCAATAATCTTTTCGTAAACAAATATTCTAAATATTGGTGAATTATATAAGCTTATAAAACTCCTAGAATAATCTCCTCCTAATCTTGGTTTGTGGTTTTAATATTACACATATTGTATAAAGTGTATTGCCTACAATAAATCAGGAATTATCAACGGTGCTGATCAATAAATTAAACACACAATGTGTTGTGTGAAATTAATGAGACACAATATGTAGCGTACAACAAGACAAGAACAGACGACCTGTCCTGCATTGTCATGTCCAGACTGGAGTGTCGCAGACGGTCCAATTACATGTTCCCGGAACCTAATATATTTAACGTTAAGATAACAATAGTTACCGGTGCCACAGTTGCAGTAACAGACGACCTGTCCTGCATTGTCATGTCCAGACTGGAGTGTCGCAGACGGTCCAATTACATGTTCCCGGAACCTAATATATTTAACGTTAAGATAACAATAGTTACCGGTGCCACAGTTGCAGTAACAGACGACCTGTCCTACATTGTCATGTCCAGACTGGAGTGTCGCAGACGGTCCAATTACATGTTCCCGGAACCTAATATATTTAACGTTAAGATAACAATAGTTACCGGTGCCACAGTTGCAGTAACAGACGACCTGTCCTGCATTGTCATGTCCAGACTGGAGTGTCGCAGACGGTCCAATTACATGTTCCCGGAACCTAATATATTTAACGTTAAGATAACAATAGTTACCGGTGCCACAGTTGCAGTAACAGACGACCTGTCCTACATTGTCATGTCCAGACTGGAGTGTGTCGCAGACGGTCCAATTACATGTTCCCGGAACCTAATATATTTAACGTTAAGATAACAATAGTTACCGGTGCCACAGTTGCAGTAACAGACGACCTGTCCTACATTGTCATGTCCAGACTGGAGTGTCGCAGACGGTCCAATTACATGTTCCCGGAACCTAATATATTTAACGTTAAGATAACAATAGTTACCGGTGCCACAGTTGCAGTAACAGACGACCTGTCCTGCATTGTCATGTCCAGACTGGAGTGTCGCAGACGGTCCAATTACATGTTCCCGGAACCTAATATATTTAACGTTAAGATAACAATAGTTACCGGTGCCACAGTTGCAGTACAGACGACCTGTCCTACATTGTCATGTCCAGACTGGAGTGTCGCAGACGGTCCAATTACATGTTCCCGGAACCTAATATATTTAACGTTAAGATAACAATAGTTACCGGTGCCACAGTTGCAGTAACAGACGACCTGTCCTGCATTGTCATGTCCAGACTGGAGTGTCGCAGACGGTCCAATTACATGTTCCCGGAACCTAATATATTTAACGTTAAGATAACAATAGTTACCGGTGCCACAGTTGCAGTAACAGACGACCTGTCCTGCATTGTCATGTCCAGACTGGAGTGTCGCAGACGGTCCAATTACATGTTCCCGGAACCTAATATATTTAACGTTAAGATAACAATAGTTACCGGTGCCACAGTTGCAGTAACAGACGACCTGTCCTGCATTGTCATGTCCAGACTGGAGTGTCGCAGACGGTCCAATTACATGTTCCCGGAACCTAATATATTTAACGTTAAGATAACAATAGTTACCGGTGCCACAGTTGCAGTAACAGACGACCTGTCCTGCATTGTCATGTCCAGACTGGAGTGTCGCAGACGGTCCAATTACATGTTCCCGGAACCTAATATATTTAACGTTAAGATAACAATAGTTACCGGTGCCACAGTTGCAGTAACAGACGACCTGTCCTACATTGTCATGTCCAGACTGGAGTGTCGCAGACGGTCCAATTACATGTTCCCGGAACCTAATATATTTAACGTTAAGATAACAATAGTTACCGGTGCCACAGTTGCAGTAACAGACGACCTGTCCTGCATTGTCATGTCCAGACTGGAGTGTCGCAGACGGTCCAATTACATGTTCCCGGAACCTAATATATTTAACGTTAAGATAACAATAGTTACCGGTGCCACAGTTGCAGTAACAGACGACCTGTCCTACATTGTCATGTCCAGACTGGAGTGTCGCAGACGGTCCAATTACATGTTCCCGGAACCTAATATATTTAACGTTAAGATAACAATAGTTACCGGTGCCACAGTTGCAGTAACAGACGACCTGTCCTACATTGTCATGTCCAGACTGGAGTGTCGCAGACGGTCCAATTACATGTTCCCGGAACCTAATATATTTAACGTTAAGATAACAATAGTTACCGGTGCCACAGTTGCAGTAACAGACGACCTGTCCTGCATTGTCATGTCCAGACTGGAGTGTCGCAGACGGTCCAATTACATGTTCCCGGAACCTAATATATTTAACGTTAAGATAACAATAGTTACCGGTGCCACAGTTGCAGTAACAGACGACCTGTCCTGCATTGTCATGTCCAGACTGGAGTGTCGCAGACGGTCCAATTACATGTTCCCGGAACCTAATATATTTAACGTTAAGATAACAATAGTTACCGGTGCCACAGTTGCAGTAACAGACGACCTGTCCTGCATTGTCATGTCCAGACTGGAGTGTCGCAGACGGTCCAATTACATGTTCCCGGAACCTAATATATTTAACGTTAAGATAACAATAGTTACCGGTGCCACAGTTGCAGTAACAGACGACCTGTCCTACATTGTCATGTCCAGACTGGAGTGTCGCAGACGGTCCAATTACATAAGTATAATAGTTAGCGTTCAGTTAACAGTATAGTTACGCTCGACTGGAGTTGTCAGCAGACGGTCCAATTACATGACGAAGAAAAATAGTTACCGTTGCCAGTCATGACGACCTTCCTACATTGTCATGTCCAGCTGAGTGTCGCAACGGTCCAATTACATGTTCCCGGAACCTAATATATTTAACGTTAAGATAACAATAGTTGCCGGTGCCACAGTTGCAGTAACAGACGACATGTCCTACATTGTCATGTCCAGACTGGAGTGTCGCAGACGGTCCAATTACATGTTCCCGGAACCTAATATATTTAAACGTTAAGATAACAATAGTTACCGGTGCCACAGTTGCAGTAACAGACGGACCTGTCCTACATTGTCATGTCCAGGACTGGAGTGTCGCAGACGGTCCATTTACATGTTCCCGGAACCTAATATATTTAACGTTAAGATAACAATAGTTACCGGTGCCACAGTTGCAGTAACAGACGACCTGTCCTACATTGTCATGTCCAGACTGGAGTGTCGCAGACGGTCCAATTACATGTTCCCGGAACCTAATATATTTAACGTTAAGATAACAATAGTTACCGGTGCCACAGTTGCAGTAACAGACGACCTGTCCTACATTGTCATGTCCAGACTGGAGTGTCGCAGACGGTCCAATTACATGTTCCCGGAACCTAATATATTTAACGTTAAGATAACAATAGTTACCGGTGCCACAGTTGCAGTAACAGACGACCTGTCCTGCATTGTCATGTCCAGACTGGAGTGTCGCAGACGGTCCAATTACATGTTCCCGGAACCTAATATATTTAACGTTAAGATAACAATAGTTACCGGTGCCACAGTTGCAGTAACAGACGACCTGTCCTGCATTGTCATGTCCAGACTGGAGTGTCGCAGACGGTCCAATTACATGTTCCCGGAACCTAATATATTTAACGTTAAGATAACAATAGTTACCGGTGCCACAGTTGCAGTAACAGACGACCTGTCCTGCATTGTCATGTCCAGACTGGAGTGTCGCAGACGGTCCAATTACATGTTCCCGGAACCTAATATATTTAACGTTAAGATAACAATAGTTACCGGTGCCACAGTTGCAGTAACAGACGACCTGTCCTGCATTGTCATGTCCAGACTGGAGTGTCGCAGACGGTCCAATTACATGTTCCCGGAACCTAATATATTTAACGTTAAGATAACAATAGTTACCGGTGCCACAGTTGCAGTAACAGACGACCTGTCCTACATTGTCATGTCCAGACTGGAGTGTCGCAGACGGTCCAATTACATGTTCCCGGAACCTAATATATTTAACGTTAAGATAACAATAGTTACCGGTGCCACAGTTGCAGTAACAGACGACCTGTCCTGCATTGTCATGTCCAGACTGGAGTGTCGCAGACGGTCCAATTACATGTTCCCGGAACCTAATATATTTAACGTTAAGATAACAATAGTTACCGGTGCCACAGTTGCAGTAACAGACGACCTGTCCTGCATTGTCATGTCCAGACTGGAGTGTCGCAGACGGTCCAATTACATGTTCCCGGAACCTAATATATTTAACGTTAAGATAACAATAGTTACCGGTGCCACAGTTGCAGTAACAGACGACCTGTCCTACATTGTCATGTCCAGACTGGAGTGTCGCAGACGGTCCAATTACATGTTCCCGGAACCTAATATATTTAACGTTAAGATAACAATAGTTACCGGTGCCACAGTTGCAGTAACAGACGACCTGTCCTGCATTGTCATGTCCAGACTGGAGTGTCGCAGACGGTCCAATTACATGTTCCCGGAACCTAATATATTTAACGTTAAGATAACAATAGTTACCGGTGCCACAGTTGCAGTAACAGACGACCTGTCCTACATTGTCATGTCCAGACTGGAGTGTCGCAGACGGTCCAATTACATGTTCCCGGAACCTAATATATTTAACGTTAAGATAACAATAGTTACCGGTGCCACAGTTGCAGTAACAGACGACCTGTCCTGCATTGTCATGTCCAGACTGGAGTGTCGCAGACGGTCCAATTACATGTTCCCGGAACCTAATATATTTAACGTTAAGATAACAATAGTTACCGGTGCCACAGTTGCAGTAACAGACGACCTGTCCTGCATTGTCATGTCCAGACTGGAGTGTCGCAGACGGTCCAATTACATGTTCCCGGAACCTAATATATTTAACGTTAAGATAACAATAGTTACCGGTGCCACAGTTGCAGTAACAGACGACCTGTCCTGCATTGTCATGTCCAGACTGGAGTGTCGCAGACGGTCCAATTACATGTTCCCGGAACCTAATATATTTAACGTTAAGATAACAATAGTTACCGGTGCCACAGTTGCAGTAACAGACGACCTGTCCTGCATTGTCATGTCCAGACTGGAGTGTCGCAGACGGTCCAATTACATGTTCCCGGAACCTAATATATTTAACGTTAAGATAACAATAGTTACCGGTGCCACAGTTGCAGTAACAGACGACCTGTCCTGCATTGTCATGTCCAGACTGGAGTGTCGCAGACGGTCCAATTACATGTTCCCGGAACCTAATATATTTAACGTTAAGATAACAATAGTTACCGGTGCCACAGTTGCAGTAACAGACGACCTGTCCTGCATTGTCATGTCCAGACTGGAGTGTCGCAGACGGTCCAATTACATGTTCCCGGAACCTAATATATTTAACGTTAAGATAACAATAGTTACCGGTGCCACAGTTGCAGTAACAGACGACCTGTCCTGCATTGTCATGTCCAGACTGGAGTGTCGCAGACGGTCCAATTACATGTTCCCGGAACCTAATATATTTAACGTTAAGATAACAATAGTTACCGGTGCCACAGTTGCAGTATCAGACGACCTGTCCTACATGCGCAGGATGCGACCCTCTATCCTGTAAATGACAATGTTGGACTGTAATGACTAATTTGGTGTTAAAGCACTAGCTTAGCAGTTACCGCTTTAGAATTCGATGCAAGAGATCACAGGTTCAAATCCCGAGATTTCTATTTGAGTTTGCATTGCTGTCCCAAACAGTGTTTTAGACAATTAAAATGCCTCTAGCGTAGATAAAAAAGACATAGATTACCTTTAACAATAATTATAATTTGTTTAGTTGAAAATGATTGAAATGATAAATTTGTTTAGTTGATTCCAAAATGTCCCTATTACCAAATCTGGAAAACTGACTATGATTTTGTTCGGGGTTAGTGGACAGACAGGCAGATGAGCATTAGTTTTAAAACAACTTTTTGTATCTAAAGGACCCAAAATAGATACTACACTTTCAGTACAAATTCCTAAACGTTACCAATTTTTTTATCTAAGTTCTCATGCATTGGCTAGAAAGCGAAAAAATTAATAAAATCTTCATGTTTAAATAAGTAAAACTAAATTAATATTTCCATGTAAATTGGATTTGCAAATCGGCTTCCAAATCTGCATTGCAGGAAAATAGTAAGGAATCCTCTTTCATATTCAGATGAGACTCGTCCTCAACCTCATCCATCTGGGCTACTTACTGTTTTCACTGAGTAAATGAAATACGTGAAATTTTGTTTTTGTTTTTTACTTGTACTATTTTTTATCAGATATTAGGGTTGATAGATTGTATTACTTCATTGGTTGGATTATTATTTATTAATGTGTACTTATGCTGAATATCCAGGTTTATTTATACATTTAATATTGGGCTTAGCGATCGTCTGGTATGCCATGTGTCCGTCCGTTTTCATCTAGCCAATGAAAACACAGTTTTTGCCGAGTATTCTGAGCGTTTTAGCGAATTTTCCATACGTAAGAGACTATTGCCGTATGTCTCAAGGCAAGATTTAAGCCTGGGACCATGTTAATTTTTCGTTTTGTGGCGCCAACAAAAACAGTAGTCGTTAAAAAGGTTTTATATGTATGTGTGTCTGTGAACTCGGATAACTCTTACTAAAATGGTTCGATAGAGACCAAATTCGGTAGAAACGTGTATTCCTACATTTACTCGGTCGAGTTCGTCATTTAGTTTGGTCAATCGGAACGGGTAGTTTGGAGAGAGGGAGTTTTTTACTACAAAAATGCATATTTTGCTTTTTATGAGTAATTTTTAAATATTTTACTATTGTAATCTGCTAAAACACACACTTTCGTTTCTAGCTACGTTACGTAGTTTTTCTCTATCTTCAATGGTTGCCGAGATATTAAATAGTCTAAATACAGTATGTTGAATTTTGGGGCTAAAATTTTAACCTTATAGAGGATAAGAAAAAATTAATATTTCTATCCATTTATGCTTAAAAATCATGTGCTTATCATGGCAGCTAGCCTGCATACTATTTTCCATGTTAATAACATTATACAGAATAGGCACTCATTTATTTATGGATAGATGTTGATAAACCTTGGTATATAGTCAAAATAGGAATTGTATATGGTAAAAATGCATACTTTTAGTTTATCTCACATCAGCAAACTTCCATATTCTTCCCCATTTAATCTTAAGGAAAATTGGGCAAACTCTTTTATTTACGACAGATATTGATCAATTTTGTCATATATTATTATTGTCATATTATTGATTTGGATATTAACTGGGTATGCAGGTCTGCTGCAATGGGGTAAATTTTTTAAAGACTTCCGTTTTGCAGACATTAGTATTTCAAGCGCATACTGACGATGCACTCTGTCTTTGTTCGCCGATATCCTCCGGAAATAACTGTGCTCAATTTCAGCTCTGTACTTAACCTTACATGCTTTTAAAAGGTTTAAAGTGAAAAGTTGAAGTTAAAGAGTTAAGAAGTAAAGAGTTAAAGTTTTGAAATGAATCGGCCACCTCACACTCTATTTTTTTGGTCTTTGTGGGGCTCTTTTTGTAAGAGTTTCACGACTCAACGGGATCAATGTGTTTAGGTGTGGCTTAACAATAAAAAAATATTTGATTTCTTAAGCTACAGCTGTTGGTTTACTTTCCATTAGCAGTATGCTTTACTATCTAATGCCATTTGAATAATTCATTAATGTAAAACTATGAAGTAAATATGTTCTGTACAAAATAAACAGCTTTATTTAACACGTTAATAGTTTACGGCTTTGGGGGATTATGTATTTATATTTTTTGTTTTATGCCAGATTAAAAGTCACGTGTTTATATGTAGGCCAGATTAAAAATAATTATAATGTGTATACATATTACGTTTATTATAATAATCAGCTTTTGTATATATATAACATTCGACAGCTAACGTCGTTGTGCGTCATTTACAGCGAATGTGTGTGATTGTTTAAAAAAAATAATAATAGAATACTGTTTGGTTTGTTTGTCCCAGTGCAATTAATTATTAGTTGTTTTTGTGGTAGCGGAATTAATGAATGTTAGATTACGCGAGTATTATTATAAAAAATTATGCTATTCATAAAGTGTAATCTTTCCTATAAAAACCGTATTACAGTTAGGTTTGGTTTGGGTTTAGAATAGATTAGATAATTGAGAATCAATCCACAGAGATGTATTTGTTTTATATTTTTTATGTATTTGTTTTATTAATGTGACGTATTGTTGTTAATTAACTACACCACGTGTGCAACCCAGAATATCTCGTCTTTTACAACGAAGCCATAATGCTATTCGACTTTAGAACATGACCAATCTTAAAGTTAACGTTTATATTTACTGTTAGGCGTTACGAAGTTCACCGGATCAGCTGGTACTGAACTATTAATATAAGTTTCTATCATATTATAGAATTATTTATAGTTTAACATATTTTTGACCTTTTACAATTTCGATGTTAATAAACCTTAAATAGACGTAAGCATTATAATTTACTTAATAAGCATTAACTTGAATTTCCTTAAAACACTTTATGATAGCATGTTCAATTTCGAACATATCTTAACAAGTTATTTCCATGAAATAATTCTGAAAAAAGATAATATTTTATCAATGTATTAAATAGTCCAGTTTGTGTTTCATGTTGAAAAAAGTGTTTGAAAAAGTAAAAAGTATTAATAAACGATATTAGTAGCCTGAGTTTCTCTTTATTTAGTTTTAATTTCATTTTTGATACAATGTCTTGTCAGATATACAGAAGCCGTATTTTGATTGTTATGTGAGGATGACAATTCAACGCTGAAATTGACGTAACATGTTAACAACTACAATAGAATCGTTTAAACTGGCTTCCTGTGATTACATTCAATAAGGAGAGTTTACCAAAAACGTTTTTTAAGTAACAGTTTACAAAAAAAGAAAATATTATTTGCACAAAACACTTCAATAGACTATAACAATATAAAACTTTTTGTATCATAATCATTTAACTACCTAAGGTAGTTAAAATATACTTTGAGTACTGAAAGGTGTGATGTATAGTTTAAACGACTATTGGCTTGTCAAGTTTACAAATTACTGGACGAATATAACTGAAAACGTTTCATAAAGTAAAATATGACAAGTTAGGACAACAGCTGCGGTTTCCCAGGGTACTTTACGCAATTTCCCTAGGGAGAGACCCTTTTTCCATAGGTGTAAAAAACCTCCTCCAATAAGTCTTTAAACAAAAAGCATCAGTGTTTGCTTACTACTTACAATCCAGCTTAATAAATACAGATTGTTACTTTCTTCCACTTATACGATAGTAGGAAGGCTATATGGAGGAAGTATTGTTTTCGTCAAAATTTTCTAATTTGAGTTGAGAGTGGATATATATATATGTATTATATATATATATATATATATATATATCCATTTGAGGCTCCCTGAATCCAAAAAAGTGTGTTTCGACGTGATGTCTTTCACATACGCGAACAATGTGTGTGTCCGTGTGTGAGTGGATGTGTACAGATCCAAAACAGATCCCGTTGGTCCGATTTAGATGAAATTTGGTGTATATGTTTATATTCACCAAATCTCCAAGCGTTTTTTCTTTTTTTTCATTTTTATTTTTAAGGGTAGTTCACTCCTAAAATCCTTTAAAGTTGAAAAATCCAAATGTTTCAAAAACTGCTCTGACGAATTTGATGAAAATGGCTTTGATTTAGTAAGTAGTTCATAGTGCATTGAGTACTAAATAATATGACACCACCCGCATATCTGTAAAAACTGTGGTACAAAAGTTATGGGCTTTTAAATGTCAAAAATCAATTTTTCCTTATTTTCCAACCGTTTTCCACAAAACTTGGTATGCAGTATATGGTCAGGCTATAAAAATTCATTCAAAATAGTTTGGTATTACATGGGGAAGGGTTATGACCTCCAAATTTAACTTGTTTTCTCTTGTTGTTTATTTCAGAATTACGATGATTATTTTTTTAACAATAAATTTTAAATGATATTTAGATAAACTTATAGAATATTATAGGCTTTTTGAAGGTTTTAGTTTGTAGGTTGAAGGTTGTAGATAGTATGTGATACTGTTTACTGGATACTGTTTATTCTAGTGTAGGATTGTCTTTATCATGTATTCCCTGACCAAAATAAATACTAAAATTGGTTTAAATACTTTATTTACGTAATCCAATCTGCGGTAACTAGTTTTTGTACCTATAGCTATTATTAAGTATGTCAAGGATATGTATACTGTAGATCTTTTCATTTAAAGATCATCATTGTTTATGATTCTTGTTTTGAATTAGACGATCTACAATATGATGACGGTTCCTGGTACTGCCACTAGCAACACAAACTCCGTTCACTATAAATCACTAATACAAAATTAAATAGTTTTAAAAATGTTTATTGTCAAACCTAACAGTCTCTAAAAATATAAATATTTTTCGCCTCACTGGAACATCAAAGCTTCATGAATAAGGTTTTACATAAGGATTTAAACAGAATGAATGGTACGATTATTTATTTGGAAATAACGTCGCAAGCATTTTCCTGATTTTTGTAGAGCATGGCGCGTAAGGAAGCATACTGAACTTTTTCATGGTTTTCGTAGCACTTAAGTGACTCATTAGAGTACTAGAGGGGTATGGGTAATGGATCGATCGTTTCTGCATACTCACAGGTTTACTGTGATTGCAGCTGCACGTTACATTAGCTAATTGGTCGGTCACCAAGTTTGCCAAGTTTAATAGGCACCTAATATCAGTCAAGGGACGCATACATACACTTCTGCCTCACGTCTATTACACATTTCAAAGTTAAAAATCTAATTTGAAACTCGATCAATGTCAGCGTGTTTATACTGTTTTTACTTTCACCCCTTATATAGTACTGTATATGTGAGAAGCATTGTTTTCCTCAAAATTACCGAATTTGAGTTGAGATATATCCATTTGAGGCTCCCTGAATCCAAAATACACCCGTCGCAGCAGACCTGCGTACTCAGCGAATTTCCAAATCAATAATATAATAATAATAATATATGACAAGTTTTATCATTGTCTGTCAATAAATATGATTATTATTTGCCTACTCTCCATAAGATTAACATAGGAAAGAGTATGCAGGTTTGTTGCTGTGAGGAACACTGAAAGTAGGTGTTTCTAGAGTAAACAATTTATATTTTGACCATTTATATCAAGTTTCATCAACATCTATACACAAATAAAGGAGTTTACCCAAACTCTATATGATTAACATGGGAAAAGATTATGCAGGTTAGCTGCCTTGATAAACACATAAACTATGATTTTTAAGCATAAATGTATGGATCTCAACCGCATTAAGCTAAATATCAAGTTTCATCCAAAAATATCAGATAATAAGTGAAACATTATGGAACATCCTTATCCTCCATAAGATTAACATTGGAGCCCAAAAATACAACGTACTGTGTTTAGATTTTTTAATATCTCGGTAACCGTTGGAGATAGAGAAAAACTTTAAGGAACTAAATTGTGTAGTTTTTAAGGTAATTCTAATAGTGAAAGATAAAATTAGAAATTTTTAAAAATTAAATGGGAAAAACGCAAAAACCCCATTTTTGGGGTACAAAACCCCCTCAAACTACCCGTTTCGATTGTCCGATATGTCTGGATTACGAACTCGTCTGAGCAAATGCAGGAATACACGTCTCTAACAAATTTGGTCTCGATCGGACCATTTTAACGAGAGTTATCGTGTTTTAACGACTATTGTTTTTGGTCTCTAGGCACCTAAAGAAGAAAAAATAACATGGTCCCGGGCTTAAGTCTTCGTGTTTTAACGACTATTGTTTTTGGTCTCTATGCACCTAAAGAAGAAAAAATAACATGGTCTCGGGCTTAAGTCTTACCATGAGACCTACGGTAATAGCGTCTTCCCTATGGGAAATTCGCTAAAAGTGGTTTCCTGGCTGATGTCTGTCTGTCTAAATGTTTATGGTATTCAACTTAATAGGACTGCTAAAGCCGATCAGTTCAAACTGACAAGGAGACCTGATGGTCTATATGCAAGATTCAGACTACGCTGCGGCCAAAAACTGGACTGATGTAAGGCAAAACCACCGTGTGGAGAAGATAGGATCCTTCAGTTTGAACTGTCAGGCATAACTTTACTTTTAACTGAAATGGCGACCTACCCAGGTAGGTATTTTAAGCCAAGTATGAATGAGGAATGAATGTATGATGATTGTGGCGCGATCTTGTAGTCTTGTTACTGACTAAGGCTGACATGTTCCTTGACTGTTAATTAATAGCCCAAAACCGATGGCTACTAAGGGACCTACAGTTTAACGTGGAATCCGAACCACAGCCTCTGAATTACGAATTGGTCTAGTTATGAGGATGGTCTTTGCTGATTAACGTAGTATTCAATAGTGCAGACGTTAATCCACACAAGAGAACACTACATCCACCGACCATCTCTTACAACTATCCACAGTTCGTGACCTCCAAGTAGCTGGATAACAGGACATCGTCACCGTCCCAGTCACTGTCTCTTTAACTGACAGTTCGTTAAACAGATCGGATCAGTTTTAAGTGATCGTCTGTAGGGAACTTTAGTATTCTCAAAAAATCCAAAGTATTAAAAATATATTTAATGAATTTAGGTTTTGTAGTTGTAAATACATGAGGTTTGAAGGCTGGGCACAAAACCAAGCTGAGCTCCCGTGTTTTTGAGTGGGCCGCCAAGCTGAGTTAAGACCTTTAGCTGACAAGCGAATGGCGTTTGTCAACACACCCTCAATGTGTTCACTTCTTTCTAAAGTGACGTTAACTCCCTAACTCCATCTATTCCTTGAAAAAAAACGGTATCAGTGAATTGATACATATACTTCTTCCCTTTAAAATTGAACTAAGCAATATATACCTAATCAAACTATCTTATCTTTAAATTGTTATTAAAATAACATCAAACTACTATAATTTATCATAGGGTTTATCACAATATAATCTCATGTCATCTGAGAAGACATTTGAGGAAAAATCATGTTTTTTTGTTGTATAAATTTAAGTGTCATGTAGTTTAAAGTCATACATGTTTAACCATTTTTCTTGTTTACGGAACAGTTATTTGTTTAATTTATATAATAGTAATGATCTTTATTTGCAGAAAGACAATGAAAAGAGAACAAATGAAAAGAAAAATGAAAAATGAATGAAAAGAGATACAAGAATAATCAGTCCAAACAGACGTCATATTTGCACTTTCACTTTAACGGACCAGAACCACTTTTGCATTGCATATTCATTGCAAATATATTTGAATATGTGTATACTATGGTGGTGAAAAGTCCCGGGACTACTGAATAATTTCATCTCTAATCATCCTACAAGAGTGTAGGTCTACAACATTGTAAATTAAATAGGGAGGGACCTTCAATACAACTTTGTTATAATCTTAAATAGAAGCATAGGTCGATATGCACATCAAATGAAAGGTCTTTCTTAGTCAAGTACAATGCCGTAAACCCAGCCTCAAAAAGACAATTGAGTCGGAAATAGCAGTCATTTACAAATAGCTTGTATCTTTGTTTTTTAAGGGTTGAAAAGTATTGAACACTTTACTAATCTACTAGCTAAAAGAGTAAAACTTTGCAAATTCAATTTGGTGTCAAATAACTAGTTTTTGACGTTACGAACTGTGAACCTCCTATGGGAGACGGTTCACAAGGGGTCAGTAAGGAACCTAAAAGAAAATCATAGGTTAACATGTATATCAAATGAATGTTTTTGTAGCAGAGTACAAATGCTCGAGTCGTAAATGGCAGCCATTTATAAGTTGCTTAAGTTTTAATTTCTGAGGTGTAAACAAGTATTAAATGGTTTATAATTTATTGAGTACAAGAGAAAAACTTTGTAAGTTCAAATTTGAAGTTGAGATGCAGAATTTTTCTCTGATAGGAAATACCTAATTCGATGTAGGCTATATATCGACCTGTGCTTTTTTTAAGATTCGTACTGACTCCTCGTGGGCTGTTCCCATCTGAGGTTGTCAATATAAAGCTAAAGGTCGTACTTAAGGTATAGTACTTAAAGACCCCCAAAACGTGTTCAGGGGGTTGAATTATAAACTTGTATCATGGTCTCGGGGTTATCTTTGACCATGTGGGTCATGTGAATAGATCACTTTTCATTTTCTTTTAATTTGTTGTATACAGCCAGTCTGCTCAGCTGATATTCAATACTAACCTAGATTTGCAAAATAAATAACAGGCAATTTAACATTCATGGTACACCTTTTCGCTTTAAAATACCATACAGTATTTGTATTCAGAATGTTTTCACAGAGATGGTGAACACTCTGGGGTATTTTAGAATCCCGACAGGGACCACAGTACCAAGCCACGTTATTGGATTACTTTTTCCCCATGAGAGAGTACTGTAGTGGTATACATATTGTTACGTGTAATAAGTATACTTAAAGGGTAAAAATAAAACCTTAAGTCTTTAAGTTGTTTTCGTCTTAAAATGTTAATTTTAGACATCAATACTCTACTTCCTTACCATTAAGTTTGTATCTTTGTTTATACAATTTTATAGTACTTCAAATGACCATCTAGAATTATTTTTAGTTTATTAAATTGCATTGAATGTTTTTTATGTAAAACAAAAGTGTGATATGCTGAGTGAGGTAATTGATTTACTTATAATAAAATCTACAACCTAGAACATTATATGAAATAACCAAAAAATTATTGATTATCATGAACCTATAATAAAGCAATATAATGCGGTTAATTTCTTAACATAAAAATATGAAAAATTATAAATTATGAAAATTTTAAAATTGTAAAAAGATAACATGCCTGTTTTTATATTATAAAATCTTCATTTATAGATGCATATATTTATGATAAAATATATTTTCCATTCTCTTTTATGTATTCGATTAACCTGTTGGATATTTATTTTATTAGTATTATATACAGATTTTGTATATCTAACATATTTAAAAGAAATGTGTTCCTACTCCAACAACAGTAATAAACTAGCTATCTGAACAAGCTACTCGAATTTCTTGTTGTGCTTACAGAGAGAATATTAGATGTGGTCAATGTAACAGCTCAACCCAATTCTTTTCTTCTACCCTTATCTCTCACAACATACAACATTTACTGTAAATTCAACTTAACAGGTTTTGAAATAAATCACGGTTCTAGCCAGGAAATATAAATTGTACAATGTAAATATGTTATACTCTACGATTTCCTTTTTGTATTTTAACAAAAGAATATTAGATGCGTGAATATTGTATATTCATAATATTCAATGCGGTCAATAAAACAACTCTATCAGATTCTTTTAGCGAATTTCCCATAGGGAAGAAGCTATTACCGTAGGTCTCATGGCAAGACCTAAGCCCGGGACCATGTTATTTTTTTGTATTTAGGTGCCCAGAGTCCTAAAACAATAGTCGTTAAAATTGTTATATATATATATAAATATATATATTGTGTGTGTGTGTGTGTGTGTGTGTGTGTGTGTGTGTGTGTGTCTGTGAACACGATAACTCTCGTAAAAATGGTCCGATCAAGACCAAATTTGGTAGAGACGTGTATTCCTACAAGTTCTCGGACGAGTTTGTAAACCAGACATATCGGTCAACGGAAACGGGTAGTTTGGGGGGGTTTTGTACCCCAAAATGGGGGTTTTTGCGTTTTTCACATGTCATTTTTAAAAATTTCTAATTTTATATTTCACCATTGGAATCAGCTTAAAAAACTACACAATTTAGTTCCTAAAGTTTTTCTCTATCTCCAACGGTTACCGAGATATTAAAAAATCTAAACACAGTACGTTGTATTGTGGGGCTCCAATGTTAATCTTATGGAGGATAGGGAAAAATTAATATTTTCCATATTAATGAATATTTTAGGATAAAACTTAATATTAAGCTTCATCTGGTTGAGATCTATTCATTTATGCTTAAAAATCATAGTTTATGTGTTTATCATGGCAGCAAACCTGCATACTCTTTTCCCATAATAATCATATAGGGAATAGACAAACTCCTTTATTTATGGACAGATGTTGATGAAAGTTGGTATAAATGTTTAAATAAAAATTATTTATGGGAGAAATACCTAATTTCAGTGTTCCTCACAGCAGCAAACCTGCATACTCTTTCCCATGTTAATCTTATGGAGAATAGGCAAATAATTCTCATGTTTATGGACAGATTTTCACTTTTCATATAATATTATTGATTTGGAAATTTGCTGAGTACGCAGGTCTGCTGCGACGGGGGTATTTTCCACTCTTGTTGTCTCTCACAAAATACCTTATTTGAAGTGAATTCAATTTACCAAGTTTTAAAATAACTCGTCGGTCTAACGAGATGGTGAAATGTACACGGAGTCTCTCCTGATATAGTTGTTTATTCCGTAATCCATTCTTGATGGTAAGCTTGAGCATAATACTCTTCATTAATATATTACCAAAACAAATATTGCCTTGCTTAACTTAAACCCCTTCAAGCCTTGCAGAATGTCCCAAGCTGACTGGATTAACAGATTAAGTTTGGTCGAGAACAGATCAAGCTTAAAAATATTTACTGTCAAAATTCGCTAGTCATGATAAATTTTACTTGTAAGATCATTTTTTCGTTCTTAGACAAAAAAGTTTATTAGTCGTCATTTTCAGTAAATATAATACATAATATTATAATGAAAATCATTTGATAATATTCTTAGACAAATGTCAGACTAAAAAAAAGACGACAAGCTCTTTCAATCCAAGTGAATATCCAGCTTTATAGTTAATATAGTTTGTCAATACATAAATTTATTCAATTCATTTTTTCGCCAAGATAAAGTAATGTTTTGTAAGTTGGAGACCTGTTGTTGGCGAGGCCAAAGGCCAAAATGTTTGTATTTACTTCCCTGTGGGAAATAGGTTAGATCATGGATATGTCTAAAGGGAATGTTTTCAATTCATCTAAACAGCTGTTCTTATTCTTTTATATTAAAAATGCAATGCAATAGCTCTGGTAGTTTCTATGGAAACCTGTTACATATTTTCCATCATAAAAATCACTAACACCCCCCGCAGCTAAGACATATCCATGTCAAAACCTACTGAGGTTTGAGTGGCCACACAGTACATCAGATTTATAATTATTCATAAACTAACCCTGTTAAAAAATTAAAATTAGTTAATTAATTAACAAACAGAGCTATTACCATAATCAACATAGGAATTTCAAATCATTACTTTACTGTGATGGCTCCACAAATTTCTGTTGTCTCCTAAAATCAACACCTCTCTATCTTGAGCCAAGGTGTGTCTTGAGCCCCAGATTCTAAATGTCCTGCACCTGATCTTAGCATCTAAATTTCGACCATCTTAGCTGACACTTACCTCCCGGTTTGACTCTCCTTATTTCTTTCAGTCTAATTCCTTTCCTTCTTCTTACAACTTGTCCTATACACCTCAACCTTTGGGGCTTTCTTTTCTACAATGGCAGGGCCTGTACAAAGTGCTCTCAACTCTATGTTGTTCTACTCTTCACTCTTCTTCCTCTTGAACTGGTCCAAAGAGTTTTCTTAATACTTTATTTTTGAAAACAATGAACCTTTGTTCACCTTTCTTAAATAGTATCACTGTTTTTACTCTCATAAAGCATTATCGGCTGAATAATGTTTTTCATCTGAATTTTTATTCTAAAGGACAGAGTGTCTCAAAGTGTAGTCTGTGGACCCCTTGTGGTCTGTTAACAATTTTGGTGGTCCGTGAAAAACAATTTAATCAAGCTAATTACTATCCTAATGATAGTTATTTTTATGGTATTTTTTGTTAATATCTTCTCGTCTTCTCTGATATTTCGAAACATGTGTTTAATAAAAATACCCAACAGAATTGAAAAAAGTTAGAATCGAGAAATGTATTTTTAGACTGGCGAAACGGTCCGATATTTGATATCTGACAGAAGAAACGACATTTGATGGATTATTCGGGATGGGTTTCACTCTGACTTTTTGCCTCAAAATTTATGTTTTGTGTAAACCGTCTGTGAAGAAAAATTTAGCATTAGACCCTACGTCCAATAGATGAACTCTTTACATATATGATCAACTGTTTGCAGCAAAATAATTTATGCTAGATCCTGTTTTATATTATTTACCCACTGCGTGGAGTATAATTATTATTGTTGTCTAGCTAGTGAATCTAAAATAGAGAACATAAAGTCATGCTAAAGGAAGTTTGTTATGAAGTTTAATATTTGGAGATGTGCAAATATTGAACTATTTCAACCCGTTATGTATTTTAAAACCACACAAAGTTCGAATATAGTTCAAAATACATTTATATTTATTACAAATTATCCTATCCATTGTTTGTTTGAAATTCATTAGATTAGATTATTGAAATGGCAATCTACCCAGGTTGGTAGGTTATCTTTTAGATATAATATATAATACATACATAGTAATTCTTTCCATACATAAGAGTGTTATAGCTCATGATGATATAAATCCTATGTCAACGGTGATTATCGCAATGTACCTTAAATAGTAATTAGTAATGCAAGTAGACCAATTCATTAGATTAGATTAGATTATTGAAATAGCGACCATAACACAAGGTAGGTATTTTAAGCCAAGTATGAATGAGAAATGAGTGTATGATGATTGTGGTGTGATCTTAATGGTGGGTGTATGCTACGAGTATTTAGGTGGTAATTGTTGAAAATTTTCTTCACAATTAGTAAAACAAAGATTCAGAAAAATTTTGATATAAAGGCCCCTCTTTATATTCCCTGGAATTTTTTCTACCTCCTCTAAGGTATTGTGTTAGGTATACTATAATAGGTAGTATTTTAACAAATGTCATGTAGATTCGATAAGTAAAATAAATAATGACACTATTCAAATGTATATGTATGTACTGTATATCTCATGTCAATCAATCAATCAATATTGATTGATTGACGGCGTTTCGGGGCCTGGGATCTGATCCCTCAATTAGGTGAGCAGTAACCTTCAACATGACCAGATTAGTAAACATTTCTGCCTAAGCCGGTATTAAGCTGAAAATAAAATGTTTTAGGAATTTTTCTAGGTATTCTTTGTAAGTTTTTTACTGTTTTAAACGAGTCTAGGACCCCATTGCGCCTATCCCATTTGTTATCGCAGAAGGCCATAAAAGTGTCAAAACCCGTGGCCCGGAACTTTGGCAACTGCTGTCCTCCCTGACGGGGATTTCGGGGATTTTTCGTTCGTGCCGGGCGGGATTGAGGATGAGGATGAAAGCGCGCTAGAGAAGGGCGAGAGGGGAGGCGTTGGGCTAAGACAGACAGTGAATAACCAAGCAAAAACGCATGATACACCCTTTCAAGTGTGATGGAATAACCGTCTAATTCTGTTGTCTAGTTTGAACTATGTTTAGAGGTACAATATTTTGAATTGTATCGGTCTTATTTAAACCCATACCTTCTTGAGAAAAGAATTAACGAATAATATTTCCTAACCTAACTTAACCTATCCTAACCTAACCTAATCTAACCAAATTTAGTTGTGATTTCTCTTTTCGTTTTAAAGTCGTCCTAAGATTTAATAGTTCTTCCAAGAATTTTACCCCGTCTCGCTCTTACATCTCCTGATTTCGGTGATTCCGGGGCGAGGGAGGGACTTTAAGGGATAAAAGTGATAATTTGTGAGATTAAACAATGAGGCAGGGATTTTCAGGGAGAATTAGGGTTCCGGATTGGGCAATTGCCAAAAATCCGTTTCCGAATTAAACACTTGCGTTCAGCTTTGTTTCGGCTTAGGCCGGATTATATACTAATCTAGTTATGTCTATGTTCCAGCTCACCTTATGACGGGATCAGATTCCAGATAGCGAAACGTCGTGAAACTTTGTTTTGCTAACCTTGATTTAAATTTCCGCAATAAAGATCCAAATATATCCTACACATATCTGTACATGTTTATGAAGAATGTACAGATATGTGCAGTATATTTGTAACCCAACACTAATTTTGAATAAAAAAGAAACTGAACTAAAACTAAACTAAAATAAACTAAAAAATGAAAACGCAATGATGTAGCAATCGAGACAGAATGAATATTTAAACAGGACCGTAGCGTAGCAGTGTTGCGTGCTTAAAGAGTTTTAAGTTAATTAAGTGACAGCTGACTGCATCGCAATTAGACTGGGAGGGTGTCGGCGCTACCATATCGCACTGTTATTTGCTCACGTTAATTTATTACATTTTAAAATTCTCGGAATTTCGTGTGATAATAAATTATTTCGTAAGCAATCTATATAAATATAATTTGTGTCTGTCTGTCTGTACCGCTAAAAAATCCATTTATAACGCTTTACCATTTTTAATTTTACCATTTACACGATTTTGGAACAAATTTATCATCCAATTATTTACCAATCTTGAATATGACCTTGTTCAGTGGTTTATAAATGAATAAAAGTGTTTCTTTGCAGTTACAACGCATACAGGATCATTTCTTAAATAAACAGTAAAAAATTACAACCCAAAAATAAGGTAAAAAGGATGTACCAAGAAGGATTAAAAGTAGGTTGATAAAGAAAGACAATAAACGAACAACCTGCTCTTTACCTCGTCGTTGATCTCAAAATTTGAAAAACATATTCCTAATCCCGCGACTTTTGGGTTTAACTTAAATTTCTATACTTTCACAATTTTTGGACGTGGAGAATCTATCGTTGGGACATGAAAAGGTTGTTTGGTTTGAAGACGTTTACAAAATGACAGTGTTGAACCCAAAAATAATTAAAGAAAAATCTTTATCTGCATTTATTAGGAATACAACAAAATGTTTGTAAAGGCGCTGTTTTTCAAAAATTGGATTTTTTGTCAAAAGTTTTTAATTTTGACCTTATTATGGAATGCTGTTGTAGGACTATTGTCCTATTAAAGAGCGCTAACTTGTATCAACATAGTTCCATGTGTAAGGCCTATCTCCAGAACTAGTGTAGTTTACTCCAGTTAATAGAAACACAAATAAAAAAACTAAGTATGAGGAAAGCTATGAAAAAATAAAGACATCATTAGAAAAGGTTCTTCAAATTACAACAACTTTATTTTATAATTTCAAAAACCAAAATTTATTTTGTCAATTTGTTCGTATTTGAAAGAAAATTATATAAAAGTAAACTGTAAAACATAAAAATATAACTCAAAACTTTAGTAAAAACTAAATATAAATAAAACTTTGTTTAATAGTCCATAGAGGAAAATGAAGTCTGAAATGAAACAATTCCAAGAATTTCTTGATTCCCAAGTTAAGGATTTACCTGTCCGATTACTCTACACGGCTGATTGGTTATTTTCGAAGTTGTTCTTCTTCTTCAGCGACAAGCCTTATTTCCGCTCCGGTGCGTAAGCAGCTCAGCTGAGAATGCTTGACGTCAGCAAAATGAATTGCATTGATATAGCCTAGTTATTTGTGCAACAAGGTATTGAAGTTTTTTTATAATTTTATTTAAATTAACTAGCAGTAAGCCCGTCCTTTGTACGGGTTGTAGGATTCAGTTTAATGAAGAAAGATAATCATACCAAAATGTAAACCTGAAATCCTAAACAAATCAATACAAAGAAAATAAATCGATACCCAGCTTTGTTATTTAGCATTACTTTACAATTAAATAGATTAGAACATTTATACAATTATTATAATTAGTTATACGTTAAAATAACGTTTTAATATAGTATGATTTCGAAATGGGTTTAAAATCGATGACCAATATAAACTAACTAATATTGATATGACAGCTGATTGTTTTTATTTCTATTAAATCTTCAAACTACAAAGACAGCTGGTTATTATCAGTAGGTTATTCATTGAAAACTGAATCAAAATGTGAGTAATATCGCGTAAAAATGGGTTTTTAAATGGTCGTTATTTACTTTTCAAGAGGCGGCGGGCGATTTCAAGCATTTATAAACCTTCTCTGGAATTTAGAGAATACATGAAATAAGTTTCATTGTAATCAGTTCTTCCGTTTTTTTTCGGAGAAGGCGGCGTAAAATGCCTCCTGGAGCGTCACGGACAAACAGACAAAAATTGAGCTAAGACCGGTTTCGGCTTCTCTAACGCACGAAAAGTAAAAATAACAAAACATTAATAATTCTAAGCAATGTACAGACAAAACTCTAATTTTATTTATATAGATTTACAATCTGCTCTGAAATTAGTTAGAAAATATGATGAATGCTAGAAAAAGTATGAGTTAAAATCCATTTTAAGATTAATTTAACGAAAAGCTTGCGTTTGACGACATGTTTTCACGGAGAAGAGTTTCGAAAAGACCTTGTTTAGCGTTTCAGAAAGAAAGACTTAAAAATTAATAATCCCCATTTTGGCTTTTCTAGGATATAAAACGTAATACCCCCGTCGCAGCAGACCTGCGTACTCAGCGAATTTCCAAATCAATAATATAATAATAATATATTACAACTTTTATAAAAATCTGTCCATAACCATGAGAATTATTTGCCTATATTCTCCATAAGATTAACATGGGAAAGAGTGTGCAGGTTAGCTGCTGTGAGAAACACTGAAAGTAGTCATTTCTACCATAAATAATTTTTATCTTAACATTCATACCAACTTTCATCAACATCTGTCCATAAATAAAGGAGTTTGCCTATCCCCTATATGATTAATATGGGGAAAGAATATGCAGGTTTGCTGCCATGATAAAACACATAAACTATGATTTTTAAGCATAAAAGGATAGATCTCAACCACATGAAGCTAAATATCAAGTTTCATAAAAAAAATTTATTAATATGGGAAATATTAATTTTTCCCTATCCTCCATAAGATTAACATTGAAGCCCCACAATACAACGTACTGTGTTTAGATTTTTTAATATCTCGGTAACCGTTGGAGATAGAGAAAAACTTTAAGGAACTTAACTGTGTAGTTTTTTAGCTGCTTCCAATGGTGAAATTATAATTAAATAAAATTAGAAATTTTTAAAAATTACACGTGAAAACGCAAAAAAAACCATTTTGGGGTACAAAACCCCCCTAAACTACCCGTTTCCATTGACCGATATGTCTGGTTTACGAACTCGTCCGAGCATTTGTAGGAATACAAGTCTCTACCAAATTTGGTCTCGATCGGACCATTTTTACGAGAGTTATCGTGCTAACAGACACATATATATATATATATATATATATATATATATATATATATATATATATATATATATATATATATAAATTTTAACGACTATTGTTTTTGGACTCTGGGCACCTAAAGAAGAAAAAATAACATGGTCTCGGGCTTAAGTCTTACCATGAGACCTACGGTAATAGCTTCTTCCCTATGGGAGATTCGCTAAAAATAAGGAAAAATTACATAATTCCAAGCAGTGTACAGACAAAACTCATTTTATTTGCATTATAAACACCATTTATTTGTATCTGTATTTTTATTTATAGATTTATAAATATTTATGGAGACAAGACTGAAGCAGGAAACTGGAGTTATTTTAATCATGGTTTGAAATACCCCTCCATTGTATTTTTCTTGATATAAAAGTACTTAACGTATTGACATCAACAAAATTGGGAGGAAATTGAGCTATCATCGCCAATGGTGACGATGGGAATGGTGGTCAGCTCTCTCTTAAGATTTTTGATTTCATTATTTCCTCTTTCAGAATTACAGAGCAAATGTTAATGTGGTCGTTTTTACTTTGCATTTATTCAGATTTGGTGAAATGGAATGGCTTTGTTTAGTTATTGCTAAACTGTGTACGATATTTATGTATATTGTTTTATATTGATCGCATTTATCAATCAGAAGCAAACATTTAGGCAACTTTATTATCGTATTTAATGTTTGGCCATTTTTAATAGCCCATGAAGTCTAAAGGAACCTCTTAATTTGGTAATAAAATTATTTGTAAAACATTTTAAAATCAAAAAGGTCTTTTATTTAAAAAACATAATTGACAAAATCACCAATATTATACAGAAAAGGGATGTTATGTTTTTTTATAGTTTAAAGTAAAAATGTATTTACTTCCCAGTAGATAATATCATGGATATTTCTGAAGGTAATGTTTTCAACTCTTTAAACGGTTGTTCTCATAAATCACCTGACTTCACTTTCATTACACTTTTTGCGTATGACCTCACGTTTGATTTAATAAGCATTAAATATTGAGTTTTATTCGCTTAAATTATAGCATATTAAGAAGAACAACCCTTATATACACAAAATTTTATTTCTAACACACCATATCATAGTAAAATGTAGGAATGTTTGAGTTTGATTAACTTTTAAAATATAATTATTGTTAATAGTTATAGATAGACAGACATTACTTTTGGATTCAGGTGCCCTCAAAAAGGATATATCCACTCTCAGCTCAAATTCGAAAGTTTTGACGGAAACAGTCCTTTCTCCAATATACTATTTATACGTGGAGAAAGTTACCGGAGAAAAAACCCAGTAGATAATAGACTAATATTTACTCGTACCATCACGCCGGAAGTTAGTAGAAAAGAAACACTACAAACTTTACAATGGAAATCGTCGTCCACGTGTAGCAAAGAATATTGTAAAATAGAGAACAGCAGCCATGGGACGTTCCGTGGGTCCCGTCATTGTTTAAGTATATATATACAGTATATACTCCAAATAGTGCTGCCACGCCCTAACATACGGTGCCACAAAAACTACACTATACTGCATACATACTACATTGTAGTGACTGCCATTCTCCTTTTTATGTTCTTTTGCGTGTACTTTGGGTAGTCTACGGTTATAAAATGTTATTATTTTTCTATATAAGTAGGCTTGCAATAGGCTGTAACTAGGGGTAGGCGAGTGGGGCGGCCGCCAAGGGCGTAATTGCCAGTGAGGCGCAAAATTGACCATTTAATTGTTTTATACTTAAGACTTTTTTAGTGAAATGGCAACCTACCTATTTTAAGCCAAGTATGAACGAGAAATTAGTGAGGGTTGATTGTTGTGTGATCTTGTAGTCTTAGTGACAGGCTAACATGTTACTTTGACAGATAGCCCAACAGTCAATGGCATATCTAAGGGACCTACAGTTTAAGGTGGACTCCGAACCACTGTCTTTGTATTACGAACTGGTCTAATTAGCCCAACGAACATATACACTCCTAAAGGGCCCTACACACGGGCAGTTCGATGCGTCAATTCGGTTTGAACACACCGAACACATCAAACTGTCACATCAACATTAGTGAAACAAATTTTTCATGACCGAACTCAAAGTGTTCTAAATACGACCAGATAATAACGTAATAAACGTGACTTAACGCATTGACTTTAACGTATATACATAAAATAGCTTTTCTCGGTGCAAGTGACAGCCTATAACTGCCACATCGAAGTGAGCGTGTATAAGCAATTGTTGCCTTTCGTTAGAACCGATAGTTAATTTTGAACTCATCGTGACAGTGACACGCCGAATGACCGCGTGTAGGGCCCTTGCACTTCCCATTATTAATCCAGGTTATAAAAATACATATGTTTAACATTTTTACCAAAGATATAAATATAAGGGCCAGAGGCCCAGCGTCGTCATAATACGACCTTGGGCCTACTGGCCTACTTAGATTCATCATAAAGGCTCCTTTTATAAAACGGGATATAATGAATGATAAGGATTTTTTAATGCGAGGATTAGTTTCAGAAAGCAGCCGAGCCCAACCTGGAACACATCAGGGAGCTCTGTAGACGGCATGACGTTGCAGAGATCTGGAGGCCCATCCTGTATGATCCACGTAGGTGAACAGCGTGACCTGTCCAACCTGACACAGCAATGCGTCGACACTTCTTACCTTAAGTTCATGTTTAATATATTTCAATTAACATCTGTTATTTCACTTGCTCCGGCCCTGTTCTGATTTGATTGTTCTAGCCACTCCAAGAGGTAATCTAGCAGCTACAGCTGAAAAGCTAATGCTGTGCGCAAAAGCTAATTCGCCCAAATGAAGTCCTTCCGCCCGTATGTAAGTTGCTCATACACGTCTGGACGGATGGCGGAAGGTGGGTTTAGTTTGGCTATACACTGCTTAACGGTGAAGTCACCACATAACCCTCGCAGAAGCCGGGATACTCATGAAGAGTTACCACCTGCCAAAAAAAGATTAGTTTGTAATATATCGACTAGGACGGTGGCGTCATCCTGTAATCCAGCTACTTGGAGGTCACGAATTGTGGATAGTTGTGAGAGATGGTCGGTGGATGTATTGTTCTCTTGTGTGGATTAACGTCCATACTATTGAATACTACGTTAATCCGCAAAGTCTATCCTCATAATTAGACCAACTCGTAATTCAGAGACCGTTGTTCGGATTCCGCGTTAAACTGCAGGTCCCTTAGTTGCCATCGGCTTTTGGGCTATTAATTGACAGTCCTGTCTAAGGAACATGTCAGCCTTAGTCAGTAACAAGACAACAAGATCGCGCCACAATCATCTTACACTCAATCCTCATTCATACTTGGCTTAAAATACCTACATTGTAGTATGCTTGCCATTTCAATGATCTGATCGGTTGCATTATTATCAGAGAGGAACGGATTATAAGCTGTACTATCCATTCATCTATGTTATTATGCACAGTTCGTCTCTGGGTTGGTCAAACGTGATTTTTACCATTACAAATTAGGACGTAATTAGATGATAACCTAATTATGTCATCCGTTAGGCTATCAGATGTGATAGCCTAACGGTTGTGTCTTGGACTTTAGTTCAAGATGTGATGGGTTCGATACCCAGGATGACCACAAAATTTAGATGAGCCAAAGTCAATAAATGGTAAATTTTAAAGTTACATAGTTACATTAAGCTAGCCACTGGCAAACAGGATAAAAAATGAAACGTAAACAAACTACAAAATCAGCTGAAACTTCTGATATTCAATATTTTTGAAGTTGATAAAGTTAACCTCAAAACGTAATAATAAATAAATTGTTTTACATCATTATTTAATTGTTGGCTGCTTTGATTGTAGAGAACCCCTTTAAAAATCTATAGTGGATGAATATTCATCCATAACTCAATTAAAAATCGTCTTTTTCAAGGTAGGAGTTATTCTTAAATATGTCATAATAGATGTCAACACAATCTGTCTTCGCTGTGTATCTTTTCAGTGACGGCGATCGTGGAGTTGCGATTGTAATTAATTTTAGATTAAGATTGTGGATATTTATGTAATTTAAATAGTAGTGCTTTGTAATTTAGTATAGCTGTGCACAGGTCTGTTCATTTCTTCCCACAACGATTTATTGCTGTCAAGGTTTATATCTGTGACAACTGCATAGCAAAAATGCAGACTAAATCTTTGGGTTACTTAAGAACTGTGTATTATGCCACTCTGTTCAACCAGTATGCCACAGTTTTAACATTAACTAAAGTACAGAAGAATTTTCATTTCCCTAAGGCCAACTATTCTTCAAGTGTAAATGGTCCCCCTTGGAAAATAATTTTTTTTGGGACAGATGATTTTGCTTTGAAAAGTGTTCAGCCCTTATGTGCAAAACTGCGAACTGGTACATTAATGAGCAACCTTACAGTTGTTGCTCGACCCGGTTCAGTAGTTAGGAAATTTGCAGAATCAGAGAAGTTACCAATTATTGAATGGCCTTTTTCAAGTGATGTTATTAAAAATAAATTTGATCTTGGTGTTGTTGTTTCATTTGGACATCTCATACCTGAAGATATAATTAAGGCCATTCCTCTAGGCATTTTGAATGTTCATGGTAGCCTATTACCAAGATGGAGGGGAGCCGCTCCTATTTTGTATGCTGTTATGAATGCTGATTCTGAGACTGGAGTTACCATCATGAAAATAGAACCAAACAAATTTGACACTGGATCTATTGTCAGACAGTACCGCTGTGCTGTCAACCCAGATGAAACAACTCCTCAATTGACGTCAAGGTTGGCCTTACAAGGGGCAAAACTATTAATGGAATGTGTGCGAGACTTGCCCAGATGTTTGGAAATGGCTGCTCCACAACCAAATGAAGGCGTCACCATCGCACCTCGAGTAACAATGAAGCTTTCAGTTGTCCATTGGAATAAAATGAGTGCAAAACAAGTTTATGATCTTAATCGTGCTATTTCTCATGTTTATGCTCTCACTACAGACTGGCATGGTATTCAAGTTAGGTTATTGAATATTACACTTGACTCTAAGAAATCTGTGAATGAGAACAATACTTCAGAGTCATCAAGTAAATCTGCTATTGATTTTCTCAATTCAACTCGAAGAACAACAACTCCACAATATTCTACCGATACCTCGGTTTCTAGACCTGGCACCATATTTTACAATAAATTAAACAAAACTATGAAAATACAATGTGCAGATGGTTTATGTGTGTCTTGTGGTGGTTTACGTTTAGGGGGAAAGAATAGTATCACGCCCCATGACTTTTACAATGGTTACATGACCAAAGTAGATAAGTCCAAGTGGTATTTTAGTTAAAAGATTTAGTGATGTACCGTATTTTTCTTGACACCAAGACTAAATTTATATGAGTACTTTGTTAGTATTTGAATACCTTCCTCAATGAATGTTCTTGTGACATGGTTATATACTTCAATTATTTCTCACAATTTTCTTTTTTGTATTTGAGCTTTTTGAATCTTAAATCTATCGTCGTTTCTATCAAGAACGCTCAAAAGTTTGGTTTTTGTGAACTCTTCTTTAAATGCTTTTAAATATATAAATGAAATTCAACATCTGATTTCTGCACTTTTGAGGTAGGCCTACCATTCTGAATTTATTGTTTTTTAAATAAATTATTTTAATCAAAATATGAGGTACCCTATCCCTACCATATTTAAGTTATATTTCAATATAGCCTTTTTATTTTGTAAACCAATAATATACTAGTGATTTATGTAGAGCATATAGAGACTAAAAAGATTATTGTAGTAAATTATTATTTCCAAGATGAGTAATCTAAAACTTTGTTTTTGAGAAACTGGGTAGTCAAACAGTGTCCATGGTTTGACCAACATAAATACATTTGAGAATTGATTACCCAAACTTATTGGGACCGGGGGTAATCTAGATAATTAAATTGTTCAGATGATCAATATTTCAAAAAAAGTTTACCATTCAAAACCCAAACAATGTTTTCTAGAAAGACTAATTTAACTAGGGCTTAGGGGTGAAGTAGGGTATACATGTAGATATTCTGTAGATATGTAGATATTCTGATATTCTGTGATGTACCTAAAAGAAAACTACACTGAATATTGTAAAAAGTGCTATATTTAAAAAAAAAAATATAGTAAAAAGGATGACTTAAAGGATTTGCAATGCAGTAAAATGTTAGTGGTACAGTTTATAAATAATATTGTAGTGTATATAGTATATACAATATTAGTACTTAGACAATATTATATTACAATATTATATACATTATTAGTATTAGTACTTATTGGTATAAGTACTATACAAATTGCATTATAATTTTAAAGCTCTTTTATTGAATTTAAAAGCAATCACTAATTTTATACAAATTTTTTAGATTGTTCCAGAAAATAATTGATGGTTTGCTGATTGATGTTCGGATAATCCGCCCTACTGTACATAAAACGTAAGTATGTAGATAGGCCTATGAGATAATCTATCGGTGCTCTTATGATTAAAATTTAATCAAATTTTTGGAAACTGAGACATAGGAATCAAGGAAGATTATTTTATAAACACTTTCCCCACTACTCACGTAGAATCTAGAAAATTTACCTCCCTAATCGCTTCTAAATTTCATATCTAGTTTTTTTTGTAATTAGGAGAGATTATTAACATACTTCAGGTTGGGTTTTGCAGGTCACTAAACATTTTACTTGTAATCTCATTTTATTATTTTGGCCTTCTCCACTATTAAGTTTTCAAATCACATCCAACTCAACAACAAAGGTTTGTTCGTAATTTTGATCGCCTTATTAGTGCAGTTTTGAACTTTTCATTTTCTAGCAATGTAGGACTTGATATCAGTGATGATTCCTTACATGAGGAATTACAATTCCTTACAATTTCAACGAGAGTGAAGAGGAAATTAGTGACCACGAGCCTATTTTAAAAATCAACAAAATGTGCAAAATTCAAAAGAAAAACACTTGGCTTCTAGTATAATCAAAAGAGGTTGCAAAAATAACTTTGAAAAAATATGAAAAAACAATTTTTATGATAATTCAGCGATTTACAGGTGGAGCCCATTTTTCATTTTTAGTGTCCTAAGGGTTAACGTTTTTGCAAAAGACAACCAATCAAAAGATGAAAGATGAAACTTTTAAATTATTAGTTTACGGCCTATGGTCTTTTTGGGGATTTTACTGGACATTAGACCAATCTAGAACTTAATTTTTATTTAGAAATGATTTATTCCAAAATGTAAAGAAACTATTTAGTGAGCATTTGAAACGTTTCGAAGAGCATTTTCCTAAAACCAGGAATATCAAAAAATCAAATTTTGCTTCCCACATAGTTGACAACAATCACAGTTGCACAAATATTGAATCTAATCTTATTACACATTTGTATTAACCTTCATCTACTCACATAGTCGACAGATTGCAGCCTTGTTAGGTTTTAGTTTGTATTTGGTCAGTCAATATCACCAGAAGCTTTAGTCCCAGATGTACCGGTAGCCCTCATCCACTACCATTATAACAAGGGGGCTTGTATTTTATTCTTTTTATCTTTGTACTTCGGTCTTAGAGATGGCCTTTAGTTCCCTATGACCTGAAATGCGGCTATTCTTGAGTGGGAAAATATGTTTGCAAAGGGCACTGCAGTGTTACATGTTAACACATCTAACACTGTGTTAACATGTAACACATGCAGTGTTACGAAAAATTAAATGAAAATGTTGGTATAGAGTGGGCTTAAACTCAAAATAAATCTGTAAATTTACAAAATATGTATTTCTTATGAATGATAAATATGTAATGTATTTTTCTTCAATGCCCTAATCTCTTTTAAGTTAATCAAGAAAATTTGCAAGTGTTTTAACCATGAAGTAACCATTTCAAAAAAATTTAAAGTTTAAAAAGATTTGATAATGACACCATAGGTGTCGAAACGTGCGTCATCCATTAAGGACTACGCCAGGATCCACACGGCAGTTAACAAGGTATTCAACCTATTATTTACTAAACTCTTTTGGTCCGTTTTCGGGATCCTTCTGCCAATATACAAACCTTGTTTGTATTATAGTATTGGGTTCAAAAAGCACTATGCATGTATTTAAAAAAATCAATTCATTATAAGTCACTTTTATACAGATTTCTCATGTGGTATTTATTTTTAACTTTGAAAGAAGGTTTTTTTTGTATAGGAGTTTTTATATCTTCAGTTATATTTCCATTGTAAACCAAAACAATCACTGTGTTGATAAGCTATCTGATCAACCTAGTAAGATCGACGGTTCTGCAAAACTTCAATTTGAAAACAGTTAAATTATTTTCTAGGTATTAAAATAACTTTAATTTGTTAGGCACTTAAGTACTTAAAAATTTGATGACAATTGCATGATAAATTAGTGAGAAAAACAACTTCAATTTTGTATAATATCCAGAACCCACCGCATCCCTCTCGCTGCATTTTGACCGATAGAACCCTGGCTACGTGCAGCATGATAACCAATTTGGATTTGAATTTTATTAACACTTACCGAAACCCTATTGGTGGTAATGCCAACCGAAACCCTTGTCTGAGAGGCCCCTATACCAGTTTTTAACCCATATGGTTATAATTCTGCACTTATAAATTGTGAAATTACTTAAAATAAATATTTAAAGGTTAAATATATGAAACTGTCGTTGAAGGACTAAATTTATAGTGAAAATAGTAATATAAAATAACCTTAGGCCTACAATCATTCAACTTGTGGACCTCATTTTTATTTCTAAAATCGGTATAGGAACCAAAGATCTCTCTCCGAACACCAGAAACTATCTAAAATAGTAATTAAAATAATATAAAATAAGAAAACATTACATAAAATTTTTGTGTTTGTACTTTTATGTACCAGACTCTCGGCACGGGAGACTGACTATTCGCACAAATATGGACTGTCAAGGTCAAGGGATGTCCCAAAACTAAACAAAAAGTTGTTTAACTGCTAATTGTGAAAAGGTATTAGCAAGATGGAATGTACCGCTCAAACAGTTTTGCCAATAAAAAAAAATCCCATGGGGCCTGTGAGACCAGGGTTTTGGTACAGGTGATAAAAATACTAAAAATTTATCATAATCAATTAGAAAGGCTTGAGATGTAAAAACTCCTGTGTACATATTATATTTCAAACACTTAAAGGCAGATGTGAAATGTAAACAGCAAATCAGAGTGTCATTTGGCAAATCAAAATCTTACTTTGCAGGGGGCAGGGTGTAAAAGGCTTTACCAAGAGTGAATGTTAAGAAAGGTCTTGCCTTATGGAAGACAAGAACAACGATTTATTCTTGAAAATGTTGTTGTAGATTTGTCTATCCATCTTATTGAATGTTTTGTTAAGCTCTTCAAATGTGTATTTTATAAAATTCTATACTGTTTTACGAAAACAACTCTTTGTGTATTAAGAAGTTGTTAGGTGTTAAATTCTGGAGACCCAAGCAAAGCCAGCTTTCCTTCCCAGGCATAGAAAGATGGGAAAGGGACAGTCTATATAATTCTCAGAGAAGTATTATTCCCTCCAAACCAATCCTGATCTGAGCTCAGACCATGCCCTTAGAGGATTCATATTCCCAAGTCTCCTCTGATAAGGACAGGGTCTCCCATAAAGACTAACTTTTTATTTGAAGGTACAATTCTAAGACATTCCCTCTACAGTAGGCCCTCTCTGTTAACTGGCGCTGGTTTAACCAAGGGCCATGCGAAAGACAGAGATCGGTTTATCCTCCCTGAATTTCAACACTCGGTTCAACCGGCCTTTTCTAGGAATCGTGAGACTTCCGGTCACACGCTTATTGATTTACAATAGCCAAAAGATGTATCCTTTCCCTTGATTCTTTTTCAGTGAATTCTTGGGTAATTCATCAGGTAATTTTTTATCTAATATTATCAATCTATCGCTACTGCATCACTTACAGTACATATTCCTTGTGTGACAGTCCGTGGTAAAGTGTAGTTCGTTTGACTTTTGCGTGCGAACTGTGGAACTGGGAGTACAGTGGTGTGACGACAGTTCACATGTGAAATGGTGGTGCAATACAGAAGAGAGATTGTCTTTCTGTATCACTTAATACAGTATCATTCATTGTTAACTGAGCATATTTCATACTAAAAATTTGATATTTTGAATATAATATGATATGAATAATATGTTTAATTATAGAGCATTTTATTTTTTTTGGGTTGCCCGGTTTAACTGCCTTTTTAGGCTATCCGAACTATGCCCAGTTCCGAGTAGGGCGGTGAACTGAGAATCTACTGTACCTGCATATACCAAGAGCATGCCAAGTAAACATTCTTACTCCATGATACTCCTCCCAGGTTGACCTTAGGGAGATCCATTACTCCTAGAGAATTCTAATCAGACAGGGTGTTAAAATTCAGCCGTTAATCTATCAAGCCTTCAGAAAAGTTAAGAAGGAATTGAATTTTTGGTTTTCTAAAAATTACATGGTTTTGTCTGATAAAACTAAATACATGCTGTTTAATCTAAGAGAAAAAATATATTTTGACGAGGATGTTGTGTATCACGATATTTTTTGCTCTGTAGTTGGGAACTGTAATTGTATTAAAATATATAGTTACTGCTATAAAGTATCTTGGATTAATGATAGACTCTAACTTAGCTTGGAAAAGCCATATAACCAAACTGAAAAAAGAATTTTGTAAAGGAATAAGGAGTTTTTACCTCTTGCGTGATGTATGTCCTCCTAAAGTAATTCTTAGCACTTACCATGCTTTAATTAATTCGCGAATAGGATATGGACTTGTTTGCTGGGGAGGCACCTACGCTTCAACGTTATATCCTCTTATTACTTTTCAAAAGTTGTTCATTCGATTAATAACTAATTCTGGTAAAACTGATCATTCATGGCCTTTATTTGAATCTCTTAATATTCTCCCAATCAGAAACTTTTATATGTATAAAGTTTTGAAATTGTTCTATATCAGGAGTTTAAATGATAGGTTCACCAGAAATGCCAGGTATGATTTCAGGAAATTACTTGTTCCAGTTCCAAAATCAAATTTGACCATGTTTCAACATTTCTTTAATTTTAATGCTCCTAGATTGTACAATTTAATTTCTTGTAAACTTATAAGCTTAGAACCTTTATCTGTATTTTTAAAAGCTTTAAAGACTTACTTAATGTCTGTGAAAGATTGTGAACCACTTTTAAAAATTATGGCATAACTTTTAAATACAGTAATATATAAATATTTTGGAATAAGCGTTTGTTAGATAAACCTTTTAGTATGTCTCCTTGTTTATAGAATGTATATGTGTAAAGAATTTTACATTTATAATTTTTCCTGTCCACAAAATATTTTTTTCTAGGATTTGTATTTCTCCTATGTTCTGTATACTTTGGTCCGTGATAAGTAGTGTTTAGTTTTGTTTAAGAACCTAAGTTACGTTTATTTGAGTGTGCAGCGGTCCTATCTCTCTGAGTGTGATATTATATTAAATTTTGATCCCACACGAGCGTAAGCCTAGGGGATGAATCACTTGTTTCACACTAATGTAAGCAACATTGTGTTTATTATATATAAGTATACTATGTTAACTGTTAAATGTAATCAGATGTAATATTCACATATAAAATCATTTGTCAACATTAATTGTGTGAAATAAATACGTTTTGAATTGAATTGAATCAAGGTGGAAGGTTGTTGGAAGACCATCACCTGGATACCCAAAGTACTTCCCAATTTCCTTTTGCACCCAATTTTAATCTCTGAACTAGTAAAAACCAGTCAGATAGACGACTAGGGCTATATATAAAGTTTTTAAAAATTAATTTCGCTTCAATTTGTAAAATACTCATCACTGTCTCTTTGTACAGGTGGTTGGGGATGCCGTATGTCATAGTCCGCGGAACCCTAGGAATGGCAAACACGAGAGTCTACGGACTCGGAGACCACGAGATCAACGAGATTAAGAGTCGGCTGAGGTTTGTTAGCAAAGACGACATGAAGGATGAAGTGACACTGTACAATTCGGTGGTGTATGTGTTGAATCAGCTGGAATATCACTTTGGATACAGAGTGGTCACGTGCACGTGCCAAGGTGACATGACTCAGCCAATGTGGACACTGTCCCGGCCTACCATCAGGGCTTGAGATAGCCCCTGGGACAGAGGTGATTGTGTGATCGGGAATAAAAACTCTAACTTGTAAAGTGCAGTATGAACTAAAATATTTACTGTTTTTCAAACATTGAAAATTAGCTTTAGGAACATATTACAGTAGATACAACTTAAAAGTTAAACTTGGATAATTTGAACCTCAAGGGACCAGCTTAAGCAGTTTTAAGTTTTGAACCATCCAAAATTTTGAATTAAAAAAGTTCTTATAGATATGGCCGAAAACAATAATTATACACTTAATGAACACTCTTTATTAAATTGACACTATATTTGAATATAATTTCATTAGTTAATGTAATTTCTATAACATAATAAAGTAAAATAAAATGAACAACAGTAACATATTTTTTTACTTTTATTTTACACGATCAGTCCCATAGGTCTAAGTAACAACATAACCAAGGTTTTTACATGCGTTGTATTAGCTAGATTCGACACCGATTGGCCTACTTATTCTTTTCTGGCAATAAAATATTTTAAATAAACTTAAACGTTATTTAGATTTTCATCACAGAGATTTGCCATCACGATGATTCAAGTGGAACAAAGTTTCACGACGTTTCGGGATCTGGAATCTGATCTCGTCCTCAGGCGAGCTAGAACCTAAAACATTACACAATTAGCCAGACTAAGCCAGTATAAAGCTGAAAACAAAATTTTTAAAGCAGTAAAAAAACTTAAAGGCACTGGTAAGTGTTTTAACCATGAAATAACTCTTTCAAAAAGTTTCAAATTTTAAAAATATTTGATAATGACACCATAGGTGTCAAAACACGTGTCATCCATTAAGGACTTGCCAGGGTTAACACGACAGCTAAGAAGATATCTAACCTATTATTTATTCAAATTGAGATTTCTAATTCAAGAAGTTCAAGTTATCCAAGTTCCACTGTATTTTGGTGTATTCAACAGATCAGAAAATCCTGCTTCAGTTGTGTAGTAGGTCTGCTCATAGAACTCTTCTTTAATTCAACACAGAATAAGCCCTACAATGTGTATATTAATGTAAATATTCAAATTTTTTAGGTATTGTAAGATATTGTTTAATTGATTAACATGAAGGGAAGTTTATAGTGTAATAAAACTTAACAGAAATTCAGAATCTTGCTCTCCTACAGATTATAATAGTGGTTGGTTCAAGAGTTAGTTTTTTTCTGGCTTACTGTTGTACATTACAATAGTGATATTATAAAGGTATAATTTTCTTCTTGAAGTAAATCCAAAGTGAAAACTACAAAAATTTTGTTAAAATTAACTAAAAAAAACTAAAAAAACTTTCATGGGTATAAAAACTGCATCAAACTTAAAGCTCGATAAGTTTGATACAGTGTATGATGAAAAATGGTTATTCAACTAAATATATTACTTTAGAATCTTGGAAGATGAAGAGATATTAGTCAGCTCAGCTATTATTTTATAAATTTGTAATATTAATCTATAACTTAAGTTTAAACTTACAGTAGAACCTCCCATACTTATACTTTTTACTGTAAGGGCAACCAACCCAGATAGGTATGCAAGTAAGAATCACTTATCAGATGGGCCATGGTCAGATCAGCTAAAAATTCGGATTCGGGAGGAGCAAATATCATATTTCTTAGGAAGTAAATAGTATTGTAATAAACATTATTGTACCTCTAACACATTATTTGAAACATCAAGATATTTTTAACCCTTACATGGGAGGCTAGCGCTTTTAGACGCAGCACAGTAAGGTCGCATGATGTGGCTAGCGCCTTTAACCCTAGAAATGGCAAAGTCGTAATTTACGACGCATTTACATATTCAATAAGAATTGGCAGGTGGAGGCATCTGTCGTGAGTTTAGTGTACTTGTTGGACACAATCGCCTACGTGACCGCCTTGCCCTCTGGGGGTAAACAACCGAAACTGCTCTCGTAGTACACGAGCCTGCCACCGGGCAGGTCTATAACCAAGTAAGCACTTTCTACTCCTAGGCACTGATTGGTCGAGCCGGCTAACGCGCTACGCTGACAAGCGTAACATTCTAGCCATTCGGAAGTGCTAGGGTTCGAATCCCGACCATGAGCAATCCCTATTTGGCTTGCAAATGTGTGGTAAAGCGGAGTGGGGGGCCCACCTTAAATAAACGGTGACCGGCTTGGGTGGAAGTTGACGGCATTTGTAGGCTTAATTGGGATTGCAGTGGACACCTGTTTTGCTTTTGTGGTTAGTGGTTATAAGGGGGGGGGCATGTTTTAAGCTTTTTTTGTTTAAACTTTGATATTTCAAGAAGATATTAGTAATTATTTTTATGTTACAGTTAAGAGTAAAAAGCTTGCCACTTCTAGGGTTAAACGTGATCAATCATTTAGCCACATTTACTGCGCGGTAGTTCGCCGATAGAGTGCATGGTGGATGTTGCTTTTGCCTCAATGCACTCACAAAACCAATATGGCGGCTTTGTTGGAATATTTGGTGACTGAAGACTGTTGCTAGGCAACAGCGTCCAGTATTCGTCCGCTCCCAGTCTGCTATTTACGCTTACAAACAAGAGTCATTACGGCTAGCTGTTTTCACTTTCACCAACATTGTTTGATGACATTTTGTCGATATGTGTTTATTTAATTGTATTTTAGCAGTAAATAGTGTAAGTTGTGTGCGTGGTTTTAATGTTTAGGATGTATCAACTAATTATTATTAACTGAAATGGCTCATCCAGGAAAAAAAACTTTTCCATACGTCTAAAATACTTTTAAAATCATCAATTTATTGATGAAACGGAAACGTGTAGTTTTGGTACTCGACAATAAACAATAAATTAAACGTTGGTGCTTATTCTCAGAACAAATTGGAAACATAACCGCCTGAAAAGCTCGACGGGGAAAGAAACAAAAGAAAATGACTGATTATTTTAAAAACTAAGTACCGGTAACGTAAGTTTTGAGAGTAAAAGTGCATACATGTACAGTTGATATTTCATTGTTTTCTTAATAAAATATTTTAATAAAGTATTTTCCACTTGAACTGGCCTAGATTTGCTTTTTTTCATTTAAAATAAATTCACATCCAGCAATAATGAAAATTAATTAGGACTTACAATGGCGCCGTTATAACATGCAAGGCAGTGAATTGCGATGTTGCCACACCAAACACTGTCTTGGTGCTAAGTTATATCGGTGCTATTATTATTTCTGTTATCCCTCTATTCGGTTATCCGTCATGGTCTCGGTCCCGAGGGTGACGGTTAATCGAGGTTCTGCTGTATACAGTAAGTGTGGGAACCACAGATATAGGGAGGATTTAGTTTTGGGAAGGTCATATGAGGGAGGTTCTATTGTATTAGTATATCAGTATATAACATTACTTGTTACACTGGCTCAGAACATAATACTATAATTATACCTAGTTTAAAATAGGTAACATTTTAGGGAATTGTGAGGTTTAGTTTAAACCAGCTACTAAGTATTATATTTAGCAAAAGTAAACCTTTATGTTTACGCATAAAGGTACAGCACTGCCTGACTTTATTAAAAAAATATTTATACATTTTTATGATCAAGTCACAGGTATGCAAGTAGCCTTTAACCGTGATGTAAAGACAGTCATATGTCCATTTTTTAATCACAGTTTAAAAACAGACGTGACCGAAAATGTGGCCTGGGTCGCAGTGATATCTGGTGGTCAGCAAGCAGTTTAATGTAACTGTTAACAAACAGTTAGTTTTTATTTGGTTTTCAAATATATTTACATCAACTGGTTTTTGAGATAGTTCACTACTTGGATTATTAGTGTCAACTTGGAACATCTCAAAAACAAAACTAATATGTGAGTTTTGCAAGTTTGGTTTGATTATATTGCTATGTATTCAATGGAGTTCTAAAACAAGAAAAATGTTATTAGCTGCTAGAAAAGATTTGCTGAGTTAATGTTTAGTTTACAAACATCAATAAAAATTTTAACATTGTGGTATTAATTTCACAAATGCAAGAAAGTATCTGTAGTTATAAAACAGTACTTTCTGTGTTCAGACCTATGTATTATAAAGACTGAAAAATAAAAAATAATATTATATTTGATTGTTTTGACCTTATTTTGCTATACAGTTATGAATAGTTCATAGCAGAATCTAGTCCATCTGTGTGAGGATACCTCATCATGAGTTTAAGTTCAGGTCTGTTCTGATTCATGACATATATGTGTACCTCAAGGATCGATACTTGGACCCATTTTATTTTTGATATATGTAAACAATTGGCAATCATCATTAAAACAATGTGCAACACAATCATTAATACAATATGCAGACGATACAATATTTTTTCTTTCTAAAAAGTCAACACTGGATTTAGAAATTTAAATGTTTTATGATTTGAACACATTTGTTTAATTTTTTTAGATTTGAACTTAAATGTGAATCTTCCTTAAAAATCTAAATACATAAGTTTCAATACTAACCAAACAAACAAAACTATAATTATTGATGATTTTGAAATAGAAAAAGATAATTTGAAATTTCTTAGAATAATCGTGGACAAAGAATTGACCTGGAATGATCACATAGATGACATTAGTTCCAGGTATCTTCAAATATTAATTTAATAAGAAGCTTAAAAAATATTGCGCAATGAATATTCTTTTAATGGCATATTATGGATTAATTTATTCTCATTTATCCTATGGTATAATAATTTGGAGCACATAAAAGACTTTAAAAAATTATTTGAATTAGGCCCTACATAAAAAAATTAATAAGAATTATATGTAAATGAAATGTTGGAGAATCGTGCAAAGAAGCTTTCAAAAGTTTGCATTTGCATTTTGGAAACAACAATTTGTTGTACAGTATTTCTAAAAGTGAATCAATGAGTGGGAGAGATGTTCATCAATATAAACACAATAAAAAGATACCTCTGTCGCAGCAGATCTGTGTACTCAGCAAATTTCCAAAGCAATAATATATGACAAGTTTTTATCATTATGTGTCGATAAATATGAGAATTATTTGCCTATTCTCCTTAAGATTAACATGGGAAAGAGAAAATATTAATGCAAGAAAGATACATTTGTTTTTGTTTAATTATTTTTTTATTTAAAGAAGCCCATTACAAAACAAGAAAGCATCACTTGTTGACAACATCATGTAGGCCGGTGTAGTGTCAAGTCTAAAATAGTATAAATATATCTTAAATGGCAAAATTATTTGAATATTTGTAGTTAACGGGTAGTGGTTTGACGTGGAGTTAGGCCGATAATGGGTAAGCGTGCTCTACTTTGTACGGAACCAGATTATAAACGCAATGACCCAACATGACACATCTTATCAGTTCGTTAAAACAATATTTTAATATAAAAAAATAAAACCCACTTTAAAAAATATAAATCTGATGGAATAATGCACCGGTGCATTTAAAAAATCTGTCTAGCACCGGTTTAGAAAGCAAAACTATTGTTATTTTAACTACAGGGATGAACACGTCGACATTGAGAATAATGCAGATTTAATATTTTGTAATTTTAACGTTCTGCTACCAATCCTATGGATTCCTGATGGTCCACATGGATTCTGCATTAAAGCCGATATCTCAACAATCAATCCTCAGTCATTCTGATGAGTTTTAAACTGACACTTTCATAAATTAACTTCAATAAAAATTACTTCATGCTTAAATAATGTTATGAAACTAAGGCTGTCGATCCGTCTCCGAGCTCCCACATGTTTTTTTATAATCACATTTAAACATGTCTGAAAAATTCAGTTTACCTGAACCAACATATTAAACAGCAGCTTTTACTTTTAGAAAATTTCTCATAGGAAAGAAGCTATTACCGTAGGTCTCATGGCAAGACTTAAGCCCGGCACCATGTTATTTTTTTTGTTTTTAGGTGCCCAATAATAGAGGCCAAAAACAATAGTCGTAAAAATTATATATATGTGTGTGTGTGTGTGTGCTACAACAAGATTTATGATCCTTCTCCATGAAATTTTACTTTAGTGTACCACTTTTCATACGAAGCGTCCAACTGTCCGAAATTCCAAATTTCTTTAAGATGGCTCTAATGATTTTGTGGTGTGTGTCTGTCTGTGAACACGATGGCTCTCGTAAAAAGGGTAGGTACGATTAAGATCAAATGTGGTTGAGATGTGTATTCCTTCATTTGCTCGGACGAGTTCGTAAACCAGACATATCGGTCAATCTGAACGGGTAGTTTAAGGATTTTATACTAAAAAATTGGGTTTTTGCGTTTTTCATATTATGTAATCTAAAATGTATTCAAATTTTATTTTTCAGCATAAGAATCAGCTTAAAAAACTACAAAATTTAGTTGCTTCAAGTTTTTCTCCATCTCCAACGGGCTTACCCAACCCCGAGATATAAAAGATCCAAACACAGGACGGTACTTTGAATTTTGGGGCTCCATTATTACTTATGAAGGATAAGGAAAAATTTATAACTCACTTATCAATTTATATTTTTGTATTAAACTTGGTATTTAGCTTTATGTGGTTGAGATTCGTCCATTTATGCTTAAAAACATCATTAAAAACCCCGGCGGGGGGCTATACAGAGGATGAGGCTCAACGCACTCTCCTTCTCCTGGAGACGCATTTTCCAGGGTGCAGACCGCTGGGGGGGGTGACAACAGAACCAAGAGCAGTTAGATCTCAAAAGGATGACTGGAAAGTGGCTAAAGCAGTCATTTCACCAGGTAGGTTAGAATGGGCCATCAACTCTTTCGAGCCCTTCAAGTCGCCGGGAATAGATAGCATTCTCCCGGCACTACTCCAAGAGGGGAAAAGGGAGATACTGCCCTACCTCTTAGGGGTGATGAGATGTAGTTTAGCAACGGGGTACATACCCTCGAAATGGAGGAGGGCAAGGGTAACCTTCATTCCAAAAGCAGGCAAAAAGGACAATAGTCAACCTAAGTCCTACCGTCCCATAAGTCTAACCTCTTTTCTGTTGAAAACAATGGAAAAGATGGTGGACAACCATATAAGGTCAGAAGTGCTGAGGGATTACCCTCTACATCAGCAACAGCACGCATATCGGGCGGGAAGATCAACAGATACTGCCCTATATGAGCTGACAAAAGTGATCAGGCTAGCACTGGACGGGAAAGAGACCGTTCTATGTGCCTTCCTGGACATAACAGGAGCCTTTGATAACACCTCTCATTTATCAATAGAGGGGCTACTGGAAGGTAGAGGGGTTGACAAGACCACAACCCGTTGGATTAGGAATATGCTGTCCACAAGAACGGTGGAAACACACGTAGGAAATAGAATTATTCAAATGGGTACAGTGAGGGGGTGCCCTCAGGGCGGGGTATTATCACCCCTCCTTTGGAGTCTGGTAGTCGATGAGCTTCTTGGGAAACTAACCAGGAAGGGCTTGCGATGCATCGGATATGCAGATGATGTGGTCATCATCGCAAGAGGGAGGTTTGAAAACACTCTCTGCGATCTCATTCAGGGGGGGCTTGACTGTACAGAGGCTTGGTGTGAGTCTGTGGGGCTGTCAGTCAACCATAAGAAGACATCACTTTTACAAGAAAGAGGAGACTTGAGCATCTGAAGACCATCAGGCTTGGGGGGGAGGAGCTTGAGTGGAAATCAGAAGTGAAATTTCTAGGGTTAATACTAGATAAGAAACTTATGTGGAATAGACACATAGAGGAGGTGACCAACAGGGCTAGTAATAACCTGATGACATGCAGGAGGTATGCGAGGAAGATGTGGGGTTGTAACCCATCTAAACTAAGAAGTATGTATACCCTGTTAGTGAGGCCTATCATTACATATGGGTGCGTGGTCTGGGCTGGTAGAACCAAAGTTGAAGCAACAAAGAAAGCCCTGGAGAAAGTACAGAGGCTGGCATGCGTTATTATTACAGGAGCCATGAGATCCTGTCCTACTGCTGCCCTGGAGGTGATCTTGAATCTGACACCCCTACACTTTGTGGTAGAGAGAACAGCAAGGGAGACCTTGCTTAGAATGGAGAAGAGTGGCTTTGACACTTCCTCCACAATTTGCGGGGAGCTACTTCCGCCAGGCCTAAGGGACCTGATGAAACGACCAAGGGATTCCATGGTAAGAAAGTATAACTTTGAAAGGAAATTCCATGTGGAGCTAGGAAATAAACTTAGCTGGGACGGGAAAACCCTAAATTCCCTCGGGAATCAGGTCATCAGGTGGTATACTGATGGCTCCAAGACCGAGGAGGGGACTGGTGTAGGGGTATTTGGTCCCAGGATCAAATACAACGAATCACTGGGGCGTTCCCCCAGCATATTCCAAGCAGAGGTCAAGGCCATAGAAAGGTGTGCACACTTCAACCTAAGCAGAGGATACATGAAAAGGGAGATTGTGATCCTCTCAGATAGCCAGGCTGCCATTGGAGCCTTGAGCTCAGCAGCCTTCAGATCCAAGATGGTCTGGGACTGTCGGAGCAGTCTAGATCAATTGGGGAAGAGCAACAAGTTGTCACTACTTTGGGTACCTGGGCACCAAAGTGTCCAGGGGAATGAAGTAGCAGACAAACTGGCTAGGGTAGGGGCAGCCACCCCCTTTGTTGGACCGGAGCCAGGTTGTGCACTGGAGGACTCCTTTTTCAAAAAGAAATTAAAGGAGGAAGAGAAGGAAGCCAGAGGGAAAGCCTGGACTGTTCATTCAGGATGCCGACAGGCTAAGGAAATGCTTGGAGTGCATAATATAAGAAGGTCTGAGACCATGATCAGGCTTAAGAAAAACGATCTAAGGATACTGACGGGATTTCTAACCGGACACTGTAGGCTCAGGGGTCATCTGAGCAAGATGGGCATTGTCCAAGAGGGTGAATGCCGCTTCTGCCAATCTGGGGAGGAAACACCTAGACACCTATTGGCTGAGTGTGACGCGATAGGTCAGAAGAGAGCCAGAAGCTTGGGAACACACCAGGTGGCGGTGGAGGATTTTCCAAAGGTAGAACCCCTCGTTATACTAAACTTTATTAAGGCATTAGGACTAGAGGGGGTTCTCTAGGCAAGAACTAGAGACTAGTCTGGGGGGCACAATAGATCTCAGGTCGCAGTGCAATCTTTCCCCTAGATTTTATCAAGTATCAAGTATCAAGTAAGCTAACCTGCATAATCTTTCCAATATTAAATCATATAGAGAAGAGGCAAACACTTTTATCATGGACAGGATGCTAATTAAACTTTATATAAAAATGATCAAAATAAAAATTGTTTACGCTAGAAACACCTACTTTTAGTGATCTTTACAGTAGCAAACCTGCATATTCGTTCCCATATTAATCTTATAGAGATTAGGCAAATAACTATATTTATCGACAGATAATAAAACAACTTGTCATATATTATTATGTTATTGATTTGGAAATTTGCTGAGTATACAGGTCTGCTGCGACGGGGTATTTAAATTTACTTAAGGGAGAAAGTATGTGTCAATCCACTAATGCATTTATTTTGCAAGCAAAATATTAACCTAGGTACTTATCTTCAGCCATTTAAAAATCTGTTCTTAAAAAGATGTCAAAAACGAGAAGCCTATTTATTTGGCTAAACCGATACCAGTAGACGATAGCATAGCTTTAGCATGTATTTTATAGCTTTCCAGAAATTATAATATCCATGATCCACAGAAAGTTAAATAAAAATGTTTGTATTTATTTCCCTGTGGGAAATAGGTTAGATCATGGATATGTCTAAAGGTAATGGTTTCACTTCATCTAAACAGCTCTGTTCTTATTCATTTACAATAAAAATTCAATACAATAAGTCTGGTAGTTTCTATGGAAACCTGTTACATGTTTTCCATCTTAAAAATCACCAACACCCCCCAGAGCTAAGACATATCCATGTCAAAATCATTGTGCGCCCAAAGAATTATATTGTTAATCTCAGATATTGTATTATCAGCACCAGTCTTCTTGTAAAGTTTCTTATAATCATTAATTTTCCCCCAACAACGTCTCTTCAGAAACTTTGAGAGGTGATTCTAATTTGAACGATCTCATTTTAAATTACTTCATGTACAATATTTCCAAATCCAACACTAGGCATCAATCTACATTACCTCTATGAGACTTGCTAACACAGCCACTGTGAGTTTACATTACATATTTAATATGGATATAATATAGTATTACTCAGCTTTAATTTTGCTATTTAACACGAACTCTACATAGCTTAGGCTGAAGTTCTTTTTACTCTATCCTTTCTTGGTCATAATTTAGACCTAACAGTGTTACCACTTTAGGGATCATAACTCTTGGTGTTAGAGTAATTTAGCTATTCTCTGGGAAAATTAAATAAAAGTGAAAATGTTCATGTTATGATCATTACGAACTTGAGAAACCGTTACAAGTGATATAAGAAATGTCTTTTAAGCAATCATTGTAAAAATGTCATACTGATTAGTATTTTTAATCAAAATATATTAACTAAACAAGAAGAAGTTGCTCTTTTGTTTGTTAAATTGAAAAAGAGTACGTTTTTGACACCTTGAAATTTAAAATCATCTCTAAAAAATTAGGTTAAGTTAAAACTAGGTTATAAAAATAAGTTATAAATTATAACAGTATCTAAATGTTATAAATCTAAATTAAATAAGAACCCAATTATGTCATAATTTATATTATTAGTGGTATAATACTATTTTTGTATATTTTGGTTAGTAAAAAAGTCATTAAAATTTTATTTAAATTCTGATGGATAAAACTTGTTAACAAGGATAACTCGATCATAGTTATTTAGTCGTGTAATTCCGAGAAACAAAACTGTCAAACAAGGGTAATAATGTTGGGGTAATTTTTGACAGGGGGAAAATCAGTGGTGAGTTGTGGTATCACTGTAATTTTGTTGGCGTCGCCATTTCTGTCCCAATCTCGTTCTCTTTCCTCTTTTGCCTCTCACTGGAAGAATATCAATGTGAGGCTTATTCCTCGCGTTTGAGAAAATGTGACTTATATTTTGTGTGTTCAAGCAAAATTACGTTTATCGATGGACAGTTGTAGTCATCCTTCTGAGAAAGTTCCACTGTAAGGTAAATATTTTAGTTTAGTTATTCTCACAGAAATGGCGACTAAGTTAGGACCGGAGACTGATGATCAGACGCGGCTTAGATTTCAAGTGGAACTAGAGTTTGTTCAGTGTTTGGCCAACCCTAACTATTTGAACTTTCTTGCGCAGCGTGGATATTTCAAAGATCAAACATTTATTAACTATTTAAATTATTTAACCTATTGGAAACAAGCTGAGTATGCAAAGTTTCTGAAATACCCCATGTGCTTGTATTTTTTGGACTTGCTTCAATATGAACACTTCCGGCGTGAATTGGTAAATTCACAATGTGCCAAGTTTATTGATGATCAACAAGTTTTATTGTGGCAACACTACACAAGGAGGAGAATGAGGCTTCTTCAAAACCAGGCTGATGCTGTAGCAAATTTACAATCTGCTAATAATACTTCTTCAGGACCAGGATCTAACAATGTGAACAACATTACTAATGGCACAGGTCAACCCTCAATGAAGAATTCATAGACTTTTAAGTGAATTTTTTACTCATATTGAATGTAGATTTTAAGGAAACTGGGTTCCCATTTTCTTTCATTTGATTTTTTATTGGGATAAGTTTAGGCCTATTCACTTCAAATAAATCTTTAACTGAATACATCTTGTGTTTCTCTGGAACCTCATTTTATCTTAAATTGCAGGGTTAGAGCAGTTGATGTTTTGGCAGTTAAATTTCTCTACACTGGTTTGTGGTATTCGATCATGTGTTACTTATAGCCTACTCTTATATTTTCTGAGTTATACCGTAGATCTTTTTGTAATCATTAAAAATGTAGTTTAAATTTCTATTTGGTATAATGCATAGGTTTACTGGTAGGGCGTTTATTGCTTAACAAATTGATATTTACACTGAATTCATTTAGTGACTTAAGTATATTAGGCCTTTAAAAATAAAATTAAACTGCCTATAAGTAAATAATTTTAGATTACTGTCATATATTACATCGGCTCGAAAATGGTAATGTGGTTTTTACACTTAATTTAACTTGTCGCTTCAAGGTAAAGAAAAAAAATAGTTAATATTCATACTCCTTAACCCTTTCATTTCGGTAGCCATTTCCATGAAGGGGGTTCACACTATTGCTTCAGGCATACGCAATAGGTGTCGATACATAAATTTTACTCTGTGGTTTAAATTGAAAAATAACAATTTGATCATCTACCTTATGTTAAATAACAAAAAGTTAACACAAACAAGTTGACCATATTAAGTAATTTTACATACAAATTGTGTTTTATGTATCTGAACATTGGCAGTACGACCCATAAGAGCCCATTTGTGAAAAGTACTTTTATCCAAAATGGTATCGTACCTAAATTAGGTGTATTTTTGCAATATAACCCAGACATGTAAAATACGAAATATAAGTTAATTAGCAAAATTAAAACACATTTATTACTCAATGCAATACACAGTTTATATGGCTCAAATAAAACCAATTTAATTCAATACACCTTAATTAATATACCAAAAACACTTTTTTTACTAACTTTCATAAACTGAACAAAAATGTAATGATGAGGATCGATCTCATTACCTTCCACACCTTAATCCTCCGTGCTAGCACTGTACCACAGCATCTGGTAAGCTTCAATGTCATTAAGGTTTTTTAGCCAACGTAAATTGTTTGAGCTGATCATTAAACTGTTTATTTAATTATCGATACATTAGTGATATTATTAGCCTGTGATCAACTGATTGTGTTAGAAGTGAAATGAGAAGATAGAAATTTAATTCACACCAATTGGTTTCTTACATTGGCTTCAAGCAAGATATTGAAAAGGTTTTCTATTAAAACAGGGAAATTTTGTAAATACTTTTCTTTGATTTTATTTTGCACAGTTATTTGTATTAAAAAGACACAGTAAAACTTGTATTAAAAGAAGTTAATTATAATTACTGATTGTAAAAAAGCTTGAATATTGGAATTTTTAATCTGCGTACCACTCAAGACTGATATATTTTACGAGGCTGGCTTAGCTGATTCTGTGCCAGAGGTTGATTATTACTGTAATCAGCTGTAGTGAGATTGGCCCTAGAATGTTGATTGGTATAATGTGGCAAATCAAATCTTTAAAATATTTATACCATTTATGTTTTGTTATATTATTGCATAATCTATCTGTTTATCTTTGAACCATTTGAGAATGCAATCTGTTACTTCATTCACCAAACTATACTAGCACTGGAATGTGTTGGTCAAGTACCCTGTACTTGTTTAAAAATGGCGATGAATGCCCTATTATCGTTCAGTTCATGGTGGTCAGATGATAGGTTTTCTAAATACAGCTGTAGTTCCAATGTTATATTCTGATTTTGCTGTTATTTTTCCATTATAGAAAGTTTTTGCCTGCTATTATGTGTTTTTGACATCATTAAATTCAAGACTAATATGACTCAGGGTAGATTTTTATTTTTATCATAATAACTTAAGGTTAAATTTTACATTTACTTGTGTACAATTTTGTTTTAATATTTCCAGCCCATTATCAAAATATACATCAGAAGTATTTCACCACGGATGAGGTTAGTAACTTCACAACAATATACAAAGACAGTTTATCCACCAATAAAGTCACATATTATGTAGAGTCACAGGGTTGGGATCAAGTTATCTAGAACATGAGAAAATTTCCATGGGTTTAAATTCATTAGTATAAAACGGACTCTAGTTTCACATATTAATTTATTACAGTAAGTTACAGTACAAAAGTGTTGTTACTGGTATATACTGAGTTTAAATGCCTTTAAAGACATTTCAAATATTCACCAGTCTTGCATAATCAGTAAATCTATCAGTTATCTTATAGTGTGGACATGTGTGATGTAATTTAAAATACAAAAAATTATCTGGGAATTAACCCATCAACTGGCTATTAAACTGCGTGTATTGGCAGGCCATTATTTGATGATTTGCAAGGGTATTTTAAAAAAATAGTAAATATGGTCAAAATTTATATTATTAATCATTTTCTTCACAATTTATCTTACTTTAGAATGAAATATATTTTATAATTATATTTTTAATTTTATTTTTATATTCATAGTTTATAAGTGAAAAAAACATTTTTTTCAAAAAGTAAAGGGGGGAGACCATCCCCCCTAAATAGTTAATATGGTATAAATTGTATTTCCAAAATATACAAACTGTTATAAATTTTATCTAGTTTTTAAAAATATACAGTTTGATTGACTTTTACACATCTATATGTCTATAATAACACCATAACGGAGAATTGGCAATTTTTTCAAAATCGATATCACCATAGTAACACTATAATAGTTGGCAAGCTTACTCAATTTTTCACTCTCAAACAATATTTCTCTAATGTCACTATATCGATCTACATAGTCTCTATCTATTTCAAAACATTTATATGAAAACAAGAAATTTAATTATAAAATATGATAGGCCTACGTATTCAAAAACACAACAGACTATTTTTATTTCAGGAAGGTCCCACCCCTTTCTAATTACATTTCTAAATATAGATTGTTTTACAGAAAAACGAAGCTAAAACTTCACAAATATAATAGTCAAAACATATATTTACTTATTCCAAGAAATAAGTAAGCAATTATCACTCATAACCAAACTGAAACATTAACTTCGGCGAACGTAAACAGAGATCTCATTGACGAACGACGCATTTGGAAAGTAGCATTGTTTTCTTTTTCTCTTCTCCAGCTGAACAAAATTTAATCCCTATTGAATGGTATATATCGATAGATCGTTTCATCCGTAATCGAATGATACCAATATATCGTCGACCATACATTTATTTTGCTATAAAAGTCGATAATACGTAGCGATGTTTGACCGTCGCTTTTGTGACGGTCACCAGTTGATGGGTTAAGATAACATTGTGTCGAACCACAGGTGGGGCAGCGCGGTGACTAGGCGCAAGTACTTTCTGTTAAATCCTTATTTTGCTAACGTTAGAATGAAGTTTTTGATGGTGTTTGGTACCACATACTTGAGCAATTTTTTCAACTTTTTGTGTTTTTGATAAACAAATACAGAAATCAACGGGCAGTGGAAAAAGACTTGAGACTGAAAATGTCCTCATTCATTGCTGACATTAAATCTCTCGTTAGGGAAAAACAGTGCCATAAATCACATTAGTAAAAAGTATCTGGTAAAGATTAAATCAATTTTTAGTTTTTTACTGGTTTATTTTTATTCCAATATGGCCTACCACAATTTCTTTAGTTAATTATTAAACAAATTTTAGTATAATTGTATTTGATTGAAATCAAAGAAAACAAAACATGTGAAAACATTTTAATTTTATCAAGCACTGAAGAGGAATACGTGGTGTTTGTAAATATCTTAAATACTAGTGGGTCGCGAAATAATGTTTAGGTTTTAATGGGTCAGGGGTCAAAAACACTGTTAAGCTATTAAATATGATCCAGATAATGAATTAAAACTTAGTTTCTGTTAGTACTACGGCTACCTTATTATCTTATTACACCAACAAAATTAAGTCAATCAAGGTTTCATTTTAACCTATTTATTAATTGTAATACCTTAATACGTTATTCTTCAGTAGTTCTTTTAAATTAATTGTTGCCAATTAATATATTTGTTGCAGGCTAAATCAGCGATATGTTCCTGTATAATTTGACTCTTCAGAGGGGCACTGGGATAACCCATGCTGTCCATGGAAACTTTTCTGGCAGCAAGGTAATTTATATGTTTAATTAATTGGTAATTCAAAATTTAATATAGAGACCTATATTTAGTATTGGTTTTCTCATAACTAGTGAATGGCTTAACACATTCTGTGATGTGCACGTCATCGGGTACATCCATGCTATTTTATTATTGTGGGTGTGTACACACAGTAAATAAGTAAATTACTAAAATGTGTCGTGTGCCCGCTAGGGTATGTGCTTTGTACGTTTCATGCAATTTCTCAATTGCTACTTTTACTTATTTCTAAATATATTCGTACATCTTTTTAAAGTGTCTTTCTGTAATATCTTGTTATCATAACAATAACCATTTAATGGTTTTCTTTGGAATACTTTTATTGGTCCTAATATAATCAATATTTCAGTTCAAAATTAATTGTAAATAACATAATGGTCTGAAAATTTGCTCAGAGAAGTGTTTATTGAGTGGTTAATGTTAACAGACCCAGGAGGTGCTGGTATCTCGGGGAAAGATCCTGGAGCTGTTGCGGCCAGATCCCAACACTGGCAAGGTTCACACCCTCCTCACTGTGGAGATATTCGGCATCGTCAGGTCTTTGATGGCGTTTAGGCTCACTGGAGGAAACAAAGGTTGGTAGACCTAAATTGCAAACAGTTCGTCACATTGAATGTTATTAAACCTTCAACTCCGTTCGACGTACCGTGCACGCGGTGCTAACATCACCATGGATCGCTGTTTACTGCACGCATAAGTCAGAACTGCATTTTGTTGCTACCTTACGGGATTTTTTAAAAACTATTTGGAGCTTCCCAATATTGAAGAACGCTGCCTACCTTTTTCTCGCATAATTGTTTTTGCCATTCTGCTGTCTTTGAAAGGAGGAAAAATTAAAAAAATCTCAGCTGGATGAGCGTACAATAACCATTTGGTTTGTTTTGTAATGTGGGAAGGTAATGTTTTTGTGTTAGTTTGACAGTGTGTTGAACTGAAATGTAATTAGTTGTTAACTTCACAAGTATGTTGTGTTAGTGAAGTGTAGTGTCGTAATATTAAATTTTGAATGGAAAATTTGTTTCTGGAAGACATTTTATGGTAAACTGACATTGTGAGTGCTATCTAGAACTAAGTTATTCTTGGATGTTTTCGATTAAACATTAGTTTGTAATAGACTAGTATGATAACATTGAATTGTGGTTAGATGAACAGTTATCAGTTACAGCTCAGATTTGCTGGTAGTAGGTGGTCCAAATCCCAAAATAATGCTGTCCAGGCGTGTTGAAAGTGCCCTTACAATTCCGGACTTGAAGGGTTAAGTTTTTCTTTCTCAGAGTTTTTTTCAAGTTTCTGATAATTATTTTGTCTGTTTTCTGACCTGTTTTGTCTTTACGAGACAATTATCTGACAGAAGGTATTAAAAATTAAACTTTGTAATTGTGGGTAGACTTATAAATCCGCCTTTATGGTCATCTGATTTGCCTACTTGCTGATATTTTACAATGTGACCTGACCACTCTGTATCAATTCATGATAAGCCATGATCCATGTGACCATGTCACCAACATATTCATTATAGTTGCAATGTGTTTCAGACTACATAGTAGTGGGGTCAGACTCAGGAAGGATTGTCATCCTGGAGTACCTTCCGAACAAGAATATCCTAGAAAAGGTTCACCAGGAGACGTTTGGCAAGTCTGGGTGTAGGCGGATTGTGCCAGGGCAGTACCTAGCCATCGACCCAAAGGGTAGAGCTGTCATGATTGGTAGGTATTTGGTGGGTGATCATAGCATGATAAGCTCAGATGTATTGTAATGTCCATGACTTCTTTTATTATTCTTTGGTGCTCACCGGGGTTAAAAATCATTGTATAGTAACCATTTTAGACCACAGTTGACCGTGGGGTTTACCGTTATGTATCTTTGGGTAAAAGTTTAATACCTAACAATTTTATTTTGAAATAAGCCTATTTATTATAAACTAAGTGATCCTCTTGAAGATGTCTTACCACATAATGATGTTTACTGTCCGTGTTTCAACTGAGTTTTTATGATTATAATCTTAAAGTTCTGAATGCGGTTGACATCTGATATGTATTGAGTGTTGAGAACCAGGATCCATATTCTCACAAAATAAATTTCTGCAATTCTGTTCATCATTTTAAAGTGAAAATTCAACTTATTTTGATCATTCAACTTTTTAAGGCTTATGAATTTCTTTGACTTACTGTTAGATAAACTGTTTACTTATGTTTTATATTTTCAATTTTATTAATTTTTTCCCTTTAACCTTTTTAACCTTTACAAAAGAGGTTTGAGATTTGATCAAAATTTTAAAAATAGATAAATTTCTTTTTGTTACAATAGTAAAAACAGTTTGTTATTTAGTTGGGTCCTTTGGGTAGTTCTAAACATTAAATTATTTGTATTTCATTTTTCTCTTTTTGGTTGATTTTTTTATACCTACTGTCATAACAGTTGTTTGTTTCATCAAACATAAAGGTAGGAATAAAACAACTTAATGATAAGAGAAATTACTCAAAATAGCAAGGGTTTATTCTTCTTATGTGGACAGCTAATTGATGAATATATTTAACTTGTTAAGATTTAACTCATTTACTGGTGGCTGGCACCGATCGTAGGTCACCAGGACGCTGAATGATACCTAATAAAGTATCAACTGATTATGTTTATGAAAGTTTACGGTGAAAAAAATTCACACATCAGCAACAGTCAACTGATGTAGCCTAACATTGGTTGTAGAGACGAGGATTTCTGATTAGTTCTTGGAATGTTAACTGATCGTAGTTCTTGGAATGTCAACTGATCGGTGAGCACCTGAACAGTGCTCAGCCTGTCACTGATCGATGCCGGCTGAATCTGGGTCACACTGGTATCACTTAGGCAATCTATTCAACCAGATTCTGCCTGTTTCCTTAGTGAAGTTTTTTTTTGTCTTGTCTAGGTGCTATAGAGAAGCAGAAGCTGGTGTATATATTGAACAGGGATGCAGAGGCCAGGTTGACTATATCTTCACCACTTGAGGCTCACAAGAGCAACACACTTGTCTATCATATGGTGGGGGTGGATGTGGGGTTTGAAAACCCTCTCTTCGCCTGTCTCGAGATTGACTACGAGGTACCAAGGCCTAATATATTCTTGTGTTAAAGTTTTCCTTTAAGAGTGTAGAATGTATCTCAGGGCTTACAACTAGACAGGTTATTTTTAGCGAATTTCCCATAATAATTAAGAATCAAAGAAAAATGTAACTGGGTAATAGTTGCCCATGCTTGATACAGATACTACCTTAATGGTTAATTGTACGGAGAATAGGCAAACTCCTTTATTTATGGACTGATGTTGATAAAACTCAGTAGGCCTATAATATTATGTTGCCTTTAGGCTTTTAACCATATTATGGTCAAAATAAAAAATGTTGACTGGTAAAAATGCTTTCTTTCAGTGTTGACTCACAGCAGCAAATCCGCATACTATTTCCCATGTCAATCTAATGGAGAATAAGCATACCCTCTTAATTATAAATATATATTGACCATACTTGTCATACGAGTATATTATTATGGCCATATTGTTGATTTGGAAATTCGCTGAGTACGTTGGTCTGCTGGGACAGGTGTATTATTTTTTTAATGCATACATTTTGCAATGATATCTACTGCAGTTACCCGAGTCTGATAATTAATTAAGATTTTCCTATATCTCAAGGTTTTTTATATATTTTTATTAGGAGGTAAAGCAATGACCATACAAATAATTGTGTGTCCTTTTGTCAATCTCTCAAGTGGTCTATTGTTGTCTCAAGTCCCTATCGCAATAACACTTTTGCCAGACTCTGTCTCGAAAGAAGCTTTTAGCAGAATTTCTCTATCTCACGAATACTTCTAGAGGAAACTATATTGTACCAAGACTTCTAGCCGAAAGTTAATCGCACAAGTACTTTTAGCGGTATTTTTCTCGCAAGAATACCTTTAGCCAAATGAATGATTCTTCCCTGCACGCTTAAGTCTTATAGTCTTGATTTTTTTTTTGTCCCTGCGCATGACCACCAGAAACGAATCATGGTTGATTTTACTTTTTTTGCTGGTTAATTCTTACATGTTATTGGCCTGGTCTCTCCACGGAATGCTTCCCCGTTGTGGAAGAGTCCATCTCCCCCCTTGCTAGAACATGAATGTTCCCGTGAGAAACGATATTTTCAAGAAAGAAATTTCCGGTTTGGTCTTTCCCATGATTTGAATTTAGCATTATAATATTCTACCAAAATTTTTTTATATTTTCGATAAATTATGAATTGACCCTTCACATATTCAAAGTTATTAAATTATTAGTACCTTTTTTCTTTGGCGTTTCTTAAAATCTACCTTAAAGTTAATGTCAACCTTAAAATTTAGAAGTAATTTTTCGATACAGAAGTTGTAAATGTAACTCTTATTATATGTGTTAATATCCCAATAAAAGGACAATATTTAGATTTATTTGTAAGTTGGTTTATTTAAGGTTTATTTTTTATCCTCAAGATCTGTTACAATTCCTGATGTACACATAGTTACTACCAATAGTTTACTAACTGTAAGTTTTTAAATGTTAATTGTACTCCTGTTTATTTTGAATTGATAATTATATGAATGAAAGGTTAAAATGTTTTCCTTCTCAAATTTTGAGAAATTGAATACAGTATTACTGAACACATATTATTACACCATATTTTTATCCTTGCTTTCTGTGATGATTAAGTTTTCTGAAAACCTTTGATGTGTAACACCCTTAAAATACCTCTAAGAAGATCTGAGAAAGCAAAGGATACAATTGACAGTTTAGTATTATAGATTTTTATGAAACGTTAATATTGAATGTTTAAATTATTATATCGAAATGACTCAACAGTTGATTTCTGAAAAAATAAGTAGATTTTAACACTTTGCACACTTATAAAAAACTGGCTTCACCTGTAAAATGCTTAATTAGCATAACAAATGGTATTTCATATTTTTCAAAGTTTTTTTGCAACCTCTTGTATTATACTGGAAGCCAAAATTTGAAAAAAAATTGGAATATTTTATTGAGTTTTAAACTAGGCTCATGGTCACCACTAATTTCCTCTTCACTCTCGTTGAAATTGTGAAGCAGTTTGTCATGTAAGGAATCATCACTGATATAAAGTCCTACATTACTTGAAAATGAACAGTCCAAAACTGCACCAATAAAGCGTTTGAAATTAGTATCCGTCCGGGTTTGTCATTTTTATGAAGTTTACGGTAAAAAAACAGCACTAAATAAAGAAACTAAGCACTAAATGAAACTGTCGAATACACTGCCAAAAATGTTTCAGTTTGTGTAACAATAACCAAAACAACTTTTTCACTGAAGTATAAACTCAACAACTAACACAATCACACAGGAACATCTGCTATTCAGCCAAGCTGACTGAGTAAGGTGGCTCCAGCCGCTATACAGAGGCAGTTGTTGCAGTTAATGAGATAATGTTAAATTCAATTTATATCAAAAGAAGACAACATACTATTCAAAACGTAATACCAAATGTTGCAATCGGATTAATACTTCGCCTTACCTTACTTTCACATTAAATAACATAACTGTTAGAGCTTTTCTTGTGTTTTGGTGAACAATAAACTGTTATTACTTCCGGAGATCGGCTAATTCATTCATCTGTAATAGTCTAATAACAAATTCTGGCGGGATACTATATTCTTTAAAAGATTTTCTGGCTTGTCAATTAATTTCCTCTTTAAAAGTTTTAGTTTTTAATACTTTACTATTTGTCAAGCAGCACATTTGATGCAAGCGCTATGTCAGCTAACCCACCACATTTGTCTGGTACAGGAAGCAGACACAGATGTTACTGGGGAGGCAGTTCACAAAACCTCACAGACTCTCACGTTCTACGAGCTCGACCTTGGACTCAACCATGTGGTAAGAATCATTTGATTTAGACATCTTCTGTACCTAATAAGGATATGAATTCAGGGTGTATAGCAACAGGGAAAAGTCAGGGAATTTCTACATTGGTCAGGGAAACCGCCCAAGGAAATCAATTTTTTGTAAAGGATTCAGAACTTACAAATTTGCAAAACTGACAGTACTAAAAATATGAGAAAGTTAGTTTAGTTGTATAGATAGCAGCCGCCTTTCTACTCATCAGCGAGCCGGTTTGGAAGCGAATGAATAGTGATTGTTGACATATGCCGAGTATTTTTCTTGTTCACCCTCCAATTAATGTGATTCTGTTTATTTGTATGTTTTAATTCAACAATTTGATTTTATGCTTGAGTTCATTTAATAGATTCACACTGATTTTTGTTTGTTTTTTATGATTTTTCAATGTTGTATTTAGTTTTAGCCAATAGTAGTTACCTATATTTTAAGTCAGGGAAAATGCTGCATCTACTATGAAAAATCAGGGAATTTCCTTGTGATAACTCACTAGACACCCTGTAAACAATGATGATAAGATATTTATAATGATATGTTATTTAATGATTTTTTTTTTTGGCAGGTGGTAACTCTTTATGAGTACCCCCGCTCCTGCGAGGGTTATGTGGAGACTCCACCGTTAAGCGGTGTTTACCCAATGATATTAAGGTTTTTACTTAAATATTATTTTATATACTTGTTATATCTTATTATAGTTAAATGTTAGCCTAATTCTTTGCTAACACTTAATTTTGTTAGTTGTGTAATGACGAATAAATAAACAGTATGATTTTATGTAATTTTGTTTGTATCACTCTAATGCTATCAATGATGATGAAGGTTGCTGAAGAAGCTGATGATATTAACCACTACAACCTCTAAAAAGAGAGAAAGCATAATTGGTTCAGTTTATTCTTAATGAATAATTGTTTTGTACAATAATACTTAAGTTTAATAGAAAAACAATTAAGAATAATTTATAGCAATATGTATTGCTAGACTTGTTAACTAAACACAGTGTAGTTGCATGACAAAACGGGTCGCGATAGCATCTGTATTCGACTCACCATCATATTGTGTGAACATTACATGAAGCTTTGGCCAAAATATTAGATCCTGAAAAATCTTGTTTCAAGTTTTTTTTTTCAATGTCATGTCGGGAATTTACTACGGATTCCTTTCTGGTTGTAAATACCTGTCATCTGATAAAAGCCGGTCCGAGACATGTCGTAAAACCACTTTGGGTTACTCTATTACCCAAATTTTCGGGTACTCTCAGATCACTTTTGTAATCTTCAAAAACAACATGCATTTAAGCCACATGGCGGGATGTGTTATTTATCTGCAATACGTATTTTAAGGTGCGCAAGTACTCAGAACCGCTGGAGGAGCACGCCAACTTCCTAGTGTCGGTGCCAGGAGGTAATGACGGACCCAGTGGAGTGCTCATCTGCTCCGAGAACTATCTGACCTACAAGAACCTCGGCGACCAACATGACATCCGTTGCCCCATTCCCAGGAGACGGGTGAGTGTGCCAGAACTTGTTGCATTTTCACTGTCATTTTTACTCAAAAAGAAAAGTGACTCATTTTGGATAACTGAATTTTCAGTTTAAGTAAATTTTCCCTGTTTGATTTCAATATATTCTGTATATTATTCACCAGTTCTATTTTCATTAGTATTGATTATTACTAAAACGTGGTCTTTCTACTACCATAATGACAGTTTTTTGTACACAATCCCGTGGTAGAATACAAATCTTATTTTTTAGGTTAATACTTATTGCTGAGTAGCTAAATACATATTGTAGTGTAAATCTCAAGTTTTACTTCTAGATTATATTATACTTGATTTGTAGTTTACTTTGATTATGATCATTTTTACTAAACAAGGACAATATTCTTGTTAATCTAGTTTAATATGGAGCATGAAACTACTTAATGATGCTTTTGATTATCCGTGTTTCAGCTGATGTTCATGATTATAAAAATCACCTGAAAGTAGTTTCTTTCATTTGTTTTGAATCTTTGGGAAGTGATGTTTATGTACAGTAAAACTTTGATTATCTGGCACTCTGTAGTCCATTTGATCCAAGCAGTACTGGTTGATTACAGTGCTATATTTTTGTTCTAATTCTTTTCTGTTATACTAAAATAAAAATGAATCTTTTTCATTTATGGAATCAGTAAACTCTTAAATTGCCATAAAAGTAAACATTTATGCTTTGTGTACCATTAATCTCTGAGTATAAATAACTCATTTAAGATAGTCAATGATACCAAAATATCAGAAACTACATAATGATGTATTTTTTCCGTGTTTCAACTGATATTCTCATGATTATGAAAAAAGCCTGAATGTAGTTTGGTATGGTTTGCATTAAGTAATACACTTTAAACTATTTATTTTTCTATTAAGCTCTTCTCACTTTAAATGTCTCATATTTAATTTAAATACTATTTTAGATTGTTTACTCCTAATAATACAGCCCTTGCAATTTTGTAGCTGAATTTAAAATTTACAGGCAACATTAAGATGCTAGAGAAACTATATAATGATGTATATTTTTTCTTGGTTTACAAGCACTCTGGTATCTCCAGCATGACCAAGTGGCATGTTGGTCGTAGCAGTGCGACAGTAATGTAGCAAAGCATCGTTGGGGGCTTCCAATATGTTTGTCTCCTGGTTATATGGCTACTACACATTCAATATTAGTATTATAAGTAAATGTATTTAGGCTGCTACTACAAATGTAGTTGTGATCAAGTTGTTTTGTCGCAGAACGATTTGGATGATCCGGAAAGAGGAATGATCTTTGTGTGTTCTGCAACTCACAAGACCAAGTCAATGTTCTTCTTCTTAGCCCAGACTGAACAGGGAGACATCTTTAAGGTAATTTAATTTTTTAGTTTCAATATTTTGCAGAAACCTGTTTAAAATGTAATATTCTAACTCTATGAAATTTGTTGTTCGGTATCTCAGCTAATTTGAAAACAAATGTATTTTATTGGAGCCCTGTATTTCAATAATCTACCATACCACCTATGATAAACCCTTCAATAGTCGAAATTCCCATGCCGACATTTATATTTAGGCCGGAAATAAACAAATATGTTCAATCCTGTTGATTCCTGCCATGAAAAATGTGACCGCAAGCTGATGACTCATTTTCAAGAAGTAGTCCGAACCATCTGAGTCCAGACTTGAGGGAGACGACTGTAATATCGAATTGTCCTCTTATAACTAGGTTCTTTCTTTCTGAACAGCCTTTGTATGACCTTATCCACATTAGAACTAACTCCTAACTCGTGTTGTCTGACAGGTGACCCTGGAGATGGACGAAGACATGGTGACCGAGATCAAGCTCAAGTACTTTGACACAGTGCCGGTGGCCACAGCCATGTGCGTCATGAAAACCGGCTTTCTCTTTGTGGCCGCCGAGTTTGGCAACCAGTGAGTTTATTTACTTTATTTTACTTGAAAAATTTGTGATGTGGATCAACACTTTGAGAACCAGGGCCGTTTTATAATTTCTATATAGGTCTGAATTTTTTTTAACCCTAGACGTGGTAAAGTCGTAATTCACGACACATTTTCAAATACAATAAGAAGTGGCAGGTTGAGGCGTCTGTTGTCAATTTAGTTAACTTGTTAGACACTAGCGCCTTCGTGACTGTATTGCCCTCTAGGGGCAAGCAACCAAACCTGCTCACTCAGTTCACTAAACTGTCAATAGGGTTGTCTTATAGCCAAGTAAGCGCTTTCTACTCTCAAGCACGGTGGCTTTATTGGTTAAAGCACTACACTGACAAGTGTAACGTTCTTGTCTTTCGGAAATGCTAGGGTTCGAATCCCGGCCATGACCAATTTGGCTTGCAAATGTGTGGTAGAGCGGAGAGGGGGGCGCACCTTAACCCTTTGATGACCGAGATGAAACTTTATATTTAGCTTCATACTGTTGAGATCCATCCATTCATGCTTAAAAATCATAGTTTATGTGTTTATCATGGCAGCTAACCTGCATACTCTTTTCCCATGTTAATCTAATGGAGAATAGGCAAACTCTCGTATTTATTACAGATATTGATCAAACTGTCGTATATTATTATTGATTTGGAATTTTGCCAAATATGCAAGTCTGAGGAGACGGGTGTATTTTTTATTTCACTTTCCACAGATCATCATATTTCATATCACAAATTTCAGAATAATTTTAATATTGAAAATACATTTAAATTATTACTGATAGAAAATGTTGATACAGTATAAGTTGTTTTCATTCTCAAGAAAAACCATCCAGACAGTAAAGAGGAAACCAAAGACATCTAAAATGAACGATTTGGGTTTAAATTTGCCCTACAGCATATAAATACTACTACTACTACAAAAAATTACTAGCTGGCAATAATTTGTCAGCTGGGGTTTTCGCAGCACTAGACTACTGACTACGTATCGTGAGTACAGTCTTTTTCGACAATTTCTGTACTGACAATATACCGTCAGTCGGTCCTCAAAGGGTTAAACCAAGTAAACTGTGTCCTGAAGCCTTATTAAATTACAATAAAAAATCATAATGGTAAAAAAGTTATAGACTTAAGTGATGACAAGCAATTGCGCTGTTGAAGTGAAGTTGACTCCCTTTTGCAGGTGATGCAGATAAGCTGTCTCCCTGTTTAAGGTCGAGTCACTTCACGACTATGATTTCGTTAAGTTTTCAATCTGATAAGTCTACTGTAAAGTAAAGTATTGATATTTGCTTAAAAGGTTAACAGTAGGCTGTGATACCAAGTGTTCTGGTGGGATACACTTTCTAAGCGTGTTTATGTTCTTTCAATGCAGAATTTTTAACAAATCCCTATTCGTATCTTAAAGTAAAATTGAGTGATTGTTACTTATTTTAGCGAATTTCCTATAGGGAAGAAGCTATTACCGTAGGTCTCATGGTAAGACTTAAGCCCGGGACCATGTAATTTTTTCGTCTTTAGGTGTCCAGAGTCCAAAAACAATAGTCGTTAAAATTTATATATATATGTTAAATAATTATGCATAATTTAGTAATTTAGATGTCATGATGACATCAAGGTTATGTTCTTATTAATACACCACTTGATAATGGACTGAAATCTGAAACATGTTGTGAATTTTTAAATAAAATAATTTCACAAACAAAAAAAGGGTACTAAATTATGCATAATTATTTCATATTAATAGTAGCCCTCATTTACCAACTCAAATATATATATGAATATATATATATGTGTCTGTTAGCACGATAACTCTCGTAAAAATGGACCGATGGAGACCAAATTTAGTAGAGACGTGTATTCCTACAAAGTCTCGGACGAGTTCGTAAACCAGACATATCGGTCAATGGGAACGGGTAGTTTCGGGGGGTTTTGTACCCCAAAATGGGGTTTTTTGCATTTTTCACATGTAATTTTTAAATATTTCTAATTTTATATTTCACCATTGGAATCAGCTTAAAAAACTACACAATTAAGTTCCTTAAAGTTTTTCTCTATCTCCAACGGTTACCGAGATATTAAAAAATCTAAACACAGTACGTTGTATTGTGGGGCTCCAATGTTAATCTTATGGAGGATAGGGAAAAATTAATATTTCCCATATTAATGAATATTTTTGGATAAAACTTGATATTTAGCTTCATGTAGTTGAGATCTATCCATTTATGCTTAAAAGTCATTGTTTATGTGTTTATCATGGCAGCAAACCTGCATACTCTTTTCCCATATTAATCATATAAGGAATAGGCAAACTCCTTTATTTATGGACAGATGTTGATGAAAGTTGGTATGAATGTTAAGATAAAAATTATTTATGGTAGAAATGACTTCTTTCAGTGTTCCTCACAGCAGCTAACCTGCACACTCTTTCCTATATTAATCTTAAGGAGAATAGGCAAATAATTCTCATGTTTATGGACATATTTTTATAAAACTTGTCATATATTAAATTATTGATTTGGAAATTCGCTGAGTACGCAGGTCTGCTGTGACGGGGGTATTTTAACTTACACCAACTTCTAATCCACTCAAGTGTCCTAACTTGAGTGTTTCGCTAGTTGGTAGAACAACACCATATTATTATCCTTCTGGCTTGTTTTATAGCGAGTCAGAGTGGAATTGATATGGGACACTTTATATTCATCTTAACATTAAACATATTGAACAATTCTACATTTTAATAGATTCATTGATATTGCTTGATAACTCCAATCATTTTTGATCAGCTAATGTGACTTAAATTATTTGTTTCTTAGTCTTAGAATAAATTATTATTCAAGAGTAATTGGTGGGTAGTCTTTTTTTCATTGGCTTAAGCTTCTTGGTTGGAATCTGTATTGAACCCGAATTAAGAATGAATTTCTAATTAAAATCAAAATTAATAAATCCCTATTTGTAGCTTTAAGATGGATGGCCCATAGTAAACAATTATTCAACTTGTATAAACCTAATGGGTTATGGGATTAGTTTAGATATTTTATAAATTAAAATGTACTCTTGCATCCTTAAGCATCAAAACCGTCCATCACATGTGTCATTATTTGATGTGGTGGATGTTATTTGATGCAAAAGCAAATTAGGACTAATATTTAGGTATGAAATCTCTAAACACACCCAAAAGTTATCAAGATCAATAACAGTAGTCTTTAAATCGGTTTGTTAGTTTGGTTGTCACGAGCACCAGGAATACATGGAGGATAAATTTAATTTTTATTGGGTTCCTTTTTCATTTAAACAACATGAAGTGATCATTACTTATATGGGAGTATAAAGAGTGAAAGGTGGATGAATTTTTAACTTATTCTCATGTCTGTCTTCTCTTTGGTATCATTATTGTTCAGTCAAAATTAGTTTACTAAATCTATTCAACCAATTGTATGCTACGCTTTCTGTGATGATTAAAGTAACTGAATTCTGATGATTAACACCCTTTATCATCCTCTAAGAAGATCTGAGAAAGTGTATAAAATCGTTAAATATTCCCAAAAGTTATCATTATCAACACCAGCAATATTTGTATTGATTTCATTATTAACCTTGGCTATCATGAACTTGGAATACATGGAAGATAAATCTAATTTTTATTGGCTTCATCTTTACTTCAACTTTTACCCGAACTAAAGGAAGTCGTGATCATTATATGTTGAGAGATACGAGGGGGTACCCAAAATTACTAAATCTATTCAACCAATTGTATGCTACGCTTTCTGTGATGATTAAAGTAACTGAATTCTGATGATTAACACCCTTTATCATCCTCTAAGAAGATCTGAGAAAGTGTAAATCTCTAGACATACCCAAATCATAATCAATACCAGTAGTCATTGAATTTGTTTGTTAGTTGGCCATCATGAGCACTTGGCATAAATGGAAGATATATTTTATTTTAATTGGGTTCATTTTTACTTCAACTTTTACCTTAACTATAGGGAGTCGTGATCATTATATATGTAGGTAGATATAAAGAGTAAAAGGTAGATTAATTTTTAACTTATCATCTTATCTCTGTCTTCTCTTTGGTACAGTGGAACGTGAATAAATCGAACTTCTGTAATTCGAAAACTTCTTTATTTCGAAGTTTTGACGTGGTCCCTAGAATTTTATATAAAAACAATGTAAAATATTCTGGTTAATTCGAATAATTTTTTTGTATAATTCGAACTTTTTTCAGCGTAAATCTATAAAGAGAACAAGTTGTTGTGTGCGATTTTCTCAGACATTACATTCGGGCTTCCTGTCCGTAGACTATTTTTAGCTAGATCAACCCCCCCCCGCGCCAACCATTCTCACAGCACGTACACCTGTTGACTGGTCACATGATACCCCTCCCCCTCACCAGTCCACTACTGCTCTTAAAATCACAACATTGACATCTCTAGTCTGTCACTACACGGCGCAGTTCAGTACCGTGTGTATCATTGATGGTGGTTTGTTCCGATATTCGTCGTCTTTGTTTCGTGTTGGCATTTGTAACTTCGTCTGCGTTCATGTCAACACGTCGTGTGTATGAACTGGTTCGCTTCGTAAAAGCGAACCTACAAATATTTGACGTCGCAAGAATAAATAGCGACAATCAAGGAGGTAGAGAATGGATTTAAGAAAAAGTTTGAAATAGCTAAATTTTCAGGATCTCTCCAAACACATTATCGATATTTAACAAAAATTAGGATTTTTAATCGTAATATCTTCATTAACCTAACTATTTCTAATATAAAATTTTAAAACATGATGTTTTAATATTTATTTCAACCACTTGCAACAACTTTTCTAATTCAAATTTTTGGATAGTTCGAATTTTTTCTGGTCCCTTGAGGTTCGAATTATCCAAGTTCTACTGTATTATTATTATTGTTCGGTCAAAATTAGTTTACTTCATCAATTGACCGATCGTAGGCTACGCTTTCTGTGATGATTAAAGTAACTGAATTCTGATGATTAACACCCTTTATCATCCTCTAAGAAGATCTGAGAAAGTGTATAAAATCGTTAAATATTCCCAAAAGTTATCATTATCAACACCAGCAATCTTTGTATTGATTTCATTATTAACCTTGGCTATCATGAACTTGGAATACATGGAAGATAAATCTAATTTTTATTGGCTTCATCTTTACTTCAACTTTTACCCGAACTAAAGGAAGACGTGATCATTATATGTTGAGAGATACGAGGGGGTACCCAAAATTACTAAATCTATTCAACCAATTGTATGCTACGCTTTCTGTGATGATTAAAGTAACTGAATTCTGACGATTAACACCCTTTATCATCCTCTAAGAAGATCTGAGAAAGTGTAAATCTCTAGACATACCCAAATCTTAATCAATACCAGTAGTCATTTAATTTGTTTGTTAGTTTGCCATCATGAGCACTTTTCATACATAGAAGATAAATTTTATTTTAATTTGGTTCATTTTTACTTTTACCTTAACTACAGAGAGTCGTGATCATTATATATGTTGGGAGATATAAAGAGTGAATGGTGGATTAATTTTAAAGTTATCCTCTTGTCTGTGGCCTCTCTTTGGTGATATTATTGTACAGTCAAAATTAGTCTACTTAATCAATTTGATCAATTGTAGGCTATGCTTTCTGTGATGATTAAAGTAACTGAATTCTGATGTTAACACCCTTTATCATCCTCTAAGAAGATCTGAGAAAGTGTAAATCTCTAGACATACCCAAATCTTAATCAATACCAGTAGTCATTTAATTTGTTTGTTAGTTTGCCATCATGAGCAACTCATACATAGAAGATAAATTTTATTTTAATTTGGTTCATTTTTACTTTTACCTTAACTACAGAGAGTCGTGATCATTATATATGTTGGGAGATATAATGAGTGAATGGCTGATTAATTTTAAATTATCCTCTTGTCTGTGGCTTCTCTTTGGTATTATTGTACAGTCAAAATTAGTCTACTTAATCAATTTGATCAATTGTAGGCTATGCTTTCTGTGATGATTAAAGTAACTGAATTCTGATGTTAACACCCTTTATCATCCTCTAAGAAGATCTGAGAAAGTGTAAATCTCTAAATATGCCCAAAAGTTATAATTATCAACACCAGTAGTCTTTGAATCAGTTTCTTAGTTGGCCATCATGAGCACTGGGCATACATGAAAGATAATTTTCAATTTTATTGGGTTTATTTTTATTTAAACTATTAACTCATCTAAAGAAAGTGATTATTATATGTCTGGGAGATATAAGAGGTGAAAGATGGAACTAATGTGGCCTCTGTGTTTCCACAGCTACCTTTATCAGATCGCCCACCTTGGAGACGACGATGATGAGCCTGAGTTTAGTTCTGCCATGCCATTGGAGGAGGGTGACACATTCTTCTTCGCCCCACGCCCACTGCGTAACCTGGTTCTTGTGGACGAGATGGACTCTCTTTCGCCCATTCTTGCCTGCCAAGTGGCAGATCTTGGTAAGTGTTGAGCGTCGGCAAAAATTTTGCTGTTTTGGCAGGATTTTAAATAGTAAAACCACGATACAATGTAATGTACGTGATTATATTATCGAATGTAATTAACATGATTATATTTGTAAATGAACTTTTAATATTGTATTTCAACTCTCTTCTTTCTTATCTGCATGATACTAATTTTGATTTAATTTTTTATAAAACCAGTTTTTATGGATTGCAAATGATGACTTAAGATTATTATACCTGAAAAAAATGATGGTTATAAACGAGCTTTTTAACACTGATGTAATCCTACAAGCCCCAAACGAATTATATACAATCATGTGAGATTGCTCATGTTTCTTGATATGACATTCTTCCTCCAATCCTCCTTTTTTGATACTTCAGAACTGAAGTATAATTTTATGAAAATTTTTTTAATTACCTTTAACCTACTGCCACGCCAAATAAAAAGTTATAGGTTTTAAAATTTATGTTGAACTGTAAAGTTTTGATTCTTGTTCAAAATTTAACAGGGCAATTTAATATATACAACTTTAGTAGGAGATCGGTGTTTTATAAGTGAAACACCTGATATTACTACCTTTGTGATATAATTTCATACATGGGATTTTAGGAGACTGCTTTCAGTGATGATACAACCAGCTGATTTCTGATGAGTTACACCCTAAATATCCTCTAAGAAGATCTGAGAAAGCGGTCGAATTCCTTTATTAATTTTTCCCATCCCTTAATGTTGCTTTAGAGTCTTCTTCACCTTTGGGTTAGTAGCGATTTGGAGGGATGGGCTGAGCGGTTGGAGGGGGGTCGGCACAGAGTAACTATTGTGCCTTTCTAAAAACATTCAGTGAGGAAGCATTCACATTTCACTGGCGGGTGTCCTAAAAGCGCAACATAGAGCGGCTGAAAACCTCTGTTCAAATACACAATCATTAGATGCACTTACATTAGTGGTAAAATTATAAATTATGCAAACTTGATAGTAAGCTTACAATTTTCAAATGTACAGTAGAACCTCGATAGTCCGACCTCCGATGGTCCGACTCCTCGGTTGGTCCGACCGTGCCCGTCAGCCCAACAGACTCCCGCTAATTCGTCCTCGGCGGCATTCTCCTCGCTTAGTCCGACCACGCTAGCGGAAATTTACAGCATTTGTTTACTTCGTAACTCCATTCAAGTTGAAACCTGTCGATGACGCATCGACAGGTGACATCGTGAGTGTGTATTTCAGTCAGAGTAGCATTTTGTGGGTTCGAAAATGGACGAATGCTGCAGCAAAGGCGAGGTTGTCGTCTGCCAAGCAGAAGAATATCACAGAATTTTTTCAACCGGAACAAAATTAAATACAGTACTGCACAGTATTAGACAGTGATTTTAAACATGTAAATGTTTTGTGATTTCTTAAAAACAATTATTGTGTTTGGATTATTCATTTGTAGATTAATTATGTTAATATACGAGTTCCTCTGATAATCCAACCTTTTTGTTGTTCCGACCATACCCCCGGTCCCGCAGGTGACGGATTAGCGAGGTTCTATTGTATTCAATTTTAATAATTAATAATAATTTGAAGAAATTATTCAATTATATACAAAAACATTATGAAATAAAGTAAGCAAGGAAGTTTTTAGTTTTTTGGTCAGGCGAGTTTCGTCTGTGGCAAAGTTTGAGAACTTAAATTGAATCATCTCTTTTCTTTTTTCTGATGTATTTATCTACTTTAAGTTAGTACTTTGTGGTTGATATCTACCACTAATTTAATTTAATGATATTAATTACACTATTCATGATCTTAGATCTATATGCGTGTGTGTGAATAAAGATAATTTGAATTGAATTTTTGAACGCAACAGTAGGTGTCAAAACCAATGGAAATTTAAGTTGTGGTCTGATTGTCCAGCCAATGAGGACACGCCACAACTGTACATGGCGTGTGGACGAGGGCCTCGGTCGACTGTCCGAGTGTTGCGTCACGGGCTGGAGGTGTCGGAAATGGCTGTGTCCGAGCTACCCGGTAACCCCAACGCAGTCTGGACTGTCAAGAAAAGAGTGGACGGTCAGTAGATGCTCCATGCCTTTTGAGATTACATTCAGTTTCAGGATTATTTTAGTAGTCAACTTGCATAGTTGGAAAACATCTTTTCATTTGTTAAGCCTGGAATTTTATATCTTGTACTCCCCAACATCTTCCGTTCTTTTGGAAGTTGGCATCATAGACACTGCAGCCAATGTTATGTAATTCTATTTGAAATCAATTTAAATCATTATTGTCTGGTTATTAAAGTGTATGAATCATGATTTTGGGTTGTAATCTACTGTGTATTTCATGATTTGCACTAAATTTTCTTATATTCTTAAGCACGTTCTTCCTTATAACTTCACCCCATTAACACCCTTAAAGAATTGGTAGGTTTTTTTTTAATTCTCATGAATTATTCATTTATATTTAGTTTTAATCATAAATGGATGGAATATGATGATTTTATTTTTTTAAACTGAGAAACATGATGGTTAAATTAAAATCGAGCTTTTTAACCCTGATTCCATCTCTAATGTTATTTTTGTAGTCAGTCGACCAATTTTTTTAATTTATATGATTTTTTTTATTTGATACTTGAACAGAATTCACAGTTATGACTTGTTAGTCTTAGTAATTTCTTAAACTTTTGGTCTATATTGTCTTTTAGATTTTTTTGTCTCAGCATCCCCGTCAAATGCAATAATTACGATTGGGCAAATTTTAGTTTTGGCCTAAAACAGAAAACTACATATTGTCTTTTAGATTTTTTTTGTCTCAGCATCCCCGTCAAATGCAATAATTACGATTGGGCAAATTTTAGTTTTGGCCTAAAACAGAAAACTACCTTTCCCAATTGAACACATTTTTTGAAAGAAACTTGATTTCCCCAATAAGCTACACACTGCACAATCTGTCCCACCAGCGAAGGTTTGTTGGTGGTCCATTTCAGTGCATACAGTAACTACACCTTGTCGCCTCTAGCAGGTTCTTCTTACCAGTTCGAGTGAATCAAGGCTGTTACACTAACTACAACTTGAACCCAACATCCAATAAGATTCGTGCTGATAAATAATTGTTGGTAGATTTTCCCCCTATGTTGCTTACTATCATAACTATTAAAAGCAAGATTTACACTTTACTTATTTAAGACTAAAAGCTCTTTGTTTTTAAATTAAATATTGATTGTCCAGTTGAACTCCACTAATCAGAACTAATTTGGACCGGAGCCGGCTCAGATTGTCGCAAATTCAGATTAACCCATCAATTGTGTTCTAAAAAAAAGAATTGATATCAAATATTATTTATTAGTTGTTTTGAAATAATAAAATACTTCTCTACCTTTAAATCATGACACACTAAAAAAGTGGTGTATCAAATGTTGAATTGAAAGTAGAAATTTTCAGATTCGGATACTTGCATACGCAATAGAATCACACTTATCTAAGAATAAATGAGAAAAAAATCGATAACATGGAATCAAAGTTATTAGATTGGACATAAAAAATCATAAATTTGTCATCGGGTGAACAACAAAACTAAAAATTTTACCTCACTGCTCTGAAAAGTAATAAATTTTAATGTACGCCATATTGTTCATGGAATGAAATCAACAGAAACCTTATAATTCGCCGAACTACAAAAACAGTTCTTAAAAGTTAGTTATGAAAAACCATGGATGGATTGATTGATAATAATTCTCAATTTTATTTCATAATTCAACTATTTTATTTATTACAATGACAAAAAGGAATCGCCATAAACAAAGAACCCAGATTTGACAGACGACGTTGGCTCGTTGCCATCGGCTATCTGCGATATTTCTGGGATATGCGATATTTTGTTCCGGTAAAATCAACTCAAGTTTGAAAATGTTGATGAAAACAATACATTCTCCATATAACCATGTATAAGGGGAGAAGATAAAACTGCTTTGTTTCTATTTTTCATTGGTTGGAAAATGATGATTTTACGAATTTAGTCTGATAATTAATGATGGTGTTAATAGAGCTTTTTAACCCTGATTCCAACCCAAACACAGATCAAACCCTCTTTTTTGCTTTTTGGTGAATAGGCTTTGACCCAAAAATTTATAAACTAATAACACTTTTCACTATATAAAACTAATCTAACTATTGTCTGTTAATTTCCTATCGCAATTATAATTTTAATTTTTCAGTTTTAAAACTTGTATGAGAAAAATGAAAATTGTTAGGTAATTTTCAATAATATTGATAAGTATTGCTAAATTTCAGTTAAAAATTTACTACTAGAATAAATACCGCTTTGACAGTTAGTGTTGTAAAGAGGGCAAATGATCAAGTCAATGTGATACTTAGTGATACGTTTTAATTTTATCCAGTAACTTAGTGTTCCTATGAAAAATTTTAATACCAAATGCCATGTGGAATACAGATGTTGATTAGTACTTTATTGCCTAATTTGTGCATAAAATAAAATTTTAAAAATTGTGGATGGTATTTCAATGTTAAATGTTAGAATTCCCCAATTCCATCTACCACCTTGTCTTGCTAATATCACCAACAGGTTGATCCGAGGACATCAAATAACTAGTGTATTGGAGTATTTTTGGTCTGGATCCGACATCATACCCGAATTTCTTTACAGGTTTCCATTATAGATGCGGGAGATATTGCAGCTTATTTATTTATAAAGTTACTAACTAAACTGGTGTACATTAAAAATTGATCGTACACCAGTTGTTTCGTTTTGCAGGTGACGGAGATGTGGCTGATGGATAGACCTTGTTGAGGTAAGCAAGAAGAGAGCACGGGAAGGAGTGAAGGAAAATATCATGTCACTTCTTCAGTTTACAAGACCAATTGGGTTTTGCCCACCGAAACCAATATATATTTATATTGCTTTGTATTCTTCTGTAGGTGATAAATTTGTTCACAAAATTTTGTATTTTACACCTGAAAAGAACCGTCAACAATTTTTTAAGTTTGTTTTATAACGCTCAACATTTTTTCTTAGTCTTAAAAAATTAACATGATTTTTTAATCAAATTTTCTCAACTTTCCTAATTGTTTTTGTGTAAATTTCTTGTCTTTTTCTGAGATATTTAGAAATTATAAAACACTTCTCTACCTTACGACACACTAATAAAAAGCGGTGTGTCAAAATTTTAAATTGACAGATCGCCAATTTATGAAATAAGTGCAATTTCTGTTATAAGTGGGTACATGATATGAAATCATCAATCAGGTCTAGAAGTAATGTATGTTCAAATTTAGGAAAAAATTATATTTTTTGTGGTTAGGCATGTTAATGAAATATAGGACTCCATAGTTTATTGAAATAATATCAGTGTATAAAATATAATGTCTTATTTCTAAGCCTAAAAATATTATTTTTTCACATCTTGTAAGATTTGATGTATTAACTTTTTTTATTTCACATTAAAGGTTTCAAAAGCACATTCAATCCAAAATACAATGTTTTGTATTCCAAATAATATTAGGTTGTGATCTCAACCTTGCTATGAATTTTATATCGAAGAACAAATTTCTGTTTATTTGTCTATTTAATTCATCTTGAATTAGATGCCATGTATCAGGAGTACTTTTATTTTTATTCATGCCATTGGGTGTAAAAATTAAAACTTAAAAATTACCTTTTAGTTAGGTAGAAATTTCTTAAATATCCTAAGCCAATAATTCTTTCAAAAATTAACGTTTGATAGAGACACAGTACCTATGAACTGTAACACATTTTTTTCTGGTGCAGAGAAGTTGCAAAATCACCTGATATTAAAGGTGTGTCTCCCAACATCAATCACGAGCCGAGATCATAGACCTTTGAAGAAGCATGTGTCTGTTGCAGATGAGTTTGACGCCTACATCATCGTCTCCTTCGTCAACGCCACCCTCGTGCTGAGCATCGGGGAGACCGTGGAGGAAGTGGCGGATTCTGGCTTCCTGGGTATCACCCCAACACTCAGCTGTTCTGCGCTGGGAGATGACGCAGCTGTACAGGTAGGGTTTTCAATCCCGAGATTGCAAAAAAATCATTGCTTTTCAATTTTTCATGATTTGAATGTTAAAACTACTGCAAAAGTTGTCTCTAAAAATACACATTTATGTAAACATTGAAATGTTGTCATTAACGATTGAATATAGTAAATAATAATTTTTTTAAACTGGTATTTACTAATTTATCTTTTTCAAAGTTTAATTTTTCCTTAAAACTGAAGCACAAATCAACAATGACAATGTATTCCTGGAATATAATGAGTAGCACTGATTAGTTTTCTTATCACTCCGAACTTCTGTTGTTGATAATTCCCACGAACCGAAGTATCCAACAGTGGCAAAGGTGGCTTTATTTTAATATTTTTTGCTTCAAGATCCAACTAATCATCAACATTTTTAGTTACTATTAGGCTCTCGTTCAGCAAACAGCTGCAAAAGTTGGGAGAGATTTGTGTAGTGAGAGTGAGTAGTATAAGCCACTAATTTTCTAATTTTAATCATTATCATTCGTGATCTGTTTAAAAGTCCTAAAGCTGCCAGATTTTAGGGGTGTCTTCACCAACAAAACCAGTCCAGACAAAATTATCAGTTCTTTACTCACTTAAGCAGATACCGTGTGTACTGGTTATAATTTATAACCTAATTTCCTTCGTAAGAGTTTTCTAATATATACACATATAGTCTCTGATCAACTTTTCCAAATGATTTTATACAATTCAAACAATATATTTGCTAGTTTTAATATGATTTTTTGTTATTTTAAGCCAATTTACAAGATTCATAGGTTAAATTTGACCAATATTTTTAATTGAAGTTTTAGGCCTATATTTTACTTATAGTTTGGTGAATCATCCTCAGTACAGGTGTTTCATTGTATCTCGTATAAAAGTTGACTTTCAGTACATTGAAGTTGGTCAGGAAATATTAAGATTTCCATGTGTAATATTTTAGGCTCCTTGTAATTTATAACTTGATGACTTGATGATAACCCATTGGCCATCTGCAGTTGTTATTACTATTTGTCAGCTAACACTAGTGCCAACATAAGAACATAAATAAAGAAGAATTTTGGTAAAACAAGTAGTATAGATGTAACTAGAAAATGAGAGCGCAGCTAAGACAGTACCAATGGAAACCACGAAAATATCTCAACTCAAAATATGCTGTATAAATAAACTTTTATAAAGTTATAATTGAATAAAACTACAAAATTATTACTAGAATTAAATTGCGAATAGACGCTGCTACGATCTAGCGGGGTGTCTGAAAACTAGGTCAAACTATGCAGTTGAAAGAATGTTGTTCACCAAAGCACAAGTAACTGCTGTATGTCTAGAAACTGTCCAGGCGGGATCCATATGAGTATCTATCGTAAGTCTAGGCCAATGGGTTAAGCTATTTGGTTTGTCCTGTAAAAGTGTTATGTAATCGGTTATCAGTATTCTCATTTAGTGTACATCTTATTGGCCCAGATCTGCAATCTTTGTAGACAGAAAAAGTATTGATAAAAGAGATTCCACCCTCTTTAAAAAATATTCACCCAGATTTAATTTTTGTTTAGTTTCGGAATTGATTTCACTCGTTTCCAATGTTAATGGATTTTCCAGGTATACCCTAACGGAGTGAGGCACATAAGGTCAGACAAGAGACTGCAGGATTGGAAGGTGACAGGCAAGAAGCAGATCGTCAAGTGTGCCGTCAACCAGAGACAAGTGGTCATTGCGCTCACGGGAGGGGAGCTCGTCTACTTTGAAATGGATGCGGTTAGTATTAAGTATCTTGGAATCCCTTATACAGAACTAATGAATGAACACTACATATGAATTGGCAATGTAACAAAAGGGTTTATAGTAATTACATAATCTCTTATTTTTAGTTGTAAGTGTTAAAAGTTTGTTATGTATGTTGTAAAAATAAGTTGCCAGAAGCAAACAGTTTACAGTGTCAACTTTTCCGTGTATGTTGGGAGAGCTTATTCTTAACCATCATAAATTTTAATAATGGTTAAGCCAAATTAATCAAACACATAATTAACACTAATGTTCAATAAGAAATATTGGAATTTAATTTTGACTCTGTATTTTACTGTACTGACTTATACAAAATTATACTTTTTTAGTGATCCCCAGACATGTGATGCTAGGCAGACTTTGAAATGATGCAACATTGCATGTTAGACTTATGAGTCGCAGTGATTAAGAACATTATCCTTGGTCTGTGTTTCTGATCAAAGTCTGTTAATTGAAAAAGGCAAGAGAAATCACACTAAACGAAGATAGCTTTATTGTCCTAAGTAGCAACTTTCACAGTATGTTGATGAACGTCACAATTAATTAACTGATAAATTTACGTAAAGATGTCTTAATGTCTTGAAATATTTAATAATGGGTCTCAAAGTCTATTGACCATAAATTTGTAATATTATTTTAATTATTGGATCCATTTTAATGAAGGAAAATGTTTAGCAGAATTTGAAATGATGCAACATTACATGTTAGACTTATGAGTCACAGTGATTAAGAACATCATCCTTGGTCTGTGTTTCTGATCAAATTCTGAGATGACCATTTAATCTATCTGGGTGTAGCACAGTAAAGTCTGTTTTATCCGGAACAATGTGGCGGGGTGCCAATCTGGATAGCCGAAACTCTACCATTATAGATATCCACATCCGATGTACAACGATCGTGAATAGCACCCGCAAAATTAGTGCTGCAGTCTGCATATACACTTTGTCCAACAACATAACCACAAAATATCGGAAGCATTTAATGTGTTAAATATTTGTTTTTAATTTTTGTTTAACTTAAAAAGTTACTATTAGTTTTAGTTAAGAAATAAAACACTCTTATGATGTTTTAAAACAACAACTGTACATCTAACTTCAAACACCTACACTTTCATAACTCAGTATTGAAATGTCAAATAACTTAGTCTTATTCGTTGGTAACACTTGCCACTTCCAGCAATGTACTGTAATGTTTTTTCTTACTGTGACATGAGCTTATATACCTAGCCTGTGTTTGGCTGCTTGGGCTACAACAGCCTTATCTTCATTTTTACAGTTTTGGACAAATATCCTGAGGATTAATGATTTATCTGCCTCTACAGATAATACTATTGATTTAATTAACCAATTATGAATTATTATTTATTATTTGTCCTCTTGCACAGAGGGGACAAATATAATATGATTGTTATATTTACGACACTGTGCATAAATTAAAAGGCTTGACAGAGGTGGAGCAGTCAAATAAAATATTTGACTTGGCTTTGCATTAAATATTTAATATTACATTTAATAGCCTTACATTTAATATTTATATTGGGAGTGTTTCACAAACCCGAGTAAAGCTAAAAATCTAATAAATATCGGAATTTCACTACGCCAAGGTTTCACAAAACCGAGTACGTTATAAAATTCAACTGTTTCACTAAACCGGGTTTCACAAAACCGAGTAAGGGGCTGGGTACCGTCCGCTCTAGAAGTGACTGTAGAAGCCTGTGTAGCGTGCAGTATTACGTGCTTTACAGGCACTCGCTGTCCAGTCGTGTAGTGAACATAACATGATTTATATTGAAGATTTAATAATAAATAGTTTATAGTTTACTAGCCAAAGTACCCGTTCTTCGCACGGGTTAAAAAGGCTGAAAGGTGTAGGCTCTATTGATACATTTAATTTATTGTTAATTAATTCTTCATTGTTTACAAAATGACAAAACACGAGTGTCTACAACCTTTCATAGTAACATCTGTCAAATATTGGGAGAGGATAAGGATTAATGAAATAGAGACAGTCGTCGGAAAAAAAACTTAAAATCTACCATTCCGCTGTTTCAAATATTTCACTAATTTCGATCCAGCAGTTTATCTGAAAAATCAACTTTATTTCTTCTTCTTCCCGAACTGTCAAAATATAGTGCAAACGGATGTTGTCATTAGAAAAAGTAAACATTGAAACCTAGGACGGTCACGGCAGCTCTTTCTTCTTCTTCTCCTTCTTCTCGAACTGTCAAATTTTAGTATTCACAGCTGTTGACATTCAAGTAATTTTATGTTTTCATTCTCTAAAAATGTAAACATTGAAACTTAGGACGTTCACAGGGCGTAGCCCGAGAGGATTTTAAGGAAATGAGTATGCCTATGTGTTGCATGAGTTTAAGATCTACCTTTGTGTAAAATTTCAAACCGGTCGGTTCAGTATTTTTCGCATTTACTTGCCACAACAAACCCACAAACAAACATACAGAAACCACCTCTTCTTTATAATATTATAGATATTTAAGCTAATAAAAATAAGTTAATAGGCCAGTTGAGGGAAATCCCTGCTCGGTGTGCCTGTCCAACGAGTCAACCAGGATTTGTAGTCCTTGCGGCCACCCTGCGTTATGCAGAGTGTGTGCCGTTCAAATGGTGTCAACGGACATTTCATTGTCACTATGTTTATTACAAATGTCACTAGAGCGGACGGATCCTTAGAGGACACGGGAATCCGCCTCCCGCTGTGTTGTCCGATGTGCAGAGCAATAACAGACCAGTTAATTAGGCGACTGTAGGTCGCTTATTTTTCTTATATTAAACATTTTTTATATAAAGTTTTAAGTGTTTTCTTTTAACCTTTCACATTAGCATTTTTTACAGCTATGTGTATTTCCAAGATGAATTATTTGAAATGCTAGAGAATACCCAATTTAGTTTATTACACAGCATAAAATCAAGGCTGTGAGATTACAAAAAATTTGTGTTAGTAATCTTCAGAAAATTTTCTTTAATCAACAACTTATAGCTTGTTATTGCGATAAGTTATATTTTTTACAGGCAAGAAAAAACGGAATTGTTCTAAATAAACAAATCGTTCAAATAAACAATCAAACTCTCTCTGCTTTAAGCATACAATCATCACCAGAGAATAGTAATCTCCAGAAAATTTTCTTTCATCAATAACTTATAGCTTGTTTTTTAATTACTTCTTGATTAGCATTATACGTGTTGGTTTTACTATAGGATGAAGTAAAAGCTCATGTTTTCCAACACAACTTAATATTTTTTGTATTATTAACCGTTATATATAATTACAATATAAGTGTAAATATTACGTAGTGTTGGAAGACGTGAGTTTTACTTCATCCTATAGCTTTTTTGTGATAAGCTATATTTTATACAGGAAAGGAAAAATTAGCATACAATTATTTTCGTTTACTATTTTCTATAATTTTCTTTTTAACATTCATCCATGGACAATTTTATTTCTGTATAATATATTAAAACAGTATAAAGTAGCTTAGGTTATTAGATCTATAATGTCATTTACACAGATTTCAGGCAGTGAATGCCTTCAAAGCGCATGATACTGCGCGTTGTTGGCATGCCGGCCGACGTGCTCTTGGTACGAACTCACTTCTAGAGCGGACGGTACCCAGCCCCTTACTCGGTTTAGTGAAACAGTTGAATTTTATAACGTACTCGGTTTTGTGAAACCTCGGCGTAGTGAAATTTCGATATTTATTAGATTTTTAGCCTTACTCGGCGTAATGAAAACTCGGTTTTGTGAAACCCACCCTTTATATTGTCCTATTAATTAATTATTTTTTAGGTGTTTGTACTAGTTATATAGGATGAAGTAAAAACTCACGTCTTCCAACACTACTTAATATATTTACACTTATATTGTAATTATATACAAAAGTACAGTAGAACCTCGATTAACCGTCACCCTTTTAACCGTCAGTCTCTATTAACCGCCACCCCGCTAGCGCAAAAAAATTTATGTTTCCGCGTCAGCGCCGAACCGGATCGTCTGTTGAGGCTCTATGATGAGTATTGACAACTGTACTGCACACCTGCAATGTGCTTGTATCATTGGCAGCAAGGGTAGTGACCCAGCTGGTTAATCCCTTACACTGTGTTCTGCATTCCACTGCTACTTCAGTTCAGTATGGTTCGTGGCTACAGTGAACTGAAGTTATGCAGTGTTTTACGTGCTTTACCGTTTATTGTTTACAGTTCTGTTTTTACGTAATGTTTTAATGCTCTTCTGTTATGGCTGAGTAATGAAAACTTGTAGTTTTGGGACTCAACAATTAACAATAAATTATTAAACGCTGGTGTTTTTTCTCAGAAAAATTAGTAACATGACTGCCTGAAAAAGTTGACGGGGAAAGAAACAAAAGAAAATGACGGATTATTTTAAAAAATAAATACTGGTAACGTAAGTTTTGACAGTAAAAGTACATGTACAGTTGATATTTCATTTATACTTAGTAAAATATTTTAAAAGTATTTTTCACTTGAACTGGCGTAGTTTTGTTTTTTCTCATTTAAAATAAAGTCACATTAAGTCAATCATAAAAATTAATTAGGACTTACAATGGCGTCGTTATAACATGCAAGAGGCAGTGAATTGCGATGTTGCCATGCCAAACACTGTCTAGGTGCTAAGTTGTATCGGCGCTATTATTATTTCTGTTATCCGTCTATTCGGTTATTCGTCATGGTCTCGGTCTCGAGGGTGACGGTAAATGAGGTTCTACTGTAAATAAATACAAAAGTTGTTAAATTGGCGATCGATTTCGTCCAGCAACACTGAATATCATTAGGCCCAAATGGAGACTAAAAGAAATAAGATTGCATCCCTGCCTGAATACTACTGGCTACCGGAAGTTTCTGTCATGGCGTCATAGGTAGCATCTATTGCCTAACTGAGTTCCGGAATTAGAATTTTATACGTTCTTGCATAATCAAAATTAGAATACCCGTCACCCTCGTGACTGAGACCATGACGGATAACAGAAATAATAATAGCGCTAATACAACATAGCACCTAGACAGTGTTTGGCGTGGCAACATCACAATTCACTGCCTTGCATGTTAGAACGGCGCCATTGTAAGTCCTAATTAATTTTCATGATTACTGTGCAGTACTAAATGTGAATTTATTTTAAATGAGAAAAAACAAAATTACGTCAGTTTAAGTGAAAAATACTTTATTAAAATATTTATTAAGAAAACAATGGAATATCAACTGTACATGTTCGTACAGTTACTCTCAAAACTGACGTTACCGGTATTTAGTTTTTAAAATAATCATTTTCGTCATTTTCTTTTGTTCCTTTCCCCATCGAGCTTTTCAGGCGGTCATGTTTCTATATTTTGTGAGATGAAGCACCAGCGTTTAATAATTTATTGTTTGTTGTCTAGTCCTAAAACTTCACGTTTCCGTTTCTCAGCAATAACATAAGGGCATTACACACTACATACAAACAGCACTGTCAACAATAAACGGTAAAGCACATAAAACACTAGTAGGCATTGCACTCGAAATCGGCAATAACTTCAGTTCACTGTAGCCACGCACCATACTGAACTGAAATGGAACAGAAGCAGTGGAATACAGAAGACAGTGGAAGGGATTAACCAGCTGGGTCACTACTCATCATAGAGTCTCAACAGACGATCCGGCTCGGCGCTAACGCGGAAACATAATTTTTTGAGCTAGCGTGGTGGTGGTTAATAGAGACTGACAGTTGAAAGGGTGACGGTTAACGAGGTTCTACTGTAATTGTAAGATTGACATCAGCATATGGAACGTTCCGACTTTAAGTAACATTAGAGATTAATGTTCATCAGTTGTTTAGATTAAATAGATCTTGGAGAGACAAGCAGGTAAAAAATGATGGTTTAAAGGGTTAAAATCTGGTCCTATAAACTATCCTCTGTGTACATTTATATTAAGGGGTGATTATTATTACAGACAGGAGAGCTGAAGGAGTACGACACACATAAGGAGATGGCCAGCGATGTAGTGTGCATGGCTCTGGGTAATGCACCCTCTGGTGAACAGATGTCGAGGTTTCTGGCGGTAGGACTCGCAGACAACACTGTCAGAATTATTTCACTCGACCCAGACGTGAGTCAGATACTTAAATTACTTTTAAAATTTATTAAAGTTTTTCTCTTATAAAATTCATTTCTAGAGTTTGATCTTTCTGACTTCCATAGTCATACTTCATTAAATATTTCAATAAAATTGGTTGAAAAGTGGAAACTGTGTTTTCTTTATAATGAGGAAGAAAATTGCAGTATATGTATGCATACTGTCTAGAAACAATTAAAGATTAAAGTGTGAAAACCTTGATCAAACCCTTCCCATTGATCAAAATGCATTCACCAAAATGACTCAGCGCTCGGGGATGGCTTGGAATGGTTGTCAAGCCGTCCCAGAGTCCACGTTATAACATAGATACTTCTGGCAATAGTCCTCCTGCAAGAGATAAGACTGATAAATCTGAGGTGTTATCAATGCAGTTGTGTGGGACCTAGAAACAAATGACTTTATAACCTTGTTAACATTAGGGCTAAGGCAATAATCATCAAGTTACACTGTAGTTGACTGTATTCAACATTCAAACCATAAAAAACCATTTTACCTTCAAGCCCGTAATGTGAAGAGCCCTTCCAACACGCCCGGACGGCATTATTTTGGGATTTGGACCACCTAGGCCTACTACCAGGCCTAGGTGTAGGGGTTGAAGGGTTAAGGACCAAACCTGCTTACTTGGGAGACTTAAATTTGATGTATACTCCTTTCTTCTTACAAAAGGCACTTTGACTTATGGTTTTAAAATCTATACTTTCTTAATTTTTTTACATTTAAATCTTACACACAAATTTTTAATTAGCAGGAATTTTGAATGACTGACAGAAGAGTCAAATTATATACCCAAGTAAACCTAATGATAAAAGGCATTACAATTTTAAACTTGGAGACATCTGATTGCTTAAATAAATGCAAAGTGAAACTTGCTTTCTTCCTTAAAAGAACAACTTAAACTGATAAAGCTTATTTAATTTATCTTAATTTTAAATAGTCATTCATCGATAAATATAATCAAATTTCTTTTATACTTTTTTTATACAATATTTGGACAAAAAATATTCGGTATTCTATAAATTTCCACCTCCACTCCAAGATAAAAATGTTTAATTCATAAAAATAGATCAGGCAGTATGTATAGAAAGACTAATTTACTTTCCACTGGGAGTGGGGTGTTATTTAACAAATACACTAAGGTTACACAGTTAGTTCACCCTAATAATGAGAGATGAATGTTTTGAATGTGGCAGGATGGTCTGTCGCCGCTGAGCATGCAAGCTCTGCCGGCCGCCGCAGAGTCATTGTGTATCGTAGAGATGGGCGGGGATGAGGGCGGTGGTGGCATACTCTACCTCAACATCGGACTAACCAACGGAGTGTTGCTGAGGACCGTGTTGGACCCGGTGACGGGTGACCTCAGCGACACCCGCACCCGTTACTTGGGCAGTCGACCTGTCAAGCTGTTCAGGATTAGGATGCAGGGCAGTCAAGCGGTAAGTGGCAATTATAAAAAAGAATTTTCTTTAACGAAAGGTAAGTAGATATTTGTTTATAAATGTCATCACACAATAAATTGGCAAATTTTTAGTTACAGAGAATGTTTTAATGTCTTTTTGATTGGTATCTCCGATGGCTATTCACTGAGTCGTCTTTTAATAAAATATTAATATGAATTTGTGGATTTATTCTAGAGTTGTTTTAGCAGAATTTGAAATGATGCAACATTACATGTTAGACTTATGAGTCACAGTGATTAAGAACATCATCCTTGGTCTGTGTTTCTGATCAAATTCTGCTTTGACAAGAAATTTTTATTTAAAGCTATGCAAGCGTTTGACAGACATATCCGCAATTGTTATTTTCACCAAGTTAGGCAAACGGATATATCCGCCTATCCGTTGAGCTACAAAAGCGGCACGCTGATTTGCGCGCCATTTTCATTCCTTGGTGTTCTTCTCTTGGTCTGCTCCCATTTCTATGTAGCTCCGCAAACTTATCATTGGGACGCTCTGCACTCTTCCCCCCGTGTACTGCACCACCCAAGCAGGGGGTGCAGTGAAAAAAAATTATTTGAACGAAAATGTGGAGATTAATAGTGCAACTACACCATTTCTGAACACAATCCATGTAAAACAAAAAAAATTTCCCCTATACTAAAATAATTACGCTTAAGGAGAATATTAAGGCCAGCTCACGAAGAGTTTAATTATAAAAGACTTATCACACCCTTATGAACATTTTTCTGATTGGTAGATGTAATAATAAATTAAACCTTTAAAGATATGATGAAAAGTAATTTTGACCAGTAATAGGAAACCACTTTTCTCCAATTACTATTATTTGTTAGACTTAAATTATATAATGACTCGGCCAACAAAAAGAACCTCAACCATATATGTGTTTTCAGCATTATCTTTAACAACATAGTGTTATCAATGTATGTTGTTGTTTATTTTTATTGTTTTACTAACAAAATATCCAATGCTCGTTAGTGCACTGTAGAATGGCGGTGACACTTCCTATTCATTGGTACAGAAAACCCACTGATGAAGCAGGGTTTGCATTGCCGCCAACCTTACTATCAGATGGAACAGATCATTTATTCCAACAGTTAATAATTTTAAACCTTTAATAACCAAATTGGAAGTTTGAATCGATTAAAACTGCCTGGTAGACTAAAGGTGTTCAAATAATTTTGTGGTGATTAATGTTTTGATCAAATACAATGCAAGTTGTCCCTTATAGTAGTAGGGTTGTTAGAGGGAAGTTCGCTTCTGAATTCAAATATTCCTACAAGTGGAAGGCCCTTTTTATGTATGCGTTTCTGAAGGGATGATAAAAAAGTAGATGTCCCTAAATAACATTGGAACAGCTATAAAACGAACAACAGTACATGAATGTGCTGATTTGATCCAATGCATTTAGTTATGACCATTTTGCTATCATCCATTTTAATACAAATCATAAAAATGCTCTTCAAGTATATTTCTGGACAGCAGACTTATTTGGAACAGACACTTTTGGTCTATGAAAACACGAAGGGGGCGGAGGACTCGATACCTGTTGAAGGACTTGTAATAGCAATTGAACACCAGCCTTATCTCTTAGACCTATTCCTTAAAAGGCTTGAGGATGTTTTATGTTGGCTATACCCTAACCCAAAATCATCCAATGCTCGTTAGTGCACTGTAGAATGGTGGTGACACTTCCTATTCATTGGTACAGAAAACCCACTGATGAAGCAGGGTTTGCATTGCCGCCAACCTTACTATCAGATGGAACAGATTATTTATAAAAACTGTTATCATTTTAATCTTGGGTTTACGTGTTTAATTTTCAATTCAATTAAAACCCTTTGATAGCCCAAAGGTGCCAAAATAATTATTCATGTATATAACTAGTAGGTAAGGGTAGCCTATCAGTGAATTGATCTTAATTTTCTCACTTCAAATTAACAATTTTAATAATTTGTTATGGCTTATTTTTTTAATAATTAAAAAAATAAAACATAAAAATAATTATTTTTGTATCAAAAAACTTGAAACAATAATTAATCCATTCCTATTTATGTACATCCTCATCGTCAACAAATTTCCATTATTTAAACCTGAAACTGATGACCGTTGTGAAATACGATGGCCAACACCACTTGTGAAGTGATAACGTCGTAATTTATGACACATTTTTAGCATGCTATAGCGCCGTACTCGTTGAACTAATATCAAAATAAATTGTACCAATCGATTCCCCACTTATTTCTGCATATAAATATACCAACTTTTATATTATTATTATGATTTTTCATAGTAAAAATATACTGGCTAAAATATCAAAACTCCAATGTTGCAATAAGCTGCCGCTTTTGCTACACGGCGACTCGTAGTAACTGCGTTTTGAATGGCTGATCCTTGTTGTTCGAATGTTATTCAAAATTTATTAGATGATGGTATTCGGAACCAGACAGTGATATTTCCACACTAGATATACCTGACAATGTTTCAATTGGAGATATTTTGTTAGGAAAAAAATTATGACTATGAGCCAACATTATCAGACTTTGAAATTATGCCTAATTCACCTGCAAACGAGGAAAGTGTTAGTGATTCAGGTATTCCCTCGTGTGCAAAGAATTTCTATCTTCCCCGACTCCGACTACAGTGGATTTTTTCCATTACGTGTGTAGTTTCACATCTTTTCCCATATCTCTTTTATAGTTAAACTGTGAACATTTTTTATATTTTAAACTTAAGTGGTTTTCAAACAGTCTTAGGAGGGTAGACTTGTGTTTACCCATGTTTTGTGTGTTTCATGTTATTCTAAATAAGATGATATATAATACATTATATTTGGTTTACTGTATGTATTTTTCATGATTTAAAAAAAACTTTTCATACATGAAGCTTGGAAATGGTTTATCACTGGGGAAATTTTATACATCAGCTCTAGTGTTAATATTAATTTGTTGCAATACAAATAAAATTTATTCCGTTCATGCAAATCTTTGGCACCCTAAGATGGCTAATAAAGTATTCTTTCTTCACGTTTCTTCTCCATCAGGTCTTCTCAAATAAAACATTAGTTTTCTGACACGTTGATATGTAAAATTCATCTCTTGCATAGTGGGTAGGGAGATGAGATTGAGGTTTATGTGATTTTTTTAGTAATATGATTAATTTTCATAATGAACCGGGTGACCTGTTAGTGGAGTGTTAAAAAATATCAGCCAGGTTATAACAAAACTTTTAACGTGGTTGTTTTTTATGAGATTTGGTTCAGTCAATGGTTGTTGGATTTTTTTTAATGTCATGTTAATAACACTTAAATGACAATTTAAGACACTAAGTGAAATTGTCTTGTATGGAGAAATTCTTTTAAATACTTACATGCTGCACTTTTTTTACCCTCTAGTTTTTACCCATTGGCTATCATAGACGGGCGCTGCCCGTCACGGGATCGGCAGCGTGTAACTACCAATGACGGGCAGTTTCCGTCATCGACGTTAATTAATAACTGTTAATTTTTATTATTGTATTTGGAGGTCTTTGACTGTTGTATTACGATATTTGACTCTTGATTGTTTATATAGCATTCTTTTTTTAAGGTTAAAAAAACTGTTTGTCGTGCGGTATGCAGTTTGACAACAATGGTCATTTCGCAGCAATACATTAGTAGACCTAACCTTCAACAGTTCCTTCAACAGGAAATCGAGTGATAACAGTTACAGAACAAAAGTGTTTTATGCCTATATAGTGTAAATAGGCAATAAAAAATTTAAAATATGTGTAGTATTAAATTACAAAACATTCAGCTAGATACATGGGGAGTAAATATTGATTTTCTGTGTTTTTATAAAATATAAAGCTAGAACCCAGAAGAAGGCTAAAATAATTCGGTACTGGCGTGCGTAAAAAGTGTAAATAATTGATTAGTTATTTCTAGATGTAAAAACTAATACTATTCATAATTTTTTATTGTTTCAGGTTCTGGCTATGTCCAGTCGGTCATGGCTCAGTTACAGCTATCAAAACCGGTTTCATCTGACGCCGTTGTCTTATGAATCACTCGAGTATGCGTCAGGGTTCTCTTCTGAGCAGTGTCCCGAAGGCATTGTTGCCATTTCTTCCAACACACTGAGAATCTTGGCTTTGGAGAAGTTAGGAGCAGTTTTTAACCAGGTAAAATAACATGTAAGGGATTAAGTAATTTTATTTTATCTATCTTAAATTATTACTCATGTCAACCAAAATATCTGTAGCTATAACTTTTTGCTACTATCAATGAGATTAATTTTTAGACTAATGATGTAACTGCCCCCTTATGGGCAGCTTAACTGGACCATAGCAGAAATACATCACAAGAAAATAAATCTTCTTAAATTACAAATTTCTTATATTTTCTTAAATATTTTTTACAATTTTTTTTAAATTTAACATTATATTCAGCAATATTGATTACAAACATCGATTCCACCGATTTTCATAGGTAGAATATGAATCGAAAATGATCGTCCAAAGTCGCTTTGTTTGTTTCACCGATGACAAATGGTGAGCACAATGCCTTAAGTATTTTGTGTGGTATTAAACTATTGAGGTTGTTTTATTTTCTTCAAGGTTTCTCTTTCTTATATATAATAAATAAATCATGAACAATTATGGGTGTGCAAAAGCTCGACCTCGTTGCTGTACTGTCTCAAACCTATTATGCACTTTCAGTTTATTGTCGTGTGATTAAAAATCAATATTTATTTTCAAAGCAATCAGATATCAAGCTCTGAATTTAAAGTGTAACAAGTACCCAATAGAATTCAATGAATATCCTAAATTACCGACAAACCAACCGTATAAAATTAGCATTTATTTTATTCAAGGTGGAAGATTTCTCCCAAGGCACTTCACACTTCAGCCGTGCCAGCTTTTTGAGTACATCATCAATACAAAATATTTTTGCTTAACACAAAATTTCTGATGGGGAAATTGCGTAGTTTGTAATTCCTTTTTAATTAATACAAGAATGTCATTGGCAAGTCCAAAGTTGCAACATAATTAATTATTCTTATTTCAGACTTCGATAGAATATTGATTTTCGAAATACAAACCATATTGTCGTCAATGCCAATTATTGGAATACTGTTAGTTGTTATTCAGCAAAATACAATTTTCCAACTACAAAACTTAAAAACGAATATCTTAAATTAGACAGAGTATATTGATTTTTCATAATGATCTGTGGGACAGGATTTGTTTAATAATAAGCCCATTTAATATTTCTGTTTGTCATCCAAATAATTTATGATTACAATATTTTGAGACATCAGACTACTTTTTTGAATCAAATTAACAAGCTCGCCAGTTTTTTAGTAAAACGATACCTGCGAAAAGAAATACATGACCAATCGTTTGGCGGTTATAAGAGCATCGCAAAAACACTTTTGTTGCCCTTGTCGTCTACCACTGTCTGATCATAGATTCTTAGTTATTTGTAAGTTACTACTCTAATTGAAACAATAATAAATAGAACGTTTATGTGGAAATTCAACATTATAATAAATTGATTTGCAATTCTGTTCTGTTCTGTTTATGGTTTTTTTATTTAAGCCTGCTAGTTAAATTTACAGACCAATTATAAGTATTTTGATAAGGAAGCTAGGCTTGTGTTTACAAAATTTTACAAAAAGTTAGGCTCACCTCTTAAAATTACAGGCTTAATTTTAAGTTTTAAAGCGTATTGAACAATCAGATGAATATGTTTGCTCAACAATGGTTTTAGGGACGCAGAATTTGAAATGATGAATATCATGTTAGACTTATGAATCTCTGTGATTTCAACTTTTGGTCCGTGTTTCTGATGAAATTCTGTGTGATCCTATGAAAGATTCGTAAAAGAATTATTGAAATAATCTATTATTTGACTTATATAAACTTGACTTAAATAATTTATTATATAAGCCGCAAAGATCATTTTAAATTGTCAGAAAATATGCTTTAATTTAATATTATGAATTGTGTTCGTGACACTTATATATAGTGACACTAAATATTGTTTAGAAGAAGTTCTGAGAAGTAGTTAAAATGTCAAACCATTTGGAATTGATACTTTTGAATATACAGTGGAACTTGGATAATAAACTTTGTTAAATAAATAAATAAAATAGTTGAATCATAAAATAAAATTGAGAATTATTATTTATCAATCTATGCATGGTTTTATATAACTAACTTTTAAGAACTGTTTATGTAATTTATTGGCAAATTATAACGTTTCTGTTGATTTCATTCCATGAACAATATGGCGTATATTAATATTTGTTACTTTTCAATGCAGTGAAGTAAAAATTTTAGTTTTGTTGTTCAGCCTATATGGAATTTATGATATTTTATGTCCAATATAATAAATTTGATAACATTGTATCAATTTATTCTCATCTATTCTTAGATAAGTGTGATTCCACTGTGTTATTGCGACTATCCGATCCAGGAAAAAAAATTCACTATCCGCACACCTGTAATACGAGGTTTTAGAATTTACTGACGATATATCCGAGGTTTTACCTATGTAAATACCTATAGTTTGGCGGGACCTAAAAATAAATGACGTTATATCCGAGTTGACGTTAAAGCCGAGGCCGCAATAACCAAGTTGCACTGTATTAAACATTGAACCCATAATCTTATCAGACCTAAAATGTGGTACACAAATTTTATGGATTCAGAATTTGAAGTGATGAATATCATGTTAGACTTATGAGTCTTGGTGATTTCAACTTTTGGTCCGTGTTTCTGATGAAATTCTGCTATCCAGCATTTGAGAAACTGAAACAAACTGAAAACATTTGTGTTAAGTACATATTTTAATAACAGAACTTTGGCATTGAGTTGAAATAATAGTGAAGAATTAATGTTAATTATAGAGAGTAAAATACCAAAACTCCTGTATAAAAACTATTAAATAATTAAGATATGGTGTTGAACTTAAAAAATGTTTGATCAACGATGTTTTTATGGATGGAGAATTTTAAATGATGATTATCATGTTAGACTTATGAGTCTTGGTGATTTCAACTTTTGGTCCGTGTTTCTGATAAAATTCTACCATCTGACATTTTTATCTATTACAAAACATTTAATTTGAATTGTTATATAGGTTTTTAGTTTGTAACCAGCAGTAAGCCTGTCCTTTGTACGGTTTGTAGGATTTAGTTTAGTAAAGAAGAAAGATTATCATACCAAAATGTAAACATGAAATCCTAAACAAATCAGTGTTAAGGCAAATAAATCCATACCCAGCTTTGTTATTTAGCATTACTTTACAATTAAATAGATAAGAACTTTATACCATTATCATAATTATTTATACCTTAAGTAAGAAACCCTCCGCATATTACCCACAACCTACCGAAAACGCATAAGTACATGTTCCACGTATCTACGTGTCTTTAATTATTGATTTATAGCATATGAATCAATCTATGTCAGGTTATATGTATGTGTACCTATATATATATATATATATTTGAACAAATTTCATCGAATGATGTTTTAAAACGTCGCTACTCCTTTTTGCGGAACCATTAAAAGACTTTTTTAAACGTCAATCCTATTTTGACGCAAAATACAGTACTCTTTAAAGGATTAAAATACATAGAATAAAGAGTTCGGCTGATTCCCTAATGTTGAATCGTTATTTTGTTCGTATCAGTTATTAGCACATGAACCCTTCAGTCTTGATTTTTCAAGGTTGTTTCTATTTGTGCATACATCCAAATGCTTGACTCATTGTCCAATCAATCACACATGTATTATGTGTGTATTCTCTGTGCAAGCAACACTTCTCTTGTTTACATTGTATGTGGAAAAATATTGTTTTTGATGTCATTTTCAAAATTTTAACTGAATGAAGTCGGAATATCGATTTTCGTACTGCTTGAATCTAAAAGTGTACTTCTGACTGATATCTAACTGCAGAAACATTGTGACTAACTACACCTTCATTCTGAATATATAAAATTGTATGTAAGAGCATAAATTATAAATAACTAAACTGTTATTCTTAAATAAAATTCAATTATTGAATTGTTATGCGATATGTATTTAATCATTGTTTTATGTAGGTGTCTTTCCCGGTGGAATACACCCCAAGAAAGTTCATCGTTCATCCAGAATCCTCTAATTTGATAATTTTGGAAACAGAACACAACGCCTACACTGAGGAGACCAAAAAACAGAGAAGAATACAAATGGCTGAGGTTAGTGTTCAATTTGTTTAAGTTTTGAAACCCTACTTTTTTTCATGAATATTTGTTGTTTTTGATATTTTAGTCTCAAAAACAAAATAAACTTAACAGTAATGTGTTTGTATCAAAGTTAAATCAGGTTTGTTACTGGCACTTTTCAGTGACACGGTGATACTAAGAACTTATGGTACCAAAACGAAACTAGTATTAATATAAATGTTTTGCACATGAACCCTACAGTCTTGATATTTTAAGATTGTTTCAATTTGTGCACACATAAATGCTTGAGTATATTTAACTAACACATTATGAAATGTGTTTTTATATCAAGCAACATTTCAGAACTACCTAATAATTATTTTTACTTTGAACTGAAATGGCAACCTACTCTTGGAGGTTTTTAATGATAAAATTAAAAAGGATTTTAAATGATAAAATAGTATCAGCAAAAATCATGTTTGAAAATTTTATTCTATACATAAATTGGTAATTCAGTAAGAGTATCAATCCAACACCGAAAAAATAAAACAAACCAGGAAAAGGATGTAAACAACAATAATTTATACAAAAAATTACATTAAGGTTGCCTGCTAATGCAAACTCATATTCACTTAAGCAGCATTCGATAGTCGGTTCGGTACGGGACAGGTTAGGTGGAGGAGGTTAGATAGTCGAGACTACTGTATCAATTTAGTGTGAATTTCTGTTTAGACAAATTTCTTTTATCCAAGAAGAGTAAGTTAATTTTTATTCTAAAGGACCTTTAGCAGATCAAATGTTAAACGGGCTGTGGAAGCTGTGTCAAACTATCGAAGTTTATCATTGTTAGTTTTCAATTACATACCAGAATACTCATTTAGTAGGCCTACTTATTTAATCTAAAATTTCCATTTTCAATGGATATGGTCTCCCGGCACACAGTCCCTATTGTCAGGTGAACCTGACAAATTTCTACATTGTGCCAACATTAGCAGCATCCTGGAAAAGATATGCTTCTCTGAAAAGTGTTATTTGACAAATGTGTGCTACATTTTGATACTAGGAGACTGCTAAGAGATGTTTAGGTGTAGGTAAGATAATGCGAGGGGCGTGTTTGATAGTGTTCTTCGACCCCGAGGCGTATCAAGTGTGTTGACGAGTCTAGCCAATGAATGTCTGTGTTTCTGTCCTACAGGAGATGCAGGAGGCAGCTGGGGAGGAGGAGCAGGAGCTAGCAAGAGAGATGGCCGAGGCGTTCCTGACAGAAGACCTGCCGGAGAGAGTGTTCTCCGCCCCCAAGGCAGGTGCAGGCATGTGGGCGAGTCTCATACGGCTGCTGGACCCTGTCGAGGGCAAGACACACCTGGTGCATCGGTTTGATCAGAACCTGGCTGCTGTCAGGTGAGCCTGTTGATGTTTAAAAGTACAGTAAACCCTCTCATATCGGGTACATGATTTGAGAGAATGCAAAAATTTAAAAACACTCTAGAAGGCCAATGTTTGTTAACCCAGTAATCGCAAATGATGTTTGTAGACCGGTTAGTAGCGCACCAGTCGCGCTAAGAACGTGGGGTTGAAGCCATGTGGACTGTGACAACAGACTGTAAGGAAAGTTTAAATCAAGTTATATCATCTATATTATCAGCGGTCAGGTGATCTGCTGATGTAAATAGGTTTTCTGCAGATCAGCTGATAACATGTTACTTGAAACAATTAACAAATAAATTGAAATTGAAAATCTTTAAACTGTAGACTAAGGTTTTAGCGAATTTCCCTTAGGGAAGAAGCTATTACCGTAGGTCTCATGGTAAGACTTAAGCCCGGGACCATGTTATTTTTTCTTCTTTAGGTGCCCAGAGTCCAAAAACAATAGTCGTTAAAATTTTTATATATATGTATATATATATGTGTCTGTTAGCACGATAACTCGTAAAAATGGTCCGATCAAGACCAAATTTGGTAGAGACGTGTATTCCTACAAATGCTCGGACGAGTTCGTAAACCAGACATATCGGTCAATGGGAACGAGTAGTTTGGGGGGGTTTTGTACCCCAAAATGGGGTTTTTTTGCGGTTTTCACATTTAATTTTTAAAAATTTCAAATTTTATCTTTCACCATTTGAATCAGCTTAAAAAACTACACACTTAAGTTTCATAAAGTTTTTCTCTATCTCCAACGGTTACCGAGATATTAAAAAATCTAAACACAGTACGTTGTATTTTGAGGCTCCAATGTTAATCTTATGGAGGATAGGGAAAAATTAATATTTCCCATATTAATGAATATTTTTGGATAAAACTTGATATTTAGCTTCATGTGGTTGAGATCTATTTATTTATGCTTAAATTCGTACCCCAAAATGGGGTTTATTGCATTTTTCACATGTAATTTTTAAAAATTTTTAATTTTATATTTCACCATTGGAATCAGCTTAAAAACTACACAATTAAGTTCCTTAAAGTTTTTCTCTATCTTCAACAGTTACAGAGATATTAAAAAATCTAAACACAGTATGTTGTATTGTGGGGCTCCAATGTTAATTTTATGGAGGATAGGGAAAAATTAATATTTCCCATATTAATCAATATTTTTGGATAAAACTTGATATTTAGCTTCATGTGATTGAGATCTATCCATTTATGCTTAAAAATCATAGTTTTTAGCGAATTTCCCATAGGGAAGAAGCTATTACCGTAGGTCTCATGGTGAGACTTAAGCCCGGGACCATGTTATTTTTTCTTCTTTAGGTGCCCAGAGTCCAAAAACAATAGTCGTTAAAATTTTTATATATATATATATATATATATGTATATATATATGTGTCTGTGAACACGATAACTCTCGTAAAAATGGTCCGATTGAGACCAAATTTGGTAGAGAGGTGTATTCCTACAACTGCTCGGACGAGTTCGTAAACCAGACATACCGGTCAATGGGAACGGGTAGTTTGGGGGGATTTTGTACCCCAAAATGAGGTTTTTTTGCTTTTTTCACATGTAATTTTTAAAAATTTCTAATTTTATATTTCACCATTGGAATCAGCTTAAAAAACTACACAATTAAGTTTCTTAAAGTTTTTCTCTATCTTCAACGGTTACCGAGATATTAAAAAATCTAAACACAGTACGTTGTATTGTGGGGCTCCAATGTTAATCTTATGGAGGATAAGGAAAAATTAATATTTCCCATATTAATCAATATTTTTGGATAAAACTTGATTTTTAGCTTTATTTGGTTGAGATCTATCCATTTATGCTTAAAAATCATAGTTTATGTGTTTATCATGGCAGCAAACCTGCATACTCTTTTCCCATTTAATCATATAGGGAAGAGGCAAACTCCTTTATTTATGGACAGATGTTGATGAAAGTTTGTATAAATGTTAAGATAAAAATTATTCATGGTAGAAATGCCTAATTTCAGTATTCCTCACAGCAGCAAACCTGCACACTCTTTGCCATGTTAATCTTATGGAGAATAGGCAAATAGTTCTCATGTTTATGGACAGATTTTTTTTAACTTGTCACATATTATTTTTATATTATTGATTTGGAAATTCGCTGAGTACGCAGGTCTGCTGCGACGGGGGTATTTATGTGTTTATCATGGCAGCAACCTGCATACTCTTCCCATATTAATCATATAGGGAATAGGCAAACTCCTTTATTCATGGACAGATGTTGATGAAAGTTGGTATGAATAATTATTTATGGTAGAAATGCCTACTTTCACTGTTCCTCACTGCAGCTAACCTGCACACTCTTTCCCATGTTAATCTTATGGAGAATAGGCAAATAATTCTCATGTTTATGGACAGATTTGTATAAAACTTGTCATATTATTTTTATTATTATTATATTAATGATTTGGAAATTCGCTGAGTACGCAGGTCTGCTGCGACGGGGGTATTATGTATTATTATTATTCAACCTATTGCAAATATTTAGCTGTTTTGGTGTCGTTCAAAGCAACTAAACCTATCCAGTAAGTTTTAAATTGGACAAAATGATGATAAATACACACAATGATACCTGTGATATTTAGTGTGTCCTGCAGTTCTGATGGTCCAATTTTTCACATATTATGGTCTGTTTTAGTCTTTTCACTTTACTTAGCCTTTTTCATTAGTTTTGACTCGGACAAAGTGATGAAGATTACACACAATGATACCTGTGATATTTAGTCATTATCTCTTGTGATATTCTCTCTGCTTTCCAATAAATAGTACAGCACAAAAGTATTTTCTATTAGTCATGTTTTGAACTAGAAGCACCAATAAAACATTTGTTGTTAAAAAATCTGATAGTAATTTTCACAAAAAGAAAATCTTACTTAAAGTTGTCACTTAAATATCAGTCAGTTAAATCTAAAGATTTATGCATTCAACTCCAGAATTCTTTTTATTTTTGCCGCTTACAATTATTGATGCCTGATTTATAACCGTCATTGACTTTACTTGTGTGTTTACAGCGTGACTCTGGTCAAGTTCGCCAACCAGCCAGAGACGCAGCAGTTTCTCATTGTGGGTGTGGCCAAGGATCTGCAGCTAAACCCTCGCCAGGTCGCCTGCGGCTTTATTTACACCTATAAGTGAGTACCACTCTCTAACGTAGGAGTCTTGGATATTTCTGTGGTTGACAAGTTTACTGCCACAATAGTCATCATAGGTATGTTAAGTTGGTTAATTTGCCAACATAATCGTAAAGCGGCCAGGATTGGGCAATGCCTTAACAATTAATTTGCAAGTAGAGGTGAATGGTGCACTACTAGTATTAGGCATTGTGTCAAACTGAAAATGCATTTGGGGCATTGCCTCTTAAATAGTATTAGGGTAGCCTCTTTATTCCCCAACTGTATTTATATTACTGTACGAGTATGGTAGATTGCTATTATTTTTTTATATAGAATATTTGAATTATGGTCACGGTTTGTTCGACACGTATTCGCATATTCCAAGTCATCGCACGAGCTCGTGTGTTTGGATGATATATGCGCATAAAAACAGACAGACATGGCTTTAGTAATTATTATCTATTATGTTGCTCTGTTGGTCGTACAATTTTTAGTTAAATCTAGTTATGTAATGCAGTTTTAGTTGGTATATTTAAATTTTAGTACGGTACACAAAATGGTATGTAAAAATATAAGTTATAAGCTGTAACATTGAAAACCCTTCTTTATTTACAACCATGATAAGTGGACAATATGAGTTAAAGAGTATGGTTAGTTGTGAGTTTTTACATGGTTTTCTACTTGTAGTGAATAGCATTATTTTATAAAGGTTGGTTCTTGGATTTAATTTAATAAACCAAACCTTGTGGTAAAACAACCTTTTATCATTAGCCTTTATTGTTATTGTACTTTAAAATAGATAAAAAATGTTGTCTCTATTTTGTATTTTGATATGATTTAAAAATAAAGAGATTTGGTTTAATTCAGTCAAAAGCTAATTGGGAGATAAAGTTAAGTTAGCTTTTAAAAATATTATTATTTATTGCACACGTGAGCGTGCCAGTTACCATTATTAATGGACTGATAACACATGTGCATACAGCAACAGGTTTGACGAAGGTGCAAGGTTCACCGTAGAGGAGGAAGTTACAACCCGCGCATGCTTGAATTATAAGTTATTGTGAACTGGCTTTGTCTGCCTTACAGATACTATTTTGTCTGATATTAGATTGTCAGACTGGATTGATTGGGCTGCTAAAAGTACCTTTTCAGATGTAATTCTTTTTGTGAGACATACTTAAATTTTCTATGGACATTTTAACACTTTCACGACATAGTGCACCCGATCGGGTTCCCGGATTCTTCTTTAAATGGCAGCAGTGTGCTCGATGGGGTACACTCAGGACATTACTAAAGCGTGTGTTGCGCCCGACCGGGTACACTCGCTGTGTTTTCTAATGCCGTTGATGACCAACACGGTCGCACTAAATATAGCTGAAATGTGTTCCCGGCCGTAGCAGAAGAACTTTAGTGAGTGTGTACCCGATTAGGTACACTTGATAAAAATGTAAAAATATAATATAAAACAATTTTGGATAAAAACAATGATAAAAATGTACTTTATCAAAGCAAACTTCTTAAAACCCCAGAGTACGGATTATGGTAATTTTTAATATCTTGGCTCAGACAAGTAAAAAATCGGCATTTTTACTTCTGTCGCAAACATGTTAACTATGCTTGAAATAATTACTTCTAAGTCCTACCTATAACAATATCATACTTTTTAGTCTTCAATTGGTAAATCCATATTTCTTAAATAATAACTAAGTAATTAAATGACTAACTAAATGTATTCCAGTTCTATAAGAAATTATACTAGTTTTTCAGAATTTTTATTTCTGCTACAGAAGTTTTGATTTGGTTACCCCTGGTTTTGATGGAATGGAGGTTTATGTGTGGAATCTTATGTTGCACAGTTTGCCCCAGGGATTGTTTTCAATCAACTGGCTTTCCAAGTGCATACATTAAAATAGGCTTGACAAGGCTAGAGTTCTCTTCTTTTGGAAGTGATAATGGTCTGGCTTTGTTAGCCTAACATGAGATCTAGTGTAACAGATAAATCAAGCTGCTTTGTGAGCATTCCTCATATATCAACTATCACAAGTTGATAGAAGTTTCACAACTTCTACGTTTTAAAAATCTTCCAGTCTCTGCTCTGGTGTCTGGTTTGTTAATTATACAAAATGGTTTATTTTAAGTAGATTATTACTGTAAGTTTGCTGTTCCTGAAGTTTTCATTGGGCTTTACCAAGGTTTGAATGTAAATTAGTGTGGAGTAAATGTTGCACCGTTTGCCCCAGGATATTGTTATCAATCGACTGGCTTTCCAAGTGCATACATTAAACAGGCTTGACAAGGTGAGGAGTTCTTTTCTTGGACTAGCTTTGTCAGCCTAATATGGTCTTAAAAGAAATAAAGTTTCATTGTGAGCACCTCTCAGTTTTCAAATAATGGAACTGTTAATTTATATAAATAACACAAAACATATTGTAAAAGTATTCGTTTTAAAGCAACCCATGGTGGGAAATGGATTTTTGGCAACCTCAGTTTCATTCCAAAAATTCTCTCTTTTCTTCCTGAAAATCCCTGCTTCATTGTTTAATCCCACAAATTATCACTTTTATCCCTTATAGTCCCTCCCTCGCCTCGGAATTACTTAAATCAGGAAATCAAAGAGCGAGACGGCAGGGCAGTATATATACACCTCTTATTGTAACAACATAACGTATTGTACAATTGTAACAGATGATTTCATCGCTTCATTGTATTTATTCTCTCTCCAGTATTTGTATTTATATCTTAAGAATTTTAAGGTGTTAATAATATTTTGTTATATACTTGTATATGACTCTTTTTGCACCTAGCTGAGAATTTAAATTTAAATTATGACAAAGAGGTTTGTGACCAAATTAATAATTTCTAAATAATATATACAGTGAAATTTATATATAAAGCCTACATTCTTAAATGCCTTATACCAATTGTATTTTTGTAACGAATAAAACAAAGTGTAGCAGTTGCCAAAGTTCCGGGCCACGGGTTTTGATACTTTTATGGCCGCCTGTGATGACGGATGGGTTAGGCGCAGTTGCGGAAAGTCCTAGACTCATCCATGGTAGGAAGATGTAACTAACAGTCATAGTATGAATCTTGTAATTGTAAACTATGAAATTTGCTTTATTTTACATGTTGTTACAATCAGTCTTTATGCCTTAATAAAACCTTTCAGGATTGTAATTTACCTATTCAGAATGGAAATTGCACTGTTTGCCCCAGTGAATTGTCGTCAATTTATTGGCTTTCCAGGTGCGTACATTAAAGAGGTGTAAAGAAACTGAATGGTTAATCTTATCTTTCATTACCTGTATAGGTTTGAATTATAAAATTAACTGGTTTCATCCACGTACATGCATACAAGTATACTTTTTTTTAAGATTTTGTAATTTATTAGTCATGTTGAAAAAGTTCTCCGACATTGAGTAGATAGAATTCACTGTGATTGGAGGACTTGGTATCGAGACTATCAATGTATCTGGGTAGTGATGAGTAGCGCAGGGGTCCTGAAACCAGTGAACATGTGAGCTGGCGGTCCCTTCCACTGAGGGAGGGGCTGGAGACCGCGCTCACTGAACCCTCTCGAAACAGTCATCAAAAGTATTATCTCTCTTCTAAAATATTAGTCACTTTGTTAGTGATACTTTACTTTAAAAATATGAATACTTAATATAATATATCAGCATCATAGCTGCACTATAGGATACAGTAAATTAAACTAAACCCTTTTTCTGTACTAACGCGCTTACGCAGAAAAGTCTATCATACTTAGTCCAAAAATCTTATTCTGATGTAAATCCAACATATGATGATTTTAATGCGCTTGCTTGGCTGATTCCTGCTGATGTAAACACTGCTGATGTTGGTACATTACATTTCCAGGTTTAATGCATATATTATAATTTATCTCATTTCCAAATATATTCTATTTATTTCCAATTGACATTTTAATCATCTCAAAATTTATATTTTTATCAAAGTAATTTTGTTGCACTGCAACTATTAACAAGTTCTGAAATCATTTGTGAAACCAATCTTATGATGAGATAGATGCGCTTGCTTGTATGACTTTCTGATTAATAATTTCTTCCTGAAGATTGGTACACCTCATGTATTAAAGAATTTTTATTTCTAACTTTCAATTTAATCATATATTTTCCCCTTTCTTTTTATTTCTAAGGTCAAATTTTTATTATAAAGGGAAATTTTAGAGATATTTTAAAGTTGACGTAATGGTGTATAATTTTTATTAATTATCGTTGGTTGCCTCTGAATAGCATTTGTCATGAACCAATGGTATTATTTCAAATAGATTAGTCAGCTGACTGAGTCGCTCTTGGCACTAGGCAACTGCGCAGTAAAAAGTAATGCAGACAAAATTCTGTCTGCAACCAATGAATACAGGGTGAATGTTGTAACTACGTCATGAAATGAATTGGCAAAAGGACCAAAGTGGATTGCCCTGTCGATCTATCGTCGATTTAGATAACTAAATTTTTACTCTAAAAGCCATTATAGGAATACGTGAATATATTCGCTTATGGTGTTATGTACGTGAGCAAGTTAACTCGCTTATAGCTTATGGTTATTCAAAGGGTTAAAGAAGACCTAACAGATCGCTAACATCGCTAGTGGGTATTATCCACAAGTTTGACTTAGATAGAGATTAGGATTAAAAAAGGCTAAAACAATGATCATGGGTGATGGTGAACTATGATAGCGACATACATAACAATGTCAGTGTGTTGCTGTGAGGTTGTAAAACAGAAAGGGATCTAAGATATTAGGTATTACTTTACCTAATATCTTAGAGGGATTAATTTTAAGGTTTGTTTTATTAACGTCTTGGCCGTGTTGCAGGATAGACGCTGCCTGCACACAGATGGAGCTGGTCCACCGTACACAGGTGGACGAGGTGCCGACGGCCATCTGCGGGTTCCAGGGCCGCCTGCTGGTGGGTGTCGGTCGCATGCTGCGCCTCTATGATATGGGCAAGAAAAAGCTGCTGCGCAAGTGCGAGAACAAGGTACACCAAATCATTTATGCTTATAAATTTCATTCCATGGTCACAATGTTTCTTCTCCTGTTATATATATTTTTCAATAGTTCATAATTTTATAAAAATTTTCGCTATTTCAGTATTAGGTTATACAAATTTTAATGTATCTTTTAATTAGGGTTCCGAAATAATTTAATTTAAAAATAATCTTATTTCGAGGTCGTAAACAATAGGTCAATTTGGGACTGGTCTCAAGGTCTAGTGTAATTAAGTACCATCATTTGATTTTAAAACATTTAATTAGTTACTTTAGTCTTGACAATAGAAAAATTATGTCGTTACTAAGTATAATAATAGGGATGGGGAAACACAAAGGATATCCTAGCCATAGAACTAGCCTAATATAATTTTCATAAGGATTGGGTTTCACAAAGAATTTAGATGCTATAAATTATGACTCTAATTTTAAATGTCCTATTTCAAGAGCCTTTAAACTGACCGAACTTCTATTTTAGTTAATTTGAAAAATTCATGTTTTAGTGTAATCCTATCTTTTCTAAATTTGAAACAATATCCACTTATTGTAATCTCTTCTTTTATTTACTTCATGAGTTAAGCCCTTTAACTCACAAGGGTTTTTTTTAATTAAAATCCAACAAATTAAAGAAATTTTGTAGTTTTAACATTTTATCTTCGAAACTCACTTTACCTGCATTCTCACAGTCAAGTGAGTTCTGCATTCAGCAAGCAAAAGAGCAAGGAACGCCTAGTGTCCCTTCAAAATGGCCAGCTTCTGGCATCACCCGATTTCAGAAATTAATAATTTTCCTATTGGTCATTGGTAAGAATTCATTAATTTCCATTTCTGTATGTCCACTCAAACATTGATTATTTTACCCGAGATAGAATTTATACCCGCAGGCTTGCAACTCATTTTAGCGAAATTCCATAGGGAAAAAGCTATTGCTGTAGATCTCATGGCAAGACCGCTAAGCCCGTTATTTATGTTTTTTTAAAGTTATTATTTGTATTTAGGTGCCCAGAGGCCACGAAAAATAGTCGTTAAAAATTGTTAAATATATGTGTGTCTGTGAACATGATAACTCTCGTAAAAATAATCCGATCGAGACCAAATTTGGTAGAGACGTGTATTCTTACATTTGATCAATTGGTCAACACATTGGTCAATCAGATTGGGTAGTTTGGGTGGCGTTGAACTCAAAAATTGGGTTTTTTTGCGTTTTTCATATGTAATTTTAAAAAATTTCAAATTTTATCGTTCTCCATTAGAATCAGCTTTCAAAACTACACAAATAAGTTCCTTAAAGTTTTTCTCTATCTCCAACGGTTACCGAGATATTAAAAAATCTAAACACAGTATGTTGTGTTGTGGGGCTCCAATGTTAATCTTATGGAGGAAAGGAAAAATTAATAGTTCCCATATCAATCAATATTTTTGGATTAAACTTGGTACAGTATAACTCCGATTATCCGAACTCCGACTATCCAAATCACTTTCAGAAAAAAAATTGTCCAAAAAAAGTCTAAGTGCGCTATTATTCTTCCCCCCGCGAGGCCAGTGTTTGCGTGTAAAATGTAAGTACATTTTATTTATATTTAAAACATGTGAAAATATCATGTTTCTTACATTTAATTCAATAAAAAAAATAATGCAATATCAAATCGTAGCTTTTTTCTCTCTAATGGCAACTAAACAAAAACTCTGATTATCCGAATATTTGATTATCCGAATGGGTCCCGGTCCCCATTAATTCGGATAATTGGAGTTCTACTGTATTTACTTTCATGTGGTTGAGATCTTATGCTTCAAATACTTAAAAATCATAGTTAATGTGTTTATCTTGGCAGCTAACCTGCATACTCTTTTCCCATATTAATCATATAGAGAAAAGGCAAACTTCTTTATTTATTCATAGATGTATATGAAACTTGGTATAATGGTAGTATAAATAAAAGCTTTTTATATTAGAAATGTCTACTTTCAATTTTCCTTGCAGCAGCAAACCTGCATTAATAAACTTAATTACCATGTTAATTTTATGGAGAATAAGCAAATCTTAAATTTTTGGTGAAACAAGATCAAGACGTTCACTATTTAACAAAAATTGTGAATGCTACCCTCTCTCAGTAACATTAGCATATGACTCACGGCAGTTCTGTATCTATTAAATTGGCCAGAATTTGCGCAGTAGTGTGTAGCATAAATGCAACCCAATTTTTTTTTCAATATATTTGTTGAAATATTTATAATTATAGGTACTTGTTGCAGCAATAAACAATACATTTTGCATTTATACATTATTGACATAGACATATCTTAGCTCTGGGAGGAGTGTTGGCAATTTGCACGACCAAAAATCGAAACAGTGATGTTATTTGGGTAGTAGCGGCATATGGTTAGTAGTGACGTCATAGATTGGTTATAAGAACAGCTGTTTGGATGAACTGAAACCATTTCTTTTAGACATATTCATGATCCAACCTATTTTCCACAGGGAAGTAAATACAATATTTATACATTTATACACCATAAAACAATTACTATAACCTCAGTGTACTGTGAGCACTGACGACCTTAATTGCAAAATAAACGTTTGATGGTTAAGAGTATTATTGTAATAGTATTTAAACATTAATATGAAAAAAGTTATTGATTGAAATACACGTAAAGAATTTAAAAACCAAGAAGTAAAATTTGCTGTCCATTTATCAACCTCCCAGTCCTCAAAGGGTTAAAGACACAACTTATAAATAAATTTGTCAGTGTTCATGGAAAATCTAAACTTTTTAGATTCAAATTCATAAGATTTATAAACACATTATCACACTGATGTCTGTACTGACATGTGCTGTTGCCATGTTGGGTGGGTCAGTGTTACATGAACAGGTGTTGCAGAGGAGTAAGGTTGAGTCAGCTGGTGAATGATTCAACTGGCTCTGTATACCTTACATTCAAATAACAATAAAAATTTAAGTATTAGCGAATGTACTTTGAGGAAAATGCTATTTACTGTAGGTCGCATGGCAAGATTTAAGCCTGGGACCATGTTACTTTTTTGTCTGAGGTGCTTAGAGACCACAAGAAATAGTCTGTAAAATATATATGTGTGTGTGTGTATCTGTCTGTTAACACTATAACTCTTGTTGTAGTTCCTTTAAGTTTTGCTCTATCTCCAACAGTTACTGAGATATTAAAAAATCTAAACACAGTACATATTTTGAGGCTCCAATGTTAATCATATGGAGGATGAGGAAAAATTAATATTTCTTTTATCAACCAATAATTTTGACATTAAGTTTGGTTTTTAGCTTCTTGTGGTTGGGAGCATACATTTATGCTAAAAAATTGTAGTTTACGTGTTCCTCGCTGCAGCAAACCTGCGTACTCTTTCCCAAGTTTATCTTATAGAGTATAGGTAACTTCACTTATTTATTTTTGAATATTGATCAAACCTGTTATATATTATTAGCTTAGTATGTGTGTCTGCTGCTGCAGGGGTATTGAGAATATCATGGTCCTGATTTCCCTTATCATATTTAATTTCAACTTGGAACTAGTATTATGACTTCAAGTGTTCTGACTACAAATACTTTTATTCTGTTACAGACTCTTTCGTATTTTTTCCATTAATTTTAGATAGCCTATATTATAATTGGGTTATTTCCAGTGAGTGTTGCCGCCGATGGGACTCAATCAATACTTACAGTATTAGATTAATCTTCCTCAAACACAGACTAAATAGTCTTGTGATGAAAAAGATTTTGTTATTTAAAAATGTACCTAAAGCTCTAGATACATGTGTATGGTAAAATGTACCATTCCCTCAAAGAAGTACATGTGGACAGACTGTATTTGGGAGTTAAAACAATGTACTCACAATTGTAAATATTAAAAGTTTGAAAAGTTTTTACAGTAAAAATGATTTTTAGTTTGGAAAGATTGCATCATGTGACTGATATTTTGGCATTATTTTGCTCAGCAATGATCTTTCTTGACCAGTAGTTAACCCTTGATCTTGCAAGCGTAAAGTTAAGACGAATTTTACACACCTAAACCAACCCCATAATATATAAACATTTTAGATGCTTATTAAATGCAACAAATTATACATCATGGGATATTATATCTTAGATTATTTGTACATAGTTAGGGTGATTTGGCAAAAATATTATCAACACAAATTGTTTTTCCAGCTTATTTATAAAATTATGTGAAAAATATATATTTCTATGGAAAATATAAATTTTTCTTAGTGATAATTTCAAAAATTTCCTGGAATAATCGCTTTGAATTTTAAAATTACATGAAAATATTTATATTGTATATTTATTACCAATGCAACTCCTTTATTCAGAAAATGTATAAAATTTAGTACTTCCAAATTAAAAGTAATTTTAGCTATGTTATTATACCATAACAGAACCAGCTGTTGCCATGTCACAGGTGAGTCCGGTCAGCCAATGTCTGCCAGATCTAGGGTTAAGTACGTTGGATTAAATGTTATTGTAATGTAATGGATTTGCTGTAAAAACAAGTAAATATGTGTATGTAAATATGATAAAGGATGGGTTCTTTTAGATAATTTGGCATGCTGGAACCTCAAATATGGATTTTTAGACACCCTTTTATTCTTTCAACCAATCAGTAACATTTCTGTTGCAGCACATTCCCAATCTGATAGTGGACATGAAGGTGATGGGTCATCGGGTGTTTGTCAGCGATGTGCAGGAGAGTGTGTACTACGTGCGATACAAGCGACAGGAGAACCAACTTATCATCTTCGCTGACGATACACAGCCGCGATGGATCACCACGACTTGTGTGCTCGACTATAACACTGTGGCTTGCGCTGATAAGTTCGGCAACATATCTGTGGTAAGAATTTATACATTTGTCTTAACTAGGAATTACAGTACAGCTGATTTGAGAAAGATCTATGATCTATAACTATGATACAATTTTTGGCTAATGATAAATAGACCATACACATCCCAATGAACAAAGAAGATTATGAAAAATAAAAAGACACCATTGAATTTCTAGCTGTCAAGAATGGATACAACTCTAAAATAATATATAAAATGATTAAAGACATAAAGAAAACTAAACACAAACAAAATAAAGAACAAAACCTGAAAATAACTATATAAGTTTACCATATAATTCAATACTAAACAAAGCAATGAGAAAAACGTTAAAAAAATCTAACTATAAAATCAGTTACAAAAGCCAAAACGACGCCTTTAACATGATAAATAAAAAACAAACAACAAATATCAACAAAATAAATACAACCAATCAGGCATTTATATATCAAAATGTTCAGACTGCAACAACTACTACATAGGTCAAACAGGCAGAACATTCAAAGAAAGATCCCGAGAACACATTCAAGCTCTCAGAAGCAACAACACAACAACCATGAAATCTGAATTTGCAGAACACCTACTATCACAAAATCACAATTACAAGAACATAGAAGAAAATTTTGAAATAATTGAATTCACAACCAAAGGACTTATCATGGATACAAAAGAAGAATATTACATCTATTCAGGGCAAAAAACTGACCCCCAAAACATTTTGAACAACCACATAACAAAAAAAATCCAATTTTTTAAAAAATCAGAAAACTCAAACAAAATATATAATTACATTTCACATTTATATAGATAAAAAAATATATATTTTAAACCATTTTCTTCAAGAACACATGTGCATTTATTAAATTGGAATTATTTTATTTAATCACTAGCAGTAAGCCCGTCCTTTGAACGGTTTGTAGGATTAAGTTTAAAGAAGAAAGATTATCATACCAAAATGTAAACCTGAAATCCTAATTAAATAGATTAGAACATTTACACCATTATTATAATTAGTTATACATTAAAATAATTTTTTAATATAGTATGATTTCGAAATAGGTTAAAAATCAGTAGGGGTCTGCTGTACAGGAAATTATGAGGTCGGTACGGTACGGTACGGGACAAGTTGTTGTACCTCGGTTCTCGGTACAAATTCGGTACGGTACACGAGAATAATGCTGCCAGTAACATTGACTGATCTCATCCTTTTATTCATAAGTATTTTCTAGAATTTAATTAGTGAAAACATAGAGAAAAGAGTTTAAAAAAATATACAATGTCAGAAGAAATATTTTACTGTACTAATTTTCAAACTGTAATATGATTTTTAAATCCATTCTTTAAAAACATATCATATTAAACATATTAATAATTATTTAAACATTATAGTTCGTGTTGTAACTAGGAAACTAAGGATGAACAAACAAAATAAAAAACTATAATGTATTTTATTGCAGAACAAAAAATACAGAAAATATACTGAGTCAATACCCCCTAGATAAGACCTATGTTTTATATTGTCCTGGTTTATTATTTTTAATTCAACCAATCACAATAATTGTTCAAATTAAATTAAACACTTTCATAAAATGTCAAAGGGCTTTTTAGAATAAAATGGTTATTTTAGTATAAAATAATTAATATTTTAATATTACAATGGAATCCCTCAAATCTGAACATGTTCTGATTTTTCAAGGTTTAACAAAGTCAGGGTTTTTCGCTTAAAGTCTGTTATCTTTAACTGTTGAAATGAAGAAAATCTTCACACGAATTCCAAGCCACGTCGGTTGTTATAGATGCACTTATTAAGTGAGCAGGTAAACGCTCACTAAACTAGACACAGACAGTAGACAGACGCGATACGCATCCCTGTTAGTAAGGGTAGGGGGAGAATGGTTTATTTTTAGCACAGGCTCGACCCGCCAAGGTCACTGTCTATAAGAACTTATTGAGTCACGCACAGCCTGTATAACCCGGCGGTTGCCCCGCAAATACAGTGACGAAATAAGTGCGTAGTATTTATTTCCTTGGAAGAACAGGCTTCAGTACCAATTAGTTCGGATTTGAGGGGTTCACTAATGAGGAAATACAGAAAATATTGTTAAAAAAATAAAAGTTATTTATTTCCTTTATTCAATTATATCCTTAACATTATGAGTTTTTATTTTATTTGAGTGAAAATCCCGAAAGAGCGAGATCAATACGGCAAATCACAGTTCTGTATTGGTATATAACATCGTCAACAGACTGTCAGAGGAAAAAGAACGAATCAATTGAAAGAATCATGAATCACAGTTTTAAAGGTTTTCACTGTGATTAAAAAATCACAGATATTCCCATCACTATTTAAAACACGACTAATACGAGCCTCATAATGGTACGACTATTTTGTTGCGTCAAAAGGAGGAACGGTTCCCTGATCGCGTAAGCTGCTATACGTGGATACGATAATAAGCCGGGAATGCACAATAATTTAGATCCGGCAGGGAGATGGCTGGTTGCCCGATATTCCTGGTGAAATTGTTTTATTTTAAATTATCATTCACCAACACGCTATGAGTCAGTCTTACGTTCCGTTCTTATTTGCCGTACATCTGGGCAGTGTTGTAATTCTTTATTACTGGTAGAGTATAAAGCCTTTAACGGCGGGTTTTATTCAATGTTTTCGGCAGGAGATATTCCATAGTTATATTTGATGGCAACCTAGACTGGATGACTTAATTTTTCCTTATTTGTACCGTACCGAACTTGTACCGAAAAAATTCTTGTACCGTACCGAGGTTCGGTACAAGGCTGGAACCGTACCGGACCGATTTTTTCGGTGCACCGCAGACCCCTAAAAATCAGTGACCAATAAAAACTAACTAATATTGATTTGCCAGCTGTTTTTTTTATTTCTATTAAATCTTTAAACTACAAAGACAGCTGATTATTACCAGTAGGTTATTCATTGAAAACTGAATCAAAATGCGAGTAATATCGCGTAAAAGTGGGTTTTTAAATACTCGTTATTTACTTTTCAAGGGGCGGTGGGTGATTTCAATCATTTGTAAACCTTCTCTGGACTGTAGAGAATACATGAAATAAGTTTCATTGTAATCAGTTCTCCCGTTTTTCGGAGAAGACGGCGTAAAATGCCTCCTGGAGCGTCACAGACAAACAGACAAAAATTGAGATAAGACCGGTTTCGGCTTCTCGAAGGCACGAAAAGTAAAAATAACTAAAAAATGAATAATTCTGAGCAATGTACAAACAAAACTCTAATTTTATTTATATAGACATGTTATTTAAATATTGTTTATATTAGGTTATCTTATATGAAACTTAAAACTAAAATAGAAAATTTATTGATACAACCATTGTATTTTGTCTCAGATACGGCTATCGCCCAACATCACCGACGATGTGGACGAAGATCCAACCGGCAACAAGGCGTTGTGGGACCGAGGGCTGCTCAACGGCGCCTCACAGAAGGCAGACTTCATCGCCAACTTCCATGTGGGCGAGATCTGCATGTCTCTGCAGAAGGCGACGTTGATCCCTGGTGGCTCAGAGTCACTGGTGTACACGACACTGAGTGGCAGTGTGGGCGTGCTGGTGCCGTTCACCTCCCACGAGGACCAAGACCTCTTCCAGCACTTGGAGATGCACATGAGGTCGGAGAACTCCCCGTTGTGTGGCAGAGACCATCTCAGCTTCCGCTCTTACTATTACCCCCTCAAGGTAAGGAGATAATGTTAATTTTTCTGAAGATTTAGTTTCGGTTCAGTGTCAAAGAACTTGAAAACTCTATTGTGATAAAAGTTTAGGCCTCATTGTAGTTGTGATTTCATCTCAAAATATTTTTTACACAAGTTGTCCTACTATTGATTTTAAAATGTACAATTACTCAAGTGTCATTGTGTAAGTGAGAAATTCCAAATTCTGTGCTTAACACCACTGTACAGATTACTTTTATTCCTGAATTCCTTTTATTTTGCTGTCTTTGATTCGTAAATTATAAATCTATTTTTTTGTCATTTTCTTATCTGGTTTTGGTAATTATATCTCAAACGTGATCATTACCAAGAATATTGGAAAGAGTTATATAAACTTAGTTTTTCAAATGTATAACGTAAATTTTATAAAAATGTAGTAGAATTTTTACATATTTTTCTGTCCGCAGAATGTAATAGACGGAGATTTGTGTGAACAGTACAACGCCATAGACACGAGCAAGCAGAAAAGTATTGCTGAGGACCTGGACCGCACTCCATCCGAAGTATCCAAGAAATTGGAAGACATCCGCACAAGATACGCATTCTAAGCCGTTATCACCTACACTTGTATTATAGTTTTAATATATCTGACATTTTTGTATTTTTGAGTAAAGCTTTATTTGTGTATATGTTTCAGATCTCCTAGTATAGTTTTTAATTTATAAGAACCAATAAATGTGATAAAAAAGACTATTTTACTGGTTATTCCTCTATTCCTGACTTTTTATAATTTTATGTTATAATTTTTGTAATGAAGACATAAGTAAATCTTTGATGCTGTTTCTAAATATTACTTCTTCATTTCTTGACAGATTTTGATTTGTTGTTTGAGGTAACCAATAAATCATCTTGGTTTGTAAGTTGGCAGTACGGTTTAAGAACAACACCCTTATTTTTAAATTTTTTCCCAAAAAATAACATTGTGATGAGAGACATTTTAATCTCTCAGTTGCTCATAATTTACACAAAGTGAATCAGTGTATAATGTAATATTCCTATCGAATACAATGAAATTGTAATCTTGATGACATTATTTATTTATTTATTAAAATGAATAAAACTAAAGTAAAGGGAAAATCTAATAAAATTGAGTACAACATTACTTGTTTTGGGGACAACACTACATCTAAAATAAGTGGGTCCAGTCTGCTCCCTTACAAAGAAAATTTACACATATGTGAAGTTCGACAGTCAACAACAATGACAACTTATTCCTGGAATATAATAACACAGCACTAAGTATTTTTCTAATCGCTCCTAACCTAAGTAGCAGATAATTCCCACGTCCGCACAGATGGCTTTATTATTAGCGAATTTTCCGTAGGGAAGAAGCTATTACCATAGGTCTTATGGCAAGACCCAAGCCCGGGACAATGCTATTTTTTTGTTTTGAGGTGCCTAGAAAAAATAGTAGTTTATAAAATTTTATTTATATTTGTGTCTGTGAATACAATAACTCTTGTAAAAATTGTGCGATTGAGTCCAAATTTGGTAGAGATGTGTTTTCCTTCATTTACTCCGACGATTTCGTAATCTAGACATATTAGTTAGTTGGAAGGGGTATTTTAAGGGGGGGTTTTGTAACCCAAAAATGGTTTTTTGCGTTTTTCACATGTCATTTTTGAGACTTTCAAATTTTATATTTTATTAGAATCAGCTCAAAAAACTACACAATTTATATCCTCACAAAGTTTTTCTCCATCTCCAATGGTTACCGAGATATTTAACAAACTAAACACAGTACATTGTATTTTGGGGCTCCAATGTTAATCTTATGGAGCATAAGAAAAGGATAGTATTTCACTTATTAACCTAATTTTTTGTGAATCTTGTTACTGTATTAAGCTTCATGTGGTTGGTGTCCATAAATTTATGCAAAAAGATGATAGTTTATTTGTTCCTTACAGCAGCAAACCTGCATACTCTTTCCCATGTCAATCGTATTGATAATAGGCAAATTCATTTATTTATGGACAGATTTTTATAAAACTTGATATATGGAAATAATAAAAATAGTTTATTGTATAAGTGTCTACTTTTACTGTTCCTCAAATCAGCAACCCTTTTACTGTTCCTCAAATCAGCAACCCTGCATACTCTTTCCTGTGTTAATTTTATGGAGAATAGGCAAACTCCTTATTTATTACAGATATTGATAAAACCTATTATGTTATTATTGATGTGGAAATTTGCTGAGTACCCAGTTCTGCTGCGGTGTGGGTATTTTTCTTCATGATGTCCAATTAATTATCAAAATTTTTAGTTGCTACTGGGAATTCCCTTAGCATAGTTAGTTAGTTTCCGTATATAGTTATTGCCTCTAAACTTCTAACCAAAGCGTTGGTGAATGTAATGAAATAAGGCAAACTAAAATCTAAAAGCAGGAATACACAATGGTTACACGCTACGATAAATTTAACGACAAAACGTCTTTGACAAGTCATAACAATTTGTCGAATATCGGATCGTATGTCCGTTTACCCGTATAGACTTTTCTTTCAAGTCAGTCGGTATTCTCCCTCTGTGAGAGGTGGTTTTTTGACAACTGTAGACCTATCTGCTTTTGGGTCGATCTCTTGATATTTTTCACTAACTCGGCGTAAGCTGTCTTTCTTGTTTCTATCAGAATGATCAATGCTTTTGGTTTGCCACAAGCAAGTACAGTTTTGGTACAATCCAATGATGTGTTCATTGGATTGTACCAAAACTGTACACGGACACTTCTGTACAAAATTGTAACAGGATCTCCCGAGAGCCTTGACGTAGGTCTGACATTTCACCGAAGCAAACATGAAAAACTGATAAACAACAAAAACTTCCACTCAAAACAAAAAATACGGTGTTGACTAAACACTGTCTAGAGGTTTCACGACGACAGAAATGAGGTACAATAAATGAGGGGACCGATTTGACGGAGTCACGGTTTACACGTTCCGACTTGTAAACCGAGAAGTTTGTGGAAAATTGCACAAACCTCCCAACCTGGCTCTAACATAGACAAGTCGTAATGACTTGCGGTTTACACATATCGACTTGCATGCAGCGACTTATCTTTCTGACAAGTTGTTACGATTTATCGTAACGTGTGGTGTAAACCCGCCTTAAAGGGGATGTTTTCAGTTTATCTAAACAGCTGTTCATAAAACCAAATTAGGTCACTATTTTCAAATTTTGACCGTGCAAATTGCCTCCCCCCGAGCTAAGACATGTCAATACAAGGAAGTAAGCTGATGTAAATATACTAAGACACAGGCTTCCTAAGTCTTGAAATAGTTTTCCGGGTTTGGCAATCTGCCTGTTCAACGCGCTGTCTGACAGTGTTAAACAGGAACAGGCTGGGAATACTAGTTTCCAAAACAATGGTGCACCAAAGAATTTTGTCATCACCCTTGTATAGCGTAGATGACTTCTTGGTTGACCCATGGAGGGGAAGCTACCCACCGTCCTTGTCTTATATTCAGAGTTTTATTAGTATAAGATTGATACACCCTATCTAGGACAACAGGTTAGTGTTGGACTTTGCGGTAATCAAGAGGTAAAAGTGAACAACTACTAATCCGCAGGTCCGGTTTCGAATCTACTAGGGAACTGGTATGTTTGTTGTGTTCGGTATTCTGGTGAGCAATATAAGTTACTGACTACAGCGGAGGTTTTCTGAGGTTTTCCGTCCCATTATGCGAATATTTCAGTGTACGTCTATTGTAGGTTATAAATCAGTGTTTCATAGGAAATTTGACAATTCATTTGTAAATTGTTGAGAAATTTAGTTTTAAATTTTAAGGTAGTGGAAACCCTGTGCCTTCCGTCGTATCTTATGTTGTTTTTTGTTGCTTTTTGTGAACGTCGTCAGAGACTGTCAGAAGGACTCGGACCAGATTGATTCCAGGGCCAGTGTTGATGCCGACAGTGATTGTGGTCGTCTCAGTTGTCTGCTATCCGTGATGTGTGGGGATTTACCGAATTGAGACTGTCACAAATCTCTATACCTGGGATTCGTTTTTTATTCGAAATAAATTACAGCCAACTAATGGATCAGGTTGTTAAATAGCGAAAAATAAAACATATTAATGCATTTACTATGAAAACCTTACTGTGTTGTCGAAAACCATTTTCATGTTGTATTAGTCTTTTCAAAGTTAAACATTAAATTAAAACTGTGGGTATGATGATTATAAGCACGCAATTATCTTAGAACACTGCAAATAGTAAGTTTGATTTACTCATATTATTTTTAATTTCCCTAAAATGATGGAGCCTTCCGACGAGGTTAACTTGAATGTCAGGCCAATGCTTGAAGAAACATTTTATATTTTGTCTAAAAAGAATGCGGTGTATAGAGTGAAATTGACTGAGAAAGGCTTGTGCCTTCAAAAAGAACACAACGGAAATGTTAAAAATGAAACTATATCACTTAATGACATTATTGGATGTAGATGTATGAGAAGAAAAAGACGTTCTGAAAATTCTTGTGCTTGCCATCCCAGCTCTATCAGAAAACATGATCCAAGAGTTGTGGAAGAAAATTCAGCAGACAAAGATGAATCAGATATAAGTGCTTATTTGTATATTTACTCATATATTTTAAAAAATTGCAAAGTAAAGTCAGGACAAAAACGAGATAAGATGACTATTACATTGAGATTTCGTTCATTTGATAAGTATGAAGACAACATGAGAGAAGCCCAAAAGTGGAAGTCTTCAATTAAACACCTCATCCATAGTAGAACGAATCCCCAACTTTCTCCTGGAAAAATTATTCCATCGGATTCAGTCATAGGTAAGTTTCAATGTATTTACACAAATAGTCATAGGCTATTAAGAATATCCATCTGATAAAATATTTCCAGGACTGTGGCAGGTCCCGTGATCCAGCTACTTGGAGGCCATGAATTTTGGATAGTTGTGAACAATGGTCAGTGAAGGTAGCGTTCTCTTGTGTGGATTAACCTCTGCACTATTGAATACTATTTTTATACAAAAAGACCATCCTCATATCTAGACGATTTGAAATTTATATTTAGGCCTAGTTATCAACCTATTTTGTAATAGTGCCTATTTTGAAAAATGTATAAAAGTGTAACCTACTAAGTATACTTACTTTCTTCCCATAGGTAGGTAGGTATACATAATGTCTTCTAAGAGGAGAGTGGGAAAAGTATTCAATTATGGTTCTCACCTGCGATCGTTTTACTGTTTTCATGAGGTTTTTAGATGAATTACAATCTGTTCAGAAGGTCAGAAAGTGATATTTTCAAGGATTTAAATGTATCTTGTTGACCTGGCGAACTTCGTACTGCCTAATAGTAGGTTTAATGTTCTCGTTCGATTCCTAGTTCTTCTACAGTGGAATGATTCGCCTAATTCCAAAATCGAATAGCATCAGGTCTACGGATGTGTTGGGAAAGAACAATACTGATACGATAAGATATATTAATAACATTCCCACAAGGCAAATGAAATAAGTGGATTGATTCACAATGTTCCGACCCAACCTATGTTCAAACCAAACCTAAATGTCATATAGCCTTTTTTAGGAAATATTAAGTCAACTGAACTGTGGCATTGTTAATAATAATACTCGTGTAATCTAACATTTACGAATTACACTCACAAAACAAAAAACAACTAATAATTACACTGGGACAAACAAATCAACCAGTAAAAATGGGTTTTTCAAAAAATCACAAACATTGGCTGGAAAAGGTGCACAATGACATTAGCTGACACGACTGGTGAAAATAAAGCAACACAAAGTCAGCTTTTAATATTCACATTATTGATGTATGCATATGATCAAAAAATGCATCATGTCTTTTCCTCTAAGCTATTATATCCCTCATAAGCTAAGCCTCATATATAAACTTTACAGGCCAGTGGGGCTTACAGCTGTGGCGCTAAGGTTAAATACAAAACTGAATATGCCTATAGCCTACTCGGAGCAGAGACGAATAAAAAAAATCAAAGATCATTAAAAGCTGTCTAACCAGGTCCAGGTTTTTTCTTTAAAAGTTGCTTGTTTTCACCACAACACTAAAACGTCCATCTGGAATTAGAATCCTCAATCTTGGTTCTTCGCAGACTGGTCAGTGTTACATGAGCCCAGATGATAAAATTATTGAATTTATTGCTAGATCATCATCATAATATAATTAACCAACCTACAGGGCTCTAGGAAGTTTAATCAGGTTTATTATAGGTAGGCTATTTTAAACTATTAAATTTTGTTTATTAGTCTACATAAGTTAGTGGGTAATTTACCTGACTCACAATACTTAACACATTACAGTTAATGTTATTTTGCCTGCATGTTACTAAAAAAGGTTGAGTAACAAATACTTCATCATTTCCGTAATAACTGCTTTGCTAAGAAAGAGGTCTAAAATTGACATGCAAGTAAATTGAAATAGTTCTAATACACAATATTTTATACTTATAGGTCAATAATTTTTACAATTCCTTGCTGGTTGATTGTGTAAGAAGATATATTCTGAGGAGAAAGGTTAATAATTCCAACTTACACTAAACTAATAAGAAGTTCAATATAAAATGACATTTGAATAGTAAGATACGCTCACACACACGTATAAATAAATATACATACAGATGAATTACAAAAATTAGCTATAAGTAATAACTGCTGCAACAAAAATAGTGTTTGCAAATATATATCAATGTGCAAAAGACACTCAACAGGTAATAAACAGCACATAAACAAGTATGATACTTTTAAAGACTTTAAAACTTTGTAACGGTTCAAAAGTTATCAGGTGTAAAATGCCGGAAAGATAAGTTTTAATAAAATTTTTACTGCACAACAGTATATCTTCAGGGGAGTGGGAGGGGTAAACAATATTTTTTTTACATTTTATGTTTTTAATGTACCGGTAGTTTTAAAGAAGAAAACTTCCTCTTTCAGGAACTGGTCTTAGAATTTATTTATGGTGATCTTAAGTATATATTTTTTAAATCAATTGATAAAATGTGTCTCCAGTTGTTCCAGATGTTCGATGGTAGTAGCCCTTTATTGCTAATTTACCGATAGTTCATATTTTTGCACAAAGATACACTTTTCTCTGGAACCATGAGAATCAAGAATATACAACAAATTATGAAAATTGTACATTTGTATAGTTGACGTCATACACGAATAAGCTGCTCAGTGAATGTAATTAGGCTGTAAATTAATGACTATAGGTGCCTATGTTGGCACAGTTGTTGCAATGGTGCTCAGGTACATAGTAGAAAATTGATTAACTGAATTATATACATTAACTGACGGTTATTAAATGAAAGAAATAAAATTTTATAAGTTCATAGTAACAATATTAAAATAAGAGATAGGGAATTGAAATGTTGTATGCACGTACAACAACATAATACCAAGGTAGGCAGAGTTATTTACCTCCTAAGAAAGCTGAAGCAACAGATCACGAAACAATACCTTCTGATGGTACATTTCTCCCTTTTTCATAGTAAACAACATCCCCCACCCCCTCCCACTTCAACTACGGTATCATAGTTTGGGTCTATGCGCCCGGCTGTGTAAGAGTTCTTAAATTACAAAGCCCTTAGAATCATCATGTGTAGCAATAGACTGGGACCCTGCAGACCACTTTTTAAAATCCTGAATGTGTTCACTATTTTCAATCAATTTATATATAACTGCCTTCTCCATATTAAAGCAAATACACACACTAATGAAACAGGGGGTGAAATACATGACCACAATATCAGTGGTGCCCGTAGGTAAAACATACAACCCTGCAGCCTATCTATGAGGAGGGGCAGCTTTCCTGCCTTGGCTGTCAGAATGTACAAAGCTCTGCCTAGCAAATTGAGGGATCTCGACTGTAAAAGTTTCAAAACCGACTAGTATTACTGGCTAACCCTTTTACTCAATAGAGGAGTATTTTGTGAGCGTGGGTAAAATTAAGTAGCTGTCTACCGCCATCAAAATGTGCAGTTTTAAATGTATGTTTTATGTGAGAAGTAATGTCCCAGTTTTAAATATATGTTCCAAATATATGTTTTAAATGTAAATTTTAATTTTTGAAGCTGTCTATCCGACCTAGGCTGGTTATAGACGAAGAGGAGGCTATAGGTAATAGTTACCAAGCAACAGTAACTTTCTAGAATTGGTGCAATAAAAATGTTAGTTGCTGAGAAAAACCATTTTGTATGTAGAAAAAAAATGGAAGAAAAATACAGTATAACTCCAACTATCCGAATTAATGGGGACCGGGACTCATTCGGATTATCAAATATTCGGATAATCAGAGTTTTTTTTTTTAAATTGCCATTAGAGAGAAAAAAGCTACGTTTTGATATTGCACTATTTCTTTATTGAATTAAATGTAAGAAACATGATATTTTCACATGTTTTAAATATAAATAAAATGTACGTACAAGTTTAGAAATAAAAATCATTGTTTTAAACATCTCCGTCAATGTAAGCAGTTTTGCTTAACGGTGAGCAGTTGCAAGTGATCATACTCGGGCTTCGCGGGTGGAAGAATAAGAATAATAGCGCACTTAGACTTTTTTTGGACAAATTTTTTTCTGAAAGTGATTCGGATAATCGGCGATTCGGATAGTCGGAGTTTGGATAATTGGAGTTCTACTGTATTGATTTAAAAAAATTCCAGCAATTACAAACAATAATAAAATAATTCTAGTGCTGTAGGTTTACAATACATATAAAAAAATACAAATATGAAATTTAAACTCCATATGATTTATAGTTTCTGAGAAAAGTGTACCTAAAGTTCACAAATTTAACATGGTGAAGGTGAAGTTTTCCCACTCACCCTTAATGAAGTATAACTGTCAGCATTAAATCTGGGTGAAAAAATTATTTTTTTACTTGTTTTGAATATTTGTAAGGTATTCAAACGATATAATGGGTTAGTTAGTTTTTATAACATATTTACAAAAGAAGTTATTTTATGTAGGCCCTAAGTTAATTTTTTAGAGGAAAATGTACCACATGTATTAGTTTGTGAATGACCCTTGCCACTTTAATGTAATTTGCATAAAACTCATAATTTTTTCCGTTTCAGTAATTATCAATTTAATTTTGTTATGAGGTGGCTTTGTACCAGATAATTGTTAAGCCTAGTGTTATTCTTGAGACATTGGCTTAATAGGCGGGATATTGTAAGGTGGTAATCAGTGATGGGTGAGCGGGATGACATGGAGCTTTGTCACTGACAAAGAAACAGATTAATTTGCTGCAATCATTAACTAACTAATAGCCCAATGATCTAAGGCAAATGGATCTAGTATTGAAGCATCAAATACAAAATACAAATGTGCTTTATTTTCAAAATACATCAAGTATTGAAATGGCGTCTGCTGGATGGTTAAAGAAATGTTTATTGTCTTCTTTCCATGAACTTGGTCAATGTATAGAATGGATTGTTGATCAGCCATTCTGTTAGAGCAGTCTTTATTCTTCTCCCGGTGTGGCATCTCAGTTCTTCTGGCAGCAGGTTATGCAGCTTCATGCCCATGTAGGAGGGTTTCTTTTCATATTGGGTGAGATGGTGAGCTGGGAGACAATATCTTGTACCATTTCAAGTGTTGTATCGATGGAATTATCTATTTTGCGTAAACGTTTTTCTATACAGGATTTCATACAGGATGACTTCTATTATATAGAGATTTACTAATGTTATAAATCTTCAGAGTCTTGAAAGCTTCTCTACAACTTTCTCTGAAATTTAGCTCTGCTAAGGCTCTTACAACCCTCTTTTGCATTATAAAAACTCTCTGAAGATTTCTTGCCGAAGTTCCTCCCCAAACAATGAGGCCGTACCTGAGATGTGTTTCAAACAGAGAATGGTAGGCTATTTTTGCAGTAGAAAGGTTGCTAATGGATTTTGTAGGTTTAATCACATAAAGTGATGAACTGAGTTTAGGAAAAAAATGTGTTAAGGTTTAACTCAGGATTAAACAGATAATCTTGAGATTATGAAGCAACATACCAATCCACCAAACCAGTTGTTACGTATTATTGAATGATATTGTATTTTGGTTGAAATTTAATTTGAAGTCTTCTTAATCAGGACTTCACTGACATATGCATGAATATTGTTGCACCCTCTTTGCAGCAAATCTGCAAATTAAAATAATACATAAATTGTCATGATCACAAATATTTCTGTAGCCATTGTATAAGCTCTCTTCTGTAGGGAATAATCCTGGCCAACATCAATTGCACTATATATCTCTTTGTATTGTTAAATTTACTTGTAACTTATAAAACCAATGGAAATTAACTGAGTATGTAGTAAAAATTCTTCTTTTACCACAAATTTTAGTAAGAATGAGGCCAATTTAAATAATTTCAACTCTCATTAATTTCATAATTGCTGCAATGACAGTGATGCTAGGCCATCGGTAGTTTCCTGTTCAGATTGTAGGCCATAGGTAGTTTCCTGTTTAGATTGTTGCTCTCGATTTCTGTCAGTCCATCTTTTTGTATCACTAAACAGGGTATTTTTATAACACTTCTCTATAACAATGAGAACTTATTTTCACGTATGAAACTTGTTTTCATTAATTTATACCTGCTAAGTTAGAGGGTTTTTTGTTTCCTTTTAAAAGGCCCATGAACAAGGATAAGAAAATAAAGCTCTCAAAATCCCAGTTTTGAGAAGCATTAGGCATTTTTTTTAAGTTTTACAGAACATGGGATCTATATAAAAAGTATAGAAAGAATTAACCATCAGCTGTCAAATTAAAATTAATATTAGTTTGTTTACATTGATCATTAATTTTAAACCTATTTATAAATCTAATTTTGGTTTTTATCTATATAAATATACCCCCGTCACAGCAGACCTGCGTACTCAGCGAATTTCCAAATCAACAATATAATAATAAAAATATATGATAAATTTTATAAAAATCTGTCCATAAACATGAGCCATAAGATTAACATGGGAAAGAGTGTGCAGGTTTGCTGCTGTGAGGATCACTGAAAGTAGTCATTTGTACCATAAATAATTTTTATCTTAACATTTATACCAACTTTCATGAATATCTGTCAATAAATAAAGGAGTTTGCCTATTCCCTATATGATTAATATGGGAAAAGAGTATGCAGGTTTGCTGCCATGGTAAACACATATACTATGATTTTAAGCATAAATGGATAGATCTCAACCACATGAAACTAAATATCAAGTTTTTCCAAAGATATTGATTAATATGGGAAATATTAATTTTTCCCTATCCTCCGTAAGATTAACATTGGAGCCCCACAAAACAACGTACTGTGTTTAGATTTTTTAATATCTCGGTAACCGTTGGAGATAAAGAAAAACTTTAATTGTTTTTGGACTCTTGGCATCTAAAGACGAAAAAATAACATGGTCCCGGGCTTATGTCTTACCATGAGACCTACGGTAATAGCTTCTTCCCTATGGGAAATTCGCTAAAAATTAGAGTTTTGTCTGTACATTGCTCAGAGTTACTCATCTTTTTAGTTATTTTTGCATTTCGTGCGTTAGAGAAGCCGAAACAAGTCTTATCTCAATTTGTGTCTGAGGAATTTTACGCCGTCTTCTAAAAAAAACGGGAAAACTGATAACAATGAAACTTATTTCATACATTCTCTACATTCCAGAGAAGGTTTTTCAACGCTTGAAATTGTCTGCCGCCCCTTCAAAAGTAAATTACGAGCATATGAAAACCCACTTTTTAAGTAATAATCAGCTGTCTTTGTGGTTAAAGATTTAATAGAAAGAAAAACAAACAGCTGTCAAATCAATTTAGTTAGTTTATATTGGTCATTGATTTTAAACCCATTTTGAAATAATACCAAATTAAAAAGTTATTTTAACGTATAACTAATTATAATAATGGTTTAATTGTAAAGTAATGCTAAATAATAAAGCTGAGTCTTGATTTATTTTATTTATACTGGTTTGTTTAGGATTTGAGTTTTAAATTTTGATATGATAATCTTTAAACTGAATCCTACAACCTGCACAAAGGACGGACTTACTGCTAGGTTATAATATAATCTTAACTGTATCAGTAAATTGACACATACCCTCTCCATTGGTAAATTTAAAAACAACAATGTTTAATAAAACTATCATATTATTTCAAGTTTATCTAAATATAATTAAAAATGTAGGTATTGTTTCAAAAATAATCATGCAATTATTCTGAAAATAACAACTAGAAAAACAAATTTAATTTAATTGTTTGAATTTGATGGGGTTACCCCTCTCCCCCCCCCAGTAATACCAAGCCTTTTTGAGTGGGCTTTTAGCGAATTTCCCATAGGGAAGTAGCTATTACCGTAGGTCTCATGACAAGACTTAAGCCCAGGACCATGTTATTTTTTTGTCTTTAGGTGCCCAGAGACCAAAAAAATTTGTTAAAATTTATACTGTATATATATATATATATATATATATATATAAATATATATTCCCAATATTGTATATTTTATTGTCTGTCATGATCAATAGTATCTTACTTGTTAACACTGAATGATTCAACCTGTACAAAGGACAGGCTTACGGTACTGCTAGTTCATTATTAAAACAATAACATTTAATTATATTACTTTTTCATTTCTGACATATTCTAGAAAAATGTTTAATAAAATGGTTAGAAACATATAATTTTTATTTATCAGAGTTTCACATTGGGCCTAAAACTAAAAAAAATGTTCTAAATCAGTGAAGGGATCGATTTACTTTTTATAGAAGGAATAGCTCAAGGTCAATGAATTGTAATCATACGATAACAAGCAGTATGAAACAATTGTGATATTTCCTTCAAGGTTACACGTAGAGCAGTCATCCAGTACATATGATTGTGGTTTCGTTGTTCATTTGAATACTTGCATGAAATTCAAATCTGTTGAATTCTTATTTATGTTCAAATTGTTTCTAAAACAAGAATAAAATATATCAGCGTATGCACACATGCTTTCTCCCTTTAATTGTAATGGAAAATTATATTTTTTATAATTTTTTTATTCCAAACTAGCAGTGAGCCCGTCCTTTTTATGGGTTGTAGGATTCAGTTTAAAGAAGAAAGATTATCATAACAAAATGTAAACCTGAAATACTAAACAAAATAAATTAATACCCAGCTTTATTATTTAGCATTGGTTTACAATGAAATAGATTAAAAAATTTATACTATTATTATAATTAGTTGTACGTTAAAATAACTTTTTATGTAGTATTATTTTGAGGTGGGTTTAAAATCGGTGACCAATATAAACTAACTAATATTGATTTGACAGCTGTTTGTTTTTCTTTCTATTAGATATTTAAACTACAAAGACAGCTGATTTTTACCAGTAGTTGGTTTATTGATAATTGAAAGCAAAATGTGACTAATATCATGTAAAAAGTGGGTTTTCAAATGCTCGTGATTTACTTTTGAAGGGGCGGCAGACAATTTCAAGCTTTGAAAAACCTTCTCTGGAATGTAGAGAATGGCGTGGAGTCACAGGACTAATTTAGGACTTTCCGCACTTGACTTTCTAGGAATTACTGTACTTCTTCTCTTATCTGTACGAAAGTTATTATAATTAAGTATTTTGATATTATTATTATTTATGTTTATATTATATATTATTACCTATTATTTAATATTATTCGTTCAAGTTTAATCCTCAAATTCATAATTATGTAAATTTCAATTTGTAAAAAAATTATTATTTAACTTATTTTAGTGAATTTACCATAGGGAAGAAGCTATTAACGTAGGTCTCATGGCAAGACTTAAGCCCGGGACCATTTTATGTTTTTGTATTTTGGTGCCCAGAGGCCAAAAACAATAGTCTTTAAAATTTATATATATATATATTTGCGTGTGTGTGTGTGTTTCTGTGAACTCGATAACTCTTGTAAAAATGGTCCGATCAAGACCAAATTTGGTAGAACTGTGTATTCCTACATTTGCTTGGACGATTTCTTAACCCAGACATATCGGTCAATCGGAACAGGTTGTTTGTGGGTGTTTTGTACCCCAAAAATGGGTTTTTTGCATTTTTACGCTGCAATTTTTAAAATTTTATCTTTCACCATTAAAATCAGCTCAAAAAACTACAATATTATTATATATGTAATATATATTACAATATGTCTTAGTTCCTTAAAGTTTTGCTCTATCTCCAACGGTTACCGAGATATTAAAAAATCTAAACATAGTATGCCTGGTATAGGGGTTCTAATGCTAATCTTATGGAGGATGAGGAAAAAATATTGTTTCCCTTATTAACCAATTAATTGTTTTCAATAAAACTTTGTATTCAGCTACATGTTGTTGGAATCCATACGTTTATGCTAAAAAATCATAGTTTATGTGTTCCTCACAGCAGCATACCTACATACTCTTTCTCAAGTTAATCTTATAGAGAATAGGCAAACACCTTTATTTATGTCCAAATAATGATAATACCCCCGTCGCAGTAGACCTGCGTACTCAGCGAATTTCCAAATCAATAATATAATAATAATATATGACAAGTTTTATAAAAATCTGTCCATAAACATGAGAATTATTTGCCTATTCTCCATAAGATTAACATGGGAAAGAGTGTGCAGGTTAGCTGCTGTGAGGAACACTGAAAGTAGTAATTTCTACCTTAAATAATTTTTATCTTAACATTTATACCAACTTTCATCAACATCTGTCCATAAATAAAGGAGTTTGCCTATTCCCTATATGATTAACATGGGAAAAGAGTATGCAGGTTTGCTGCCATGATAAACACATTAACTATGATTTTTAAGCATAAATGGATAGATCTCAACCACATGAAGCAAAATATCAAGTTTTATCCAAAAATATTGATTAATATGGGAAATATTAATTTTTCCCTATCCTCCATAAGATTAACATTGGAGCCCCAGAATACAACGTACTGTGTTTAAATTTTTTAATATCTCGGTAACCGTTGGAGATAGAGAAAAACTTAGAGGAACTTAATTGTGTAGTTTTTTAAGCTGATTCACCCCCATACAAAACCCCCCCAAACTACCCGTTCCCATTGACCGATATGTCTGGTTTACGAACTCGTCCGAGCATTTGTAGGAATACACGTCTCTACCAAATTTGGTCTTGATCGGACCACTTTTACGAAAGTTATCGTGTTCACAGACACACACACACATATGTATATATATATATATATATAAACTTTAACGACTATTGTTTTTGGACTCTGGGCACCTAATGATGAAAAAAATCCATGGTTCTGGGCTAAGTCTTACCATGAGTCCTACGGCAATAGCTTCTTCCCTATGGGAATTTTGGTAAAAATTGGTATATGGTCAGAATAAAAAAAGTTTACGTTAAAAATGCCTACTTTCAGTGTTCCTTAAAGCAGCAAACCTGCATACTCTTTCCCATGATAATGTTATGGAGAATAGACAAATACTCTAATTTATCAACAGGTATTGATTGATCAATCTTGTCGCATACGTGAAATTATTATTGCCATATTATTGATTTGGAAATTTGCTGAGTATGCAGGTCTGCTGGGAAGGGGGTGTTTTTTTTTAAATTTTAATAAAATGGTTTGTAGCTGGCAAGAAAGCCATACAAAAAATAAATACTTAATTATCCTTTTTTGTTCCAGAGAACAAAGTGCTGGTGCTTCTAAACCCCAAGTCTGGTCAAGGCAAAGGCCGAGACGTGTTTCAGAGTCGAGTGGTCCCTCTGCTGACAGAGGCCGATGTCAACTACGACCTTCACGTCACCAGATATCCAGACAACGCCCGTAGTCTCGTCCGATCCCTGGTAAATTAATTTTTAATCCGATAATAAGGTTTTTCCACCTGAGGAACATGAAATTGCAAAGTCAATATCACTATAGCCAAATACTGGGAATGTTTGAATAAGTGGTATTAGGGGCTTTTCAAAAGATCCGTAAACTATAACATATATATATTATTGTTTCATAACATCTGTTTCTATATGATCTAGAAGTAAAGTCTGGTCAACAAGTACAAGACAAAGTTGTTTTGAAACAGAGTGTACTTTTAGATCTTGTTAAATATGTTATTTAAAATAATAATAAATAAGAGTTATTAAGTTAATAAAACGGCAATATATTAAAAGATAAAAAGTCAGAAGATCGAAATTGTGGCTGTTTTTTATCAGTATAATTGAATTAGATTAAAAATGTTTATGATTTATTTTTTGTATTTTAGCAATTATTCACAATAGTGAAAGGATGTAAAATTTAAATTATTATTTTTATATTTGATGTAAATAATATTTTAATTTGAAACACATTCTGTTAAAACTGGGACGACGCAAAATCAGTCATAGTTTGGAAATTGTGTCTTTAGATGTGAAACTGCTAATTTTATTTAACCAAAAATAATATTTCAGATTTTGAACCTCATTACAGGGTGCTGTTTTTAAAACTTACAATTCTTAATATGTGTTTAAAATTTAATGTACTATAAGATCCAAAAGTTCAGTTTGGTTATTAAGTAAAACCCGTTTTAATTTGAAACTATGTGTTATTAGACCCAAAGTAGACTTAACTCACATAATCCAAAAGTTAAATTAAATTTTGTTAGTTCACATAATTCAAAAGTTAAATTAAATTTTGTAAAACTCAAGAAATATTTATATTTTACACAGTTTTGGATCTTATAAAAGGGACTATTGTAATATTTGGTTGTTAACACATTCGCTGTGGAGGACGCCTTTTCAGCATCAGGTTATGAGAATGGTGTACGCGGATTACGCCAATCGGCGCGTACATGCCAGATTAAATATAGGCCCTATTATATTTATAACTAGCTTAACCCAGCGGACGTTGTCTCGCTTTTAATTTTTCATTAATATACCAAAATAAAGTAATAAAAACATTTGTAGAAAAAATTTATGCGTTCAACGTCATGTCGAGCATTTCGCTCTGCAGGTGTTTCTGTAGCTCTTGACGTTGAAGCTCGTTCACGCAGGTCTCCGAGGATATTATCAATACAGTACAGTAGCCGACCGTAATTTATTACGATGAGTTTTAACACTCCCGATTGTATTAGCGCATGTTTTGACGAATTCGCTCACCGTAATGCCAAAATTTAAAAATATTTGCTCGACTCTCAATAGTCCGGATTATCCGTAATCCGTTCTGGACGTCCGCCACATTAGTCCAGATGAGTGAGAGTCTACTGTACTTTTTAAAATTGTTGGAGAATACCTTTAAAATAATTAAATTATTTTAGCCTCCTTAACCCTTTCGTGAGTATAGACGTTCCAGAACGTCCAAATGTCCTATAGTCAAATTAGAATAAAATTTTCTCAAAATATGTCACAAAGTAGTAGGAAAAAAATTACGTCAGATTTACATAAAATTGGTTTGAATTTATTAAATATACATTGAAATGGTTATATAAGTACCATAGATAAAAAAAATTAAAGTCCTTCAAAAAAATGTAAATTAGTTACAAGTACAATGCTTGATGAGGCTTGCCTTTAGAAAGTTTTCTTGGTGTGAAAAGCTTCAAAACATGGATGAATGCAAAGACCCACATTGCATTCAATGCACTCAAAGGTAGTGTCTTTCCTTTTTCGTGGACTTTTTCGCGCTTGGCGCGACCAGCGGCGAAAGTAGGAACTAATAGGCCACGCCCAGTGACAACTAACCCCTGCCATTCGTGACTCCAGCCACAACAATATTCAGTCTCCTGTCTTACACAGCTTGTAAAACATTCACTTATACATTAATAAAACCACTAATACTATTTTTAATGTTTAAAAAGGCATATTACTTAAGCAAAAGATATAAAATAAAAAATATACGCAAAGACGTTCCTGAACGTCCTTACTATTTTTGGCATTTTTGAGATGGACGTTCAGGAACGGCCATACTCGTTTTACGCATATTTAATATTACTTGCGAAAGGGTTAACCCTTTCGCAAGTAAAGGGTTAACCCTTTTGAAAAAGGGTAACAAATTATTTTGATCCATCATATTCATTTCTGTTCGCCGGAAACTGGCCTATTACTCAAATAATTTTCTGTTACCTAAACATACTTTTCAAGCTGATGTGTTTTAGTTGATTGATAGAGCTTGGCATGAGATCATTCATAATTAGCCTTAATTAATTAATTATCCTAATTATTCATATGCAGAATCGGGCAGGTAAACCTGACGTATTTCAAATAATTTAATCTCCCATAGTTGTAAAAATACTTTCATTATTAGCATATATTACACTACTCACATCACATGAAATTGAGTAATAAAACTATCATTGTGATGTTTTGCAGATACAAAAACCACTTACAAAGTAATTTTTTTGAAATTACATCATTCGGGGGTGTGACCATTTCTTAGTATGCATGTCCCAAGTCAAAAAATTGACCTAGCATCACAATTTTAATTGACCCAATCACCTGTCTGATATTTCCTTTTAATTCTCCTAATTTACAGGGTTTGTTTTTGTACACTTGAGGTTTAAGCAGACAGTGTCTAACAAGTTCACTAAACTGACGACAGATGCCTCCACCTGCTACTTCTTATTGAATATGTAAATGCGTCGTGAATTACAACTTTGCCAGTTTATGTTCAATGTTCAATAAATTGCCCAAAATATGTAAATATATGTCATCTAAAGAGTTTTAAGATAAACTGTGCAAATGGTTAAAGAAATACCTGTTTTATAACATTCAGGAATTTTATTGTATTGATTTTATGATATAATCAAACAATTCCTATTTACAATTAATAATAATAAATTATTAATTGATAATAATAAATAAGTAATAAGTGATAAATAATAATAAATAATAATAATAAATAATAAATTATCTATAATATTATAAAGAAGAGTTGGTTTCTGTATGTTTGTTTGTGGGTTTGTTGTGGCAAGTGAATGCGAACAATACTGAACCGACCGGTTTGAAATTTTAGGCAAAGGTAGATCTTAAACTCATGCAACACATAGGCATACTCATTTCCTTAAAATCCTCTCGGGCTACGCCCTGTGAACGTCCTAAGTTTCAATGTTTACATTTTTAGAGAATGAAAACATAAAATTACTTGAATGTCAACAGCTGTGAATACCAAAATTTGACAGTTCGAGAAGAAGAAGAAAGAGCTGCCGTGACCGTCCTAGGTTTCAATGTTTACTTTTTCTAATGACAACATCCGTTTGCACTATATTTTGACAGTTCGGGAAGAAGAAGAAATAAAGTTGATTTTTCAGATAAACTGCTGGATCGAAATTAGTGAATTATTTGAAATAGTGGAATGGTAGATTTTTTCCGACGACTGTCTCTACTACATTAATCCTTATCCTCTCCCAATATTTGACATATGTTACTTTGAAATGTTGTAGACACTCCTGTTTTGTCATTTTGTAAACAATGAAGAATTAATTAACAATACCTTAAATGTATCAGTAGAGCCTACACCTTTCAGCCTTTTTAGCCGTGCGAAGAACGGGTACTTTGGCTAGTTAATAATAAAATTACAATAAATATCAAAGAAAGTCGTTTAATTAAATGACTTTCTTTGATCTTAACTATCTGATGCACACTAGGTCCTCGATCTGTGTATTTTAATAGGACCAACCCAAAATTAGAGTTACCTTTAGACGTTGTTGTTGAATATTTCTAATAAAACTACACTGACTTTTGTAAATAGAAATTTGGATTATAATATTTAAGTGAATTGATTGTGATAAACAATTGACTGTCCTAAAACTTGTGTTTGACAAAACCTTTTGATATTGTGTAAATGTCTTAATGATCAATAAATGCCTTATTGTCATGTGCAAGTGGCAAGTAGTGGGGTTACACCGGAGAAAGGACTGTTTGAGGAAATATCTCTGGTGGACTACGCTGGGTATGTTTTCTCATACAGTAAAACAGCCTTGATATCACCTAGTACACTCAATAGGTCTTCAGATATTAGGCTTCCCTTCCTCAGCCTTACCTGGACCTGATCCTATATTGTATTTGGACTCAATTTGGGTTCTAGTGTTAAGAATTTTAATGGACTAGTCATGCCCCACATTTCTTTTTCTTTTACCTTGTTTACTCTTCAGTATTCTAGAGGCCATGTAAGGCAGTATTGTATGCAGATGATACAACTTTATTTAATTATAGCACAGATAGAGAAAATTTATTACTTGAGAAAGAACAGTGCTTGGAGGCAGCTTCAGAGTGGTTTTCAGCCAATGATTTAATTAAATAGTAATAAGACTGAAAGTTTGGTATTTTCTATGAATCGCCTAATAAGTAGTAATGAGGCCAATGTTAAACTGCTAGGTATATATTTTAGATAGTAAATTGAGCTGGGACGGTCATGTGTCTAACTTATGCACCAAATTGGCACGTGTCTCATACCTCATACGTAAGTTGAGAGGTACTGTTAGCAGTAATATGCTAATTACTGTGTATTATGCATTTTTTCACTCCCATCTGAGATATGGGATCACTCTTTGGGGTAACAGTTCCGGCGCTTAAAAGGTTTTCATTTGGCAAAAGAAAGCTCTCAGAATTATAAAGAACATTTCTAACAGAGAGACCTGTTTACCTTTATTTACAGAATTTAAAATACTTACTGTACCCAGTCTCTACATTTATTGCTGCTTATTGGATGTAAAAAAACACTTGAGGACTATATTAGCAGGCAAAATATACACTGCCACCAAACTAGAAAAAAATACTTATTAGACATACGATGTATAAGGCTTGAAAAAACGAGAAACAGCCATATTTTTATGAAAATTAAATTATTTAATAAATTGCCTGAAAAAGCTTGGATTTTTAAGTTTGATCGTTTTAAAAAAGTTTTAGAAAAGTGGTTAGCTGGGATGGCTTTTTATACAATTGATGACTATTTGGCCTGTGATATTGTAAATTTATGCTTTTAGTTACTATGTTGAGCTTTATGACCATGTTAAATTATTTATATTATTTATTTTCTGTTAAATTATTAAAACCGTTTTATTCTGTTGAGTCTTGTTAATATCTGTATTGTTGTTATTCATGTTTATTATTGATTTTATTGTTACTTAGTTTATAATAACCAATGTTAAAGTTTTTATAACGAATTATGACCTTATATATAATTTTGTATCTTATTTATGACTTTGTCAATTGCAATTTTTTTGCTTAAAGACAATAAATACATTTGAAGTTGAATAAATAAATAATAAATTTTCTGGGGCTTTGTAAACCCTTCAAATCTACAATGTACATTTGTTTTCCAGGACATCTACCAGTACGGTGGTGGAATTGTGGCCATGGGAGGGGACGGCATCTTGTTCGAAGTCATCAACGGTATGATGGAACGGCCGGACTGGGAGATGGCCTTCAGCAAGATCAAGTTGGGCATCATCCCGTGTGGCTCTGGCAACGGGCTCGCTAAGACCATCGGACACCAGTTCAAGTCAGTGGAGCTAAAATATTAACTTGTGGCAACATTATTTACTAATATAATCTATGTAATCTAGTAAAAAGTGATCTTCACTTTAAAGGACTTTTTAGGGTAAAAATTCAAACTATAATTTTACATTGCCTCAGCAGAAAAACTTACACAAATTAACTTCATTCAGTGGGTCCCTCATATCCAGGCCCGGATTAGCAACTATTTACGCCCTAGGCCAGAGTTCTACATTACGCCCCTCCTGGCAGACGTTCGAGGAGGCTGGCATTTTCGGCATATAAAATGGTGCGCCCTACCTTTCCGGTAAAACTAAAAAAATATGTGGGAGATTAAAAATATCCTGTTTATTATTTAGGTTATCAGTGATCTTACACATTCATTCGCAAGAAAATAATTTAGATCGATCAGTCAATAACAGCGAAATTCCAAAATGTGTGAGAAGAAAATACTTACAGAAAAGGTTATGTTAAAAAATAAAACACAGTACTTAATTAACACAAATAACACTGTATTATTAAGTAAGTACATTTATTAACACAAAACGGTATTTACTAACGAAATGAGCGGCGTTAGGGACAACTGAAATCCGCTAGTTCGGCGCTATAGTGTCGCTTATTCGTTAAGCATATGTGATTGATTTGTGCAAGCTTCCTGAGTGACTCGTTTAAGATAACAATTCTGTTTTTTTTGTATATTTTAAAACATTTTTGGATCTCCAAAATGACATATTTTGTAAGATTATCGGATCAAAAATGTGGCCTTAAAAATCATTTCCTGTAGGAAACGAATTTTTTTCTTATTATTTTAAAATTTCACATAGGTTACGTGAAAAAGGTCTGTTATTCATCCACATTCCCAAAATTTCAGCTCAAAAACATAAGCCGTTTTCCCACACTCCTTGTACGAAAAACGCCAAATTTTCGAAATTATTACCCTGTAACTAAAAAATTTTTCATTAAGAACATGAAAAATTATGCCAAAGCATATTTATGATACAATCATAAATAAAATTAGAGTTCTATCTGTACATTGCTCAGAATTATTAATTTTTTGGTTATTTTTACTCTACGTGCGTTAGAGAAGCCGAAACCGGTCTTATCTAAATGTTTGTCTGTCGGTTTGTCTGTAACGCTCCAGGAGGCATTTTACGCAGTCTTCTCCGAAAAACGGGAGAACTGATGACAATGAAACTTATTTCATGTATTCTCTACATTCTAGCCCTTTCAGTGCCAACGTCCGTATATACGGACGAAAAAAATTAATTTAAAAAATTGTTTTAATTTTTTTTTAATTTTTTGTATTTGTATTTAGGATATAAATAGCACATTAAATACAATTATTTAAGTTAAAATGTAATTTTAAGTATTTTTTGCTGCAGTCCACATCAACTTCTGTTGTTTGTTTACTTGTTTAGGTAGCCGTGAGATTTAGGAAATTTGAGGTTATTATTAATGTTTGTTTAGTTTCTTTTCTAAATGAAGTGTATTGATTCACCTGTCAATGATAAAACAATTCTTAGAGGGTTAAAAAGGTGACATTAATTTTACCATGAGTAATTTGAGTGGGGGTGATGAGTTGTCAAGTTTAGGCTTTGACAACCCGGACAGTGATCCAGATTTTGATCCTGATAATCAGAAACTCTTAAAAGTAATAATCAGAATAGTTTGAATCACTTTATTCACTTACTCAGCTATAGAACAAGTTCAAATTCCATGTATAATGTAAAAATATTTTCGAGAGTGATTAATCGTTTCAGTAACTTATGGAAAACCCAAAACTCACGATATTTTCATCACAAATAATCACAAAAAATTTATTTTTTAAGATAAATGGTTAAACTTTTCGCATTTATGTACAAAACTAAGTATAGTTCAACAAAAATACTCAATTTTAAGCATGAGGAATTTTCTACTGGCAATTTTTTACTTCAAACTGAAAAATTAATTATGAAATATTAATTAAGTAATCGTTTTTCATAATTTATTTTACGAATAAAAATATTAAGTATATTTATTTTATCTGTTACATTTACCTAACTTATTTATGAACAAAAAAAACCAAAAGTATCAATTTTCATCAATAAATAATAAAACAATGAAAGTTTTCTTAAACAGCTAAAAACTGCTAATTTTAACCTGGCATTTCTTGCACACGCTATGGGAGTAATACCTGGCACTGAAAGGGCTAGAGAAGGTTTGTAAATGCTTGAAATCGCCCGCCGGCCCTTGGAAAGTAAATAACGAGCATTTAAAAATCCATTTTATCGCGATATTACTCACATTTTTCAATGGATAACCTACTGGTAATAATAAGCTGTCTTTGTAGTTTAAAGATATAATGAAACTAAAATCAATAATCAATAGCTGTAAAATCAATATTAGTTAGTTTATATTGGTCATTGATTTTAAACCCATTTTGAAATCATACTATATTAAAAAGTTATTTTAACGTATAACTAATTATAATAATGATATAAATGTTCTAATCTATTTATTGTAAAGTAATGCTAAATAATATAGCTGGGTATCGATTTATTTTCTTGGTACTGATTTGTTTAGGATTTCAGGTTTACATTTTGGTGTGATGATCTTTCTTCTTTAAACTGAATTCTACATCCCGTACAAAGGACAGGCTTACTGCTAGTCAACAAATAAAAGTTAAAATTATGATTTTTTAAATACTCGATATTTTAGTTTAGTGCTCGCACCACCTTAAAAGGTGGTGCGAGCAAAAATAAATTTTTAATAAATTTATATAAATAAATTAATTAAATAAATTTTAAATAAATAAATAAATAATATATAAATAAATTTTTTAAATTTTGATGTTTTAACATCGTTCTAAATTTTCCTCTTCCTGGCTTTGGCCCAGGCAAACGATTGGATGGTGTTGAAATCCAATGTTTTGGCTACATAATTTTTAATATTGAAGAGAGCTAGAGAGTTGAGCTTTGTTTGGGTCATGTTTGAACTATGGTATTCCTTGATCCGTTTTAAGCAGGAAAATGACCTAAAAATAAAATTAAATTGTGACACAAAAAATATACAGAAAACAAAACAATAAAAAAGTAGGCTATTCAATTTTATGAAGTGATTAAAGATTAATAAAAATTGTAGTATATTTAAAAGTTAGAGTAATTTGTGGAATCTTACTTTCCCGTGAAAAACTGTGATCCTAAGAAGCTGACAAAAAAGTAGACTTTATTTAACATTTGTTTACGTTATTTTAGTTTAGATTAAAATCTAGGGCATTGTAATTGTAATACAAAGTAAACGGTTTGTTATTGTTTGACTTACCTTCTGTTTGATGCGTTTGTTACTGGAGTACAAATAAACATTCGTAGCAAAATTTAGACATTTGTATAGATATTTTTTAATTTCTTTCCTATGATCCACTTGTACAAAGACAACGGCGTTTGATTTTTATTTTCCATTTTGTTTGTTGACATGTGCGATCTCAAGTGGACAAGTCATTAAAGTTTTCCGGCTCTAAATCATTTTCAAATACACTGAGAAGTTTGTTAACATCAACTTCAATTACTGTCGTGAGATCTGAGAGTTTGATTATTGCAACAAATCTTGTAACAAATTCCTCATAGGCATGTATTTGACGCTCATATAGGAAAATAAATATATACAAAATATTTTGCCATCCCTTGACCTGCGCCCCCCGCAAGCTTGCGCCCTAGGCCATGGCCTAGGTTGGCCTTATGGGTAATCCGGGCCTGCTCATATCAAGCTATTGTTTGACTGTCATCACATTCCTCTTTTGTTTTGGCACACTAATTTTTTGTACACTACTTTTCAGTAAAACAACAATAAACATAAAAAATACTGACTCTAACCACAAAACGTAATATGAAAATCGGTAAATAAAATCGAGAGGCCAGAATAAATCAAGGTGGCAATGAACTGTTATGTCATTGAACTGACAGGAACATGTAAACATAATCCAAGAAATAGTCTAGTTCTATGAAATTTATGAAGGAAGAACTTTTATGAACAATGAATAAAGGAGTTTGATAATTTTTGTGGATAAAATCTTTGCTGCAGATTTATGCAAAAATATTACAGATGCTCTTTCCAGCAGAGCTAGAAATAAGGAGTGGCTCTTGATCCTTAAAAGTTTAACATGATCACTGATCACTTAACGAGAGATATGCTATTACTAAAAAGCTTGTAGGATAACCTCTTTAGATTTGGTCGGCAGTGTTAGTTTTTTTAGTGAAATACAGCCTTTAAAACTAGTACAGTAGCTCAACTGAGTAGTAATCTCCAAAAGCCGTGAGAAATTAAATTTTTATATATCTTCTTAGAAGAGTCCATATATTCCAAGGTCAGGGAAAACCGAAACCTTGTTTGAGGGGTTCTACTGTACTATTTTCTAGGATTTGTTTAGAACTTTTTTAAATCAAACTTTATTCATTTTTTTGTTAGTCATTTTATTATTTTATTTTTTCCAGCGAACCTTACGACAACAACCCAGTACTAGTGTCAGGCCTTAATGTTGTGCGAGGCTTCACCACACCCATGGATCTGGTCAGGGTTCAGACCCTCACTCAGGTGAATCAACTTTTATTATTCTGCCTTCTGCTTTTTAGCAAATCTCACATAGGGGAGAACCGTTGGTCTCATGGCAAGACTTAACCTGGGACCATGTTATTTTTTTCGTTTTTGTTGCCCTGAGACCAAAAACCATAGTCGTAAACAATTTTACACACACACACACACACACACACACATATATATATATATATATGATTATGTAACTCAAATAATTGATTAATTGATCAAATTGTTGTAAATTGATTTTTATTGGGACCTCTTTACAATTTGTAACATAATATATATATATATATATATATATATATATATATATATTTATCCACCTCTTTAATACCCTACTCCCTTGACGAAAGGCAACAAGGATTCAATATGTTATATCAGAAGCATTGACATGACTGTGAGGTGAAGTTTAAGGAAAAACATTAGAAGTCAAATTTTACTTTTATGTGACATTTTTCCTATTACTCACAATGCCAGCTTTACAACTAGAGTTGCCCTGTGGTGACACTAATCTTGGGTGTTGTTTTGTTGCAGACCATGTTCTCGTTCCTGTCTGTCGGCTGGGGACTGCTATCGGACATTGACATTGAGAGTGAGAGGTTGAGAGCTCTCGGTGGACAGAGATTCACCGTATGGAGTATCGCACGCCTCATTGGTTAGTAGTTACTCAAATTCAAAACATTCATTTTCACATATTTGTAAACAAAATTATTACAAATTTTGAGAATTGTCATTAACGTAATATGTAATTTTAACCCTAGAAGTGGTAAGCTTTTTACTTTTAACTGTAACATAACTATAATTACTTATATCTTCTTGAAATATTAAGTATAAACAAAAAAAGCATATAAATGCCCCCCCTTATAACTACTAACCACAAAAGCAAAACAGGTGTCCACTTCAATCCCAATTAAGCCTACAAATACTGTCAACTTCCACCCAAGCCGGCCACCGTTTGTTTAAGGTGAGCCCCCTCTCCGGTCTACCACACATTTTCAAGCCAAATTGGGATTGCACATGGTTGGGATTCGAACCCTAGCACTTCCGAATGGTCAAAACGTTACACTCGTCAGTGTAGCGCTTTAACCAATACTGCCACCGTGCTCAGGAGTGGAAAGTGCGTACTTGGCTATAAGACATGCCCTATTGACACTTTAGTGAACTTCGTGACCAGGTTCAGTTGTTTGCCTCCAGAAGGCACTGGTGTCTAACAAGTTAACTAAATTGACGACAGATGCCTCCACCTGCCACTTCTTATTGTATTTGTAAATGTGTCGTTAATTACGACTTAACCACTTATAGGGTTTAACCTAACATATACTCATAGACATTGAATTATTTTACTTTCATCAACCTTCAAATCATTTTGGGTTCTTTAAACATTTGTTTACTACGTCGCTTAGAAATTGAGGAACATGTATTTGTTTAAAAAACGAAAATAGTGTTTGAGCCATATTTTTAGATTAGATTAGATTATTTGAAATGGCGACCATACTACAGGTAGGTATTTTAAGCCAAGTATGAATGAGAGTTGAATGTAAGATGATTGTGGCGCGATCTTGTAGTCTTGTTACTGACTAAGGCTGACATGTTCCTTAGACAGGACTGTTAATTAATAGCCCAACAGCCGATGGCAATCAATGGACCTACAGTTTAACGTGGAATCCGAACCACGGCCTCTGAATTACGAATTGGTCTAATCATGAGGATGGTCTTTGCGGATTAACGCAGAATTCAATAGTGCAGACGTTAATTCACACAAGAGAACACTAAATCCACCGACCATCGCTCACAACTATCCACAATTCGTGACCTCCAAGTAGTTGGATTACAGGACGTCGCCACCGTCCCAGTCCTTATTGCTTTAAGTCTTATTGAAAGCCCTTCCACTAACTAACATAGTACATCTTGTATGAAATGCCAGGACTGAGAACGAACACTGCGAGGTTGCAAGTGAAGATTCCAGACCCCCCCCCCCCCCCCCCCCCCCCGAGATGTTCGCTGTCACACTCAGGAACGCCTGTGAAACCAAGCGTCATTCGTTGCGGAAGATGCCCATCAATTCAGTCTTGGCCACACAGCACCAGCCTTTTTATTTTGGTGACCGTATTTTAGAGACCTCGAGACGATAGGTAAGTTGCAAAAATGCTTTTTACTGATACTTTCATGTAATATTCTCATTTGGGCTGGTTAGTCTCATAAGCATGGCATACTAGTCTCCAATAGTTCCGTTCAGTCAGGATTCTTCTGAGAGAGCAGTAAGGTTCTTCTCTTCAGCTCATATATTGCTTCCAATTTGCTGGTACATTTAAGGAGTATGCATTCCAGAGTCTTTTCCTCCGATTGAAAAACGGAACACAACAGAGATTCTATGAGGTTAAATCGAAAAATTTAGGTTTGCTTTATTATATGTCCTGTTCTGGCTCTTGAGGCAAATGATGCTACTGATCTGGTATATCTTTGTAGATACTGTTGTGTTCTTTAAGAAGACCATGAAAGTGTGAACACCACTCAATAAACAGCTTTGTTAGTGTAAGGTACACTTGTGTTATCCAGGTCTGAGAACGTACACAGCGAGGTTGTCATACCTGAGGATACCAGACCACGAGTTGTCGCTGTCACACTCAGGAACGCCTGTGACACCAAGCGTCATGTCGTTGGGGAAGAGCGAACAATTCAGTCTGCCACACAGCACCAGCCTTGGTGACAGTATCAACCTAGAGACCGAGACGAGTGAGGTCAGTTGCAACAATCTGTTACTGATACTTTCATGTAACTGTTCTCATTGTTACTGTTACTCTTAAACAACCTGTTTATATATGAAAATCATTGGGACAATTAGCACAATATAGAGAGTCGATAATTCTGACGTAAATTATTGAGGTGATCGCTCAAAAATATACTACAATTCAATGACCACTAGCGAGATGAATAAGATTAGTTAATAGCTCTAACCTGGATAGTTATGAATACTCAGAACAAAAGCTCAGAAGGCACATTATCTGCCAATAAAAGTAGATAAGATTAATACAAAATTATTAAATGGAAGAGTTGACTTAATGTCTTTAACCCTCCAGCTGGCCGGCTGGCTGGCTGGTCATTTTACACTGGAATGCCGCATCATTTTTGCCACTTTTGTTTAAAAACCCATAAAGATTGTGGATACTATGCAAAGTATCACATATGTTTGTGTTCAGTATAAAACAGGCTATAAGAAAATCTTAAAAATTAGCCTACCTCAAAACCTTTTTTATAAACAATCTGAAATAGCCATTTGGTTTGAAATTTCATAAGGAATAAGAATATATATACTTATGTAGCTATATAAAAAGAAATAAAAGTACCCATGTTCAAAAATATTTATATGTACACAAAACCTTTACTGCCTAGTCCGGGGTCAATGAGAGTAATCGCCCAATAAATTATAAAACATTGTAAAGTATGACAGGTCTATTTATATTTATAATATCAAATACAAGGAGAAAAGTATGTAATTCACACAAAATCCACAATGAAACACGAACACAATAGCACAACTCTAACACAATGCAGAAGCATACGACTTGGACAGTTGTTGGCTCAACATCGTAAGACTCTTAACTAAATGTAACTAAATCACGATCAAAATCAACTAAATCATACGATTTAATGCATAGAGTATAAAAATTGCAAATACTACTGGGGAAATATATTATAACCTCATCTTTACCATGGTACATATACTTGCATGGTATATAGCATGTGAGCAGCTACGGAGAAATTGAGTCGCACCAGTTTTATCGCCGGATTCCGGCGATTGGCAGTCTAGGCCATGTAAAATTCGCCGGAATCCAGCGATAGGCAGTTGAAGGGTTAAGATTATATTCCACATTACACACACACTAAGAATGATGAAACAATTTTGTTCTCTTTGAACTTCTCAAGGGAGAAACTTCCAAATTAACAAAATTACCCTATTATATTTTATCATTAATGCATGTTATATGTTTTGGCGTTCATAAGGTGGATGTTTTTCAGGAAGTGACTGAAATAGGTTGTGAAAGAGTAACGAAGATTTTTTGCAACAAAAAGCAACATTTCGTCCCAGCGGTGAATATTTTGTTTTAAGTCATATGGTGGGTGGGAATAGCATCATTGGTTGAGGGCAATCATCTATCAATTGCTTACTTCTAATTTTCCATATTCGTCTGCAAAAACATATATTGGTATTTTGCAAAACTGTCTTGTAAAAAGACGTAAGTAGCCTGCCTTGTGAATATTCGGTAACAATATACTTATGGTGAATATCACAATGAAAATAGAGCACAGTTAAAGATAAAATACTACATAGAGAGATTGAAAAATTAAAAATCTGTTGGGTAACCATTTTAATGCACACATAACACACCACATAAAACATTTCAGCAATCAATGTTATTTAAAAACAGCTGATAATAGATAAACAGCTTTCAATGTACAAAGAGAATTACAGTAGGACCCCTTATATCTAGCCACCTCGGGACCGAGCCCTTGGTTGGTTAACGATTTGGTGGGATAAACAAACCTATTTTTTAAACGATAATTTATACCTAATAAAATTAAGTTGATAGATATAGTCATAATGAGGGTTTAAAATTTCTTCTGTGATTGTTATTGAAAAAAATATACACGATAATAAAAACGATACAAAGTCTTCAGCTATCTCTTTGGAAGGTTTTCTCAAGTATCGTCGCTCGGATAAACCTTTTCACTGTCTATCTCTCTACAAAAGTCAGTCAAGGGTTTTCGATTTTCATGTCAGTCATTAACCGTGCTTATTCCCACATTTAGTTCATTACTTATTTTAGCCATAGATTTGCCTTAATGAATAAGTTCAATCGTGTTAAGCTTTTGATTAACTGTCACCACATAACGTTTTCTTTTTGATGCACTAGTTTTGTTGTTGTACACTTCTGTCTTACATTCAGCAAGTAAAATGTCACTGCAGCAATAAACACTTAACTGTTGACAAAAAAAATCCAGGTGGCAATCAACTGTTATAACATTGGGCTGATGTGAACGAGTAAACATAACCCAAAAAATAGTCCAGTGTTTATGAGGAAAGAACTTTTACGATCAATTTAATAACAGAGTTTAAATCTTTTTTGCAGTTGAATGCTAAAAATACAGACACTCTTTCCAACAGAGCTAAAAATAATGTCTGGCTCTCAATCAGTTAATATATGGGAGTTGTAGTTGGAGTCTATAGTTTGTCCGAGTGGAGTAAGTGTACAAAACATGCTACTCTGCTTTAAATAAATTGCTATTATTTCAATAAATTCTCATTAATCTGTAAACTCTAAATAACATTGTAGGCAGAGGACAGTTCTTAACTTTTTTTATAAGTTTACAATTATGAGTTATATATGTGTAACATTAAATGATTCATCACTAATATTGGTAAGTCAAAATGTCGGAAAAACATTTTTAGAAAAAATATGTCTTTGTGCAAAATTAATGTTATTATGTACATCTCATTCTGTGTGAAAAATTGTCTGAACTATTGGACATATTTGGCTTGATTTTGATCATTTCAACGTTCCAACATACAGCTTTATTGTAAAAGGCTTTATATCAAGCGTTTGTTTAACTTTTAGGATTGTAGGTTACAATTTAAATTGGTCATGGTTTCAATTCAAATTTATAGGCCTTAACATTTTTTAATTTTTTGAGATACTTTTGTGTATCTCAATGTCTCAAATCTATCTTGGATTGTTTGCACAGATTCTGTGGATTGTTTGCACATCTGTGCAAACAATCTACACACAGAGTGTTCTGTTCTAGAAACGTTAAGTTTTATTCTTATTTAACTAAAGAAGTTTGGTGTTGGAATACCTTGCCAAATGAGAAAAAGAACTTTAACCATCTTGTCTATGGTGTTTTGTAACCATGTTTATTAACATATTAAAAACTAGGTTTAAACATGACCTAAGATTGGTAAGAACCAATCAAACATAACATTCTAACAATCTAACAACATTATTTTCAAATTTCAGCTTATGAGTTTTGTTAATTTTTTGTGGGGTTTCCCCAGCTTAATCTGAACACCCAACCTAACCTAATTGATCCATTGAAGGAAATGTGCATTTCTTGTCAACCATGAAGGAAACTTTGGACAGAATTTTAAGAGGCGGCAGGAGTCAGTCCAGGCGCTCACTGTAACTGTGTGCGCTTGACATGGGATGGGTTTAATTATCTTTTATTTGCTCGTAAAGGAAATTTATTGAAAACTAAATACCAAATACGAAGTATTTTATAGGTCCTTATCAACATATTGATGTGTTCAACTACCAAAACTAAGGTTTAGAAATATTTTATTTTTTGAAATTAGAAAATTAAAATCCCATAAGGATTTAACAAAGCTAATTCTGTTGTATTATTTTTGTTATAAGTGTGTGAACAGTTCACACACTTTTAAAAAATTATTATGGCTAAGAGCAAAACAAATACAAAAAGTTATTCAATACATTTTATTTATGAATATGTGAAGTTTATTTAGGTCCAAAGTTTGAAATTGTCCACTGATAAACAACAATAACACAACAGAATTAGTTTTGTTAAATCCTTATGGGATTTTAATTTTTCTAATTTCAAAAAAATAAAATTTTTCTAAACCTTAGTTTTGGTAGTTTAACACATCAATATGTTGAAGGACCTATAAAATACTTTGTATTTGGTATTTTGTTTTTAATAAATTTCCTTTATGAGCAAATAAAAGATAATTAAACCCATCCTATGTCAAGCGCCCACAGTTACAGTGAGCGCCTGGACTGACTCCCGCCGCCTCTTAAGGTCTCATGGGTAGACTAGTGAACTGATCTAGATTGAGGATTCCATGAGGTGGACCCAGGAGGTAATCAGGTGAACCAGGAGGTGAATCAGGCCCGTGAACCTCCTAGGATGTTTCTCAAGCCCAGATCTGGATTATATACTCCATATTCAGTTACTTTCCTACATTTTTATTTGTTATTAATCCTTTATTTCTGGAGGTTTTACAATATTCCATCCAGGACACTAGTCAGAGTCTTAGTTGGCTCACCGACTGTTCTTTACTAGTTTATACTTTTACTTTATACTTTTAACTGAAATGGCGACCTACCCAGGTAGGTATTTTAAGCCAAGTATGCATGAGAAATGAATGTAGGATGATTGTGGCGCGATCTTGTAGTCTTATTACTGACTAAGGCTGACATGTTCCTTAGACAGGACTGTTAATTAATAGCCCAACAGACGATGGCAACTAATGGACCTACAGTTTAACGTGGAATCCGAACCACGGCCTCTGAATTACGAATTGGACTAATTATGATGATGGTCTTTGCGGATTAACGCAGTATTCAATAGTGCGGACGTTAATCCACACAAGAGAACACTACATCCACCGACCATCTCTCACAACTATCCACAATTCGTGACCTCCAAGTAGCTGGATTACAGGACGTCGCCACCGCCCCAGTCAACCCCAAGTTAAAGGCTTCCTGAGTTAGGACCATTTCTTGTCTGGGAATACTTGAGAGTTGTTGTGGAGTATAAATCCTCTTTCAGGATTTTGCATATCCAGACCTGGATTTGTTAGGAGTTTTTTTTATATCTCTGAGAATTGGTTGACTGTACATGTCCTATCTTTTCCATACTTACAATCTTTCCAATAGCTGTACAATATTCCGCAGGAACTGGCTAACTGGCTTAACTGGCTTTGCTGATGTCTCTTTATCGTTCAGAACCTAAGATCAAACCAGGGAGTTTCACTTTCTAGTTTGGCTTACTTTTGGTTTTTGGTCGCAGGACTCGGACGGTATGCGAAGGGACAGCTTCTACTCGGTGGCGTCGCGGCGAAGCAACTACCTGTCAGTCTCGGGCTCCAGCTACCTGAGTCTCACGGAAGACCATGGTGATGAGAATACCATGTACGGGCCATCGTCCTGCTTGCCTGCCCTCACCCAGCCGGTACCTCAGGACTGGACTGTGCTACAGGGTTTGTCACACAGTTGTTACATGTATAAGATTTTTTCAGTTCTGACCGTGTTAAAAAAATTTCTATTGACCGGTGTTAACTGTAGCTGACAAGATAAACTTGACCATAGAACAAAGCGTAAACCTCCAATGCAGTAGCTCAATAGTAACTAGCTGATTAAGTTAAACTTTCCTGTATTGAAACCAGGGGGGACTTCCATCCTTAATTTTCCTCATATCACATTAAAAATTACCCACCTCTTTTCATGAATGTCCATGGTTATGGGCAGTATAAATTTAAAAAAATCAACTTATTATTAATGTTTAGGTTGATAACAATCAACCATTTATATTATTGTTTACATATCTTGTTTTGTTTTCACATCCATACCATCAATAAATTCTTTTGGTATCAAACCAAATAACAGGCAGTAAATAACAAAAAAATTGTATAAAAAATCATATTTGCATTAAAAATAAAAACATTTAACATTGACATTTCAACCAGCTGTCTTCAGATTTGTATCTATAATTAAACCATAAAAATTATGAATAGCACATATATATATTTTCTTTTCCACCATGAGTAGAAGGTATGATACAGTGTTTAGTGATAAGTATCATCAAATCAAATAATCTTTATTTCTCATGCATATAACATCATTTACAAAGTCACTTTGCTACCAGCTAGCTACAACATTTTTTTATAACACTATATTGTAATTACTTATATTAGTAATAAAAACCCCAGCATAACGGTCTGAAAGATGTTTTTTATTTTGATTAAAATTTTTTGTTTAAGTGTTACAACCAAAATTTATTTTTAAACTCTTTTAAGTGATTACAATTGAATTTTGTGCTCCAGGAGACAAATTTTTAGCGAGATAACAATATGGCTGTTTAATGTTTTGTAGTGGGAAAATTCAATTGATTCATTATTTTTGCTATGAAAGTTGTCATTGTGATTAGGGTGAACAAATTTAAAATTTGTTGATTTTTTTATTTCATAAACAATAAGATCAAAAATATATAAATTAACTATCGTTTGAAATTGAAATTCAACGAAAATGTCTTGCAGTGCTCTCTATAATTTTACATTTTTGAACAGCCTTCTTCTGAGTTTTTAATGTTTCTTCTATTCTAGTGCCAATTACAAAAAAAAATATTAACCCGTATCTGAATACTGATTAAAAATAGCTATTCTGAAATATTCTTTAGGAACGACATCCGACAGTCGGCTCAAGAGATAAATAACTCGTGATGATCTTCTGTTCAAATAATCAATGTGCTAATTCCAAGACAAGTTGTCGACTTTATTGACACCTAATAACCTAACTTCATTCACACAATGATCATACAAGGAGCCCGAGCTACGCTTAAGACAAAATATTATTTGTTTTGTTTTATCTGTATTAATCAGAAATCAGTCGGAGTGAAACCAATTAGATTTGTTTGTTATTGTGTCATCAGCATAGAGGATGGTTTTTTTGTTTAATGATGGAATTTTGTGTTTAATGGTGTCATTTATGTAGAGAACGAAAAGGAGGGGCCCCATTACAGAGCCTTGTGGGACTCCCCACTCTACCTCAACCTCCTGTGATCTTTTACCGACTTGTAAAATTTGCCTACGGTTACATAAATAAGATTTTTTTTTTAATGAGGTGCTGCCACCAAAACCATAATATTTTAACTTTGACAAAAATTTTGCTATCTACACAATCAAAAGCCTTGTGTGTAATGTTGACAGGTGACTTTGTGATGGTCCATGCTGTATACAAGTCTCACATCGCCATAGACTGTAACATTGCGCCAGATTCTAAACTTGCGGATAATGTGATCTGGCTGTGCGTCATCAAAGCTGGCATAACCAGGGCTCATCTGCTGCAGGTATTTAGTATTTTCTGGTTTTTAGTATTATTTTAATTTAAGATATGTTGTCTTCATTTCCAAGCCTTAATTTTTGTGATGGTGTGACTCTGGAGCTAGTTTTCTCTGTTCATTGGGCTATCAATCAATGATACTGGCAAATTATGGCTGATCACTCAATGCAGTCACCTTCTTATTCACCCTAACCCTATTACTGGTGACCATCGCTAAGCGACGGTTAAGGATCAGACAGTTAGTGCCGTCTGTTGTTAATTTAGTGAACTTTTAAGTTGCAGAGTGGTCTAGCCGACTCACTGCCCCTGTGAGCTAATGCTAGAACTAACTTATGAAGTTCGCTGCTTTGCTGCTAGAGTATGCGTTATAGCCCCCAGAACGATTTTTCAGACGGTGTGTACTAAGCATAACCGGTTAAGACGTGTTACTGACAAGTGAACCGTTGAAGCTAAAAAGAAGTTTGCGGATTCAAATCCCCACTATGAGCAATCCAATTTTGGCTTGCAGGTACGTGGTACAGAGGAGGGCCCACCTGAAATAAACTGTGACCGGCTTGGGTGGAAGTTGACAGCATTTGTAGGTTTTAATTTTGCTTCTTTTAAATTGGTATGGTTAAGGGGGGCACTTTTTGTGTTTTAGTTTAAACTGATTACTAAAATAACAGTTCCATAATGATTTTATCATTTAATTAAGGCAGTACGAGCGGCTTTAGGGACAACTGAAATCTGCTAGGAAGGCTTATTCGTTATGCATATGTGATTGTTTCATGCTTCCTGAGTGACCTGTTTAAGATAAATATTCTGTTTTTTCACATTTTTAAACAATTTTACACCTCTAAAAATAACATACTTTAAAAGATTATCTGATCAAAAATGTAGCTTTATAAAATAATTTTCTGTAGTATAATTTTTTTTCTTATTTCAAAATTTCACATAGGTTTCATGAAAAAAACCTGTTCTTCATCCATGTTTCAGCTCAAAACTACAAGTAGTTTTCCCACACTCGTTTCATGAAAACGCCAAATTTGCGAATTAATCACCCTGTAACTCGTAAGCTTTTCATGAAAAACTTGAACAAATTATGTCAAAACATATTTCTGATACAATCAACGTTAAAATTATGTTAAAAAACATAATTTTAAGCTTAAAAAAGCTATTCGATTTTTCGCTTGCACCACCTTAAGGCTAAAGCACTCACCAGTTTTATGGTTTAAATATTCTCCAAAGTGGGGCCACCGCCCCACCCGATCTGTTCTTTCTAACTGTGACTGTTGAGCCCTGTACTGAGTTACAAATACAAATGCTTTGTTGCCATTGACCACAGTACAGTGAAATAGGCATAGTCACAATTCAGTTGTACAGAAATTCTCCAAATCAGAAATTTCCTATTAAAAATCTTAAAATATTTTATACAAAAAGAAAACTAAATTAAAACAATTTAAGAATTCGTCAGTCAAATAAAAAGGATTGACTGATAGCCATTGCAAAATTATTTTCCTTAAAATATTAACCCTTACCGGGCGGCTGACGGGTGAGATTTCTCACAGCACAGTAGGGTCCCACGGCACGGAAACCGAGTTTTTTTTCACTTTAAGTCATTTCGTCACATTTACTGCGCTGTAGTTCGCGAAACAACCAATAGCGTGCATGGTAACGTTGGTTTAACCTCTATGAACTCACAAAACCAATATGGCGGCTTTGTTGGAATTTATAGTGACTGAAATTAGATGTTTTGCGACTTTGGCCTTGTGTTCTAGCGCTCCCATACTGCTTTTAACGAGAAAATTATCGTGCCACTACGACCAGCTGTATTCACTGTTCCAATCGTTGTTTGTTGACATCCATTGACGTGTGTTTATTTGTGTTGTGTTTGAGAAGTAAACAGATAATGTAGTGTGAATGTTTGTGAATCTAAATAATGAAATATAAAGTGAAACGTGGCTCATCCAAAACGATCCGGAATTTGATGAGTTCGTGAATGGCTGACTGTTGAGGCGTATCATACGATGCAAAAGTATTCTTAGTGGTAATGTACATAATATCTTTTTACTTTATTTACATGTTTCTTCTCACTGTTTTCATGTTTAGAATCAGTAATTTTTCATTTATTTGACCATTTATGTAAGCCTACAAGTTTTATATCAAGCGCTCAGAATTTTTTGCAAAAATAACTTTTTTAGATACCTGAAAAATAGTGTTAAAATATTCAATAAATAAAAATGAAGCATATTCCAATTTTCTACTTTATTCAATCTACTTAAATCCAAAAAGAACATTGGGAAAATATCATTTTGATTTTTTCAACCTAAATGAGCAGGGAGTGTGATTTTCAGTAGTGCTTTAAGGGTTAAAAGATACAATTCGAGCAGACTGATCTAGTTTGTTGTAACATTTAATACAGTCGGTTCTGTAAGAAGACCCATATTCAGTCAGCCTGTGTTATGGTATATTAATTTTAGATTTATTTTGTGTTCATAAGGCTGTGAATTTCTTCTCTGGCGATAAATAAATTTAAATGTGTTTTTCTATAAATTAAAATACGAAATATGTATAAATTTACTATAGTTAACATTTTTGTTTGGACAACAGTGGTCTGCAATGGTCCAAATAGCCAGCTCCACACATTATTCTGATGACTTTCTTTTGAACTAACAAAATGTCATGTACCGCCGATGAATGACCCCGGAGAATAAGCCCATATGAAATATAAGATTAAAATAGCCCAAAGTAAACCACTCTCAAATATTAAACAGATAACAGATCTTTTAATTTCCACAGAAGATAGCTCATTTAAGATAATTTACTGAATAGGCTATTACTCGAAAACCAAACCGTGAATTAGTTATAAGATTCGAATGTTCAAAGTAAAAAGAAAGCCGTCCATACGGTTGTTGACAGTATCTACTCGGCCTGTCTTCCGGCAGCCATGTGAATGTGGCCCAGACAGAGATGATTCCTGTCAGAGCGTTTCGTCTTGAGCCGCAGAGCCCTGGCAGCTACATCGCCGTCGACGGAGAACGCATCCCCGACGGGCCGTTCCAAGTAGAGGTGGTGCCAGTGTGCGCCAACGTTCTGGCACGCTCTCACTAACAACGCAGATGCGAATAATCAGTAATCTTCTGTTATTAAAGTGACTAAGAAAACCTCAGTCACTAATCACTAGACATTCCTTTGCAACTGAATGTAATATTTTCACATTCTACAGTACTCGTTGTGCCTCAATTTTTGTATCAAATTATTGTGATGATAAAATTAATATGTATGAAGGTGTTAAAATGTGTTTTATTTTACAAAATTTTAAGTGTTGAAAAATTTGTAACTATAGTATGACAGTGGATGAAATCGTCATATAAATTCATAATTGATATTAATACCACCAGAACTAATTCTGTAACTAACTGAATAATAATGGAATTTCTGTTATTATAAAATACTGGGGAAGTTTATTTATGATTTATTCATGACATTTAAAGTATAATACAGTAAAACCTCGTTCCGAACCCCATTAATACGGACTTCGCTTAATCCGGACAGCCATTGGATCGCAGATTTAATGCGCAGAACGCTGATTAGTAGCATGTGATCGTCACTGTACGACTGCACCTGGCGATGTGAGTGTGCGTGTGCCGAGTGCGGGCCCCAGCGCAAGGCTTACGTGCCGTTACCATGGTTACTGTCAGCCAATAGTAGCTCAGTCACACGATTGTGTTTCTCCTGCTCGTGTCAGGCCGTCAGTTGCTCCACAGAGGTCAATTGAACTGCACGTTATAGTTGTGTTGTTTAATTGTGTAATTAACACAAAAGAGAGGCAAATGAAGTTCAACTCCTTCTTCAAACCAGTTCAGTCACTTGAGGACGAACCTCAGCCCTCATGTTCAAAGTAATTTTGTCTTTTTTCGTTGTCTCATTTTTTGTAAGGACGTAAATACCAAGTGTATATTTTTGTTCTAATGTAACTACTGTATGTACTTTTTGTACAATATGTATTTTTATATTCAGAATATACATACTATTTAAGTTTATGTGCAAAAGGTGTTTCATTATATACAAGGGGTAACCAAAAATCACTGTCTTTCTTCGTTTAGGATTATTTGTTTTAATCCGGACGACTTGGAGCCCCAATTACTCTGGATTAACGAGGTTTTACTGTATTACAAAATTTTTTTAAATGTATCGAAACTTCACTAAATGTCATATATTTTTATACTATATAAAATATACTATATGAATATGCACTGTTCAGGCAAAATGTTTTCTATCCAAAAATTTAATTCTTTTTGTAACACAGCCCCAATCGACTGGAGCAGGGCTCAAAGTTGAAAACCCGTCTTTTGTCCTACAGCCCTTCAAAGTGTCCATGATATCGTTAAGGACCTTTTTTGTAGCCACAGTTAACCAAAACAGCTGATTCAGGTTGTTCATATTTTTCATAGTAAAATTTGTAAATTTGAATGTTTAATTTTTGGGCTTAATAAATGTGTTTTAATTTAGTTAATTAACTTATATATATAATACATGTTTTATTCTATCCGTGCAAAGCTTGATCTCCCAGTACTATTTTATAAAATTTAGATTTTTTAAATTAAACTTTACATGCTTTGAAACTAGCCCACCAAACTAATCACATCATAAAGAGAAAGAAAGATAAGAGAAAACGAGGAAATACGAAAATAATATTTGATTATTCTAATGGTGCCTAAAATAAACTTACATTTTATTAAAGAAATCTTACTTTAAAAGTTAAACGAATTGTATTGTATACTAAATATAACAACAGAAATAATGCCATCGGAAAGATCAAAACCTGGGTCGGTGACAGGATTTGCACAAGCTGACCACTCGAACATGTATATTGCTTTAACTTCAAATATAAATAAAACAAAAAAAGTTAATTTTGATTTAGAAACTTGATGATAATTTGTTATACTGTGATAGCAAAGGCAAATTATTCGCCTTCACAATACCTATAACTCTCCTTCTGCTCCCGATTTCTAAAATATACATTGAAGAGCTAATAATAATCAATTGTTAATTAAGAGTACAAAAACATCACATAAAATCATGGTAAAAAATAGAACCCCTGATCCAAAAGTTCCGCGAGTTTGAAGATGTGATTGGTGCAATGTCATTTTAAAGATTTTCTCCTATATTTATTTATTAATTGCAGTAATTACCATATATGTAGCCATGAATGTTACCATCCTTGAAAGTTACTGGCCATTAACCATTTACTCTAAGCCAGTTGATCAACTCTCTTAGCCGTTATAACTTATTACCATCTAATAATCAGCTGATTGAAGACACTAAAAAAAATAAAAAATAAATTTTTAAAATTTTTATATTCTAAATGTGATTATTTTAAAAATATTCATGCACTGGGGAAATATAGAGGATATTTACCTTTATTTTAAAACATAAAGTTTGGCGTAAGTCTCTGGTAAACTTTCGGAATAATTTCTATTTTGAACTATTTTACATCGCCATAAGAAAACTTTTTGGCGATTTAAAATACCATAATAAATAAATATTAAACTAATACTATGCATTTTTAATTTTGATTTATATAATGAATTAAAAAGAATGAACATTTCATATTTCAAACTGATTCTTGCAGCCGTTCTTCCTTATTCAACCTGAGGTTCAATAAACACACATGCCGACAGACATTGAAAGTTGACACCGCCAACACCACCAGTACATTACATAGTTGTTCTTACTTTGTTCAGCTATCATTTAAACCCTAATGGTTTCTTTGTTTGCCTTAAATGGCCCAACAAACATATTTTTTTTGTGTTAAGAAAATTAAATAAAAGGTTGAAAAACATTTAATTAAAACTGTTTTAACCCTAGAAATGGCAAAGTCGTAATTTACGACGCATTTACATATTCAATAAGAATTGGCAGGTGGAGGCATCTGTCGTGAGTTTAGTGTACTTGTTCGACACAATCGCCTACGAGACCGTCTTGCCCTCTGGGGGCAAACAACTGAAACTGCTCTCGTAGTACACGAGCCTGCCACCGGGCAGGTCTATAACCAAGTAAGCGCTTTCTACTCCTAGGCACTGATTGTCCGAGCCGGCTAACGCGCTACGCTGACGAGCGTAACGTTCTAGCCATTCGGAAGTGCTAGGGTTCGAATCCCGACCATGAGCAATCCCAATTTGGCTTGCAAATGTGTGGTAAAGCGGAGTGGAGGGCCCACCTTAAATAAAGGGTGACCGGCTTGGGTGGAAGTTGACGGCATTTGTAGGCTTAATTGGGATTGCAGTGGCTAGTGGTTATAAGGGGGGGGCATGTTTTAAGTTTTTTTGTTTAAACTTTGATATTTCAAGAAGATATTAGTAATTATTTTTATGTTACAGTTAAAAGTAAAAAGCTTGCCACTTCTAGGGTTAAGTGACAAAGTTTTAGTTAAATTTGCATTCTTCCATCTTCCTAAATAATTAATAAATACTCAATAAACTAAAGTGAAAAATATGCTGTTAATAAAACCTTACCCTTAATAAATTAACAACATACAACATCAAAAACAATTAACAAATATCAGCTTCGAGCAGTTTTAATTTTAGAGTCTTCTACAACAATGCTTACAAATATAATGGCAACATTCACACAGAAAGCAGTTCATAAGTGAATACTAACACATTCTAATGGTGAAATAATGAATTATGACGATGCATCGTGATAGAGAAAACAAAAAACGTTGCTTTACCGAGGAACAATATATCAAACCAGTGGGTCTTTTTTACCACTTTTTTGCTAACCAGATATGGCAGAAAAATCATTAAGGGTTTAAAATACAGTAAAATTAACAATTTGGGCTAGTCTAGTAACATTTTTTGTATTGTTGTAATTTATCTTGAACATGATCTGTGCCAAAATTCTTTGTGTGTTCTCTAACACAAGTAATAATGCTAAATAGAATTGCAATTTGAAATGTAGTTGGCCTTGTGATTGTAAAATCATTCCATGAGGTTGCATATATTTAACGAGGCTGAACTGAAAGATAATGGTTTTTTACAGGGATGTAGTCTACATTGATGATCAATATCAAGTAGTGAAAATGTAAATATGTTTCAAGTGCATCTGTAAAGCTTGTAGTGTGTGCAATGTTGTATTTGAAGCATGGTTTTTGTCTTTGTACAGCTCAGTGTATTAACTAAGTATTATTTGCCTGTAAACGCTCAAGAGTTACCCATATATTTGTTTGAAATATTTTTACAATTTATAAATTCTATTTTTCCAAAGTTATATATTGACTCTTTGAGTTTTGTGTACTGTGTATGTTTCAATAATACAGTAGTCCCATACAATAGTTGGGTGATGTGACCTGACGCTTCATACTGAGTTTCATGGAAGAATAACATTGGGCACTCTCTCAGACAACATCCTGCGTTTACTATGGACATTAAATTCAACTTTTCTCTGGAACTGTTATTGTAGACAAATAATTCAAAATAGTAATTTGTTTAGTTTTTTAAGCTGGCTTTAATGGAGATGAACTCAGCGGGTTGTTGAGACTATTGTTCATGGTAATAATTTGTTTTGGAAAGAATCCTGCAAGTGCATTGCTATTATTACAAGCAATAAATACACGTATTGGAATTTAGTTTTTACTGGAAATAGGTTTATAGCAGCAGACCTGAGTTTACGACGAATTTCCATTGATATAGAAATCTATTATAGAGTGAATATTCAGAATTGTTTATTTTGAGCTTATTCCAATAGCTAACAAAAGTATTTTCCTCTAATAAATTATATTTTAAAATTCAAAAAACCCCAATTTTGGGTTTCTAAACCCCCTACTTCTTCTTTTGGTGGTCTTCTCAGTTTTAGTTTTTGAAATGGAGAAACATTTACATTTCATCAAAATTTGATCATTTTTACTAGATTTATCTTGTCTTGTTTGAAGGCACATATAAGACACATATAAGATATATAGCCTATGAAAATTGTATTTTAGGCATCTGGAGACCCTTAATATATTCCTTTTCCTGTAGGAAATTCGTAAAGATACAAAGATCAGGCAAACCAACGGGCCACTGACTCACCTTGATTAAAATTATAGAACAGTGATCACCAATTATTATATTTTATGAAGGACCGTTTCAAATTGTTATAAGACTGATGCGGCTGGTCAAGTTCTCATCCCTTATTTTTCCCCTCCGGAAATCGATGATTTAAATTTTGACTACATCAAAGATTTAACATTTTTTAATTATAGTACTTTTTTTAACATTGAACGGACATTACCTGTAAGCAGCTTTGGTTTCATTATAGTTGTTCGTTAAATATGAAGTTAGGTCCTATCTGAATTTTAGACATTATTCTTTTCATAATACATTAAAATATATTGTACATTTTAAAACTAGGCTGTTGAATAGACAAAAATTATAAATAAAGCTATTTTATTTCACATCAATAGGAACAAATAATATAAAGTTTATCTTAAGAATATCAAGATATAAAACAATTCTTATTATTTATTGGTCTCTAAATTTTATATGAATTTGCATTTTTCTAATGCATTTTTTATTGAATTTTATATGAACTATCATAGTATATTAGTAACTATCATAGTACTGGTAGTAATAAGTTTTATAAAATTGCTTTAATTCAGTGAGACAACGACATGATTAACTCAAGAATACTGGAAAACCTCAATTCCATAAAAATAATGATAATGATACTTTAAAGTTAATGAAAATTTAAGGAGCGAAGGAGCATCGTCCAATGACTGACTACACTACTTTAATGCATTCAGTGGGTGTAACACTGCTTATTATTGCAGCATGGTCAGACATAATGTTTGTTTTAACTTCAAATTAAGTTTATTGGACTAAAACCTTCACCTATGAGGTTTGCAGCTTCGCCAAAAACTGTTTGTGAATTTGGCCTCGCGGCCCGAAAAAACCAGGAGACGGTCCGGATATAGTCTGCCATTTGTGGACCACTGTTATAGAACAATTAAAACTCAAAGGTAGTCTTTTAAAATATGTATACATAATTATTTTAACAAATTTTTACAGCAATATTTTTTAAATTGTGTTACTTTTTATAGTACAAGTAGTATTAACTTTCTGTTTGTGTAATACTATGTACAAATTGTATACTTAAGAATAACTTGATTAGTTATGTGCAATATTTATGTATTTTTAATTGAAACATGAAGTAGATCGGTCACTCAATACTTTCCATTTTTTGCATTTAAATTTAATGGATAGTTCCTATAATAATATCTTAATGAATAATTGTTACTGTTTCTGACACTATTAATTGAAAAATAGACAATTTGTTGTTTAGGATTAATCAAATCTGTCTTAGTTACAGTTTTGATATTGTTATGGGATATATTTTCCTGTAACATTGAAAATGACTGCATTTGTTACAAAATATAGACATAAATTAATTACACATGTTTATATTTACTTCCCTGTGGAAAATAGGTTAGATTATGGATATGTCTAAAGGCAATATTTTCACTTAATCTAAACAGCTGTTCTTATTCTTTTATATTAAAAATTTAATACAATAGCTTTGGTGGTTTCTATGGAAACCTGTTACATATTTTCATCTTGAAGTCGCCAACATCCCCCCCCCAGAGCTAAGACATATCCATGTCAAAATGAAGGTATAGATACTCTTATTATAGTTGACTTTCCTGCTTACAATCTGATAACTGAACAATCCCCAGCATTACTCGTGTTTTTGCAATCATTCAATTATTTAACTCATGATATTTGATAGATACTTTTACAAACTATCGTACAATATTTTCTATTTATCTTTTCATTCTTAATAGTGAATATTAACCCAAGAAGTGGTAAAGTCGTAATTCACGATGTATTTACAAAGTCAAAAAGTGACAGGTGGATGCATTTTAGTGAACTTATCACCTTCAAGACTGTGTTGCCCTCTGGGGGTAAGCAACCGAACCTGCTCACAAAGTGCACTAGACTGCCACCGGGCCTGTTTTATAACCAAGTAAGCGCTTTCTACTCCTATGCACTGGTGGCTGAACCGGCTAAAGCGCTGCGCTGACGAGCATAACGTTCTAGCCATTCGGAAGTGCTAGGGTTCAAATCCCGACCATGAGCAATCCCAATTTGGCTTGCAAATGTATGGTATAGCGGAGTGGGGGGGGGCACCTTAAATAAACGGTGGCCGGCTTGGGTGGAAGTTGACGGAATTTGTAGTCTTAATTGGGATTGCAGTGGACACCTGTTTTGCTTTTGTAGTTATAAGGAGAGACATGTTTAATGTTTTTTTGTTTATACTTAATATTTCAAGAAGATATTAGTAACTATTTTTATGTTACAGTTAAAAGTAAAAACCTTACCACTTCTAGGGTTAAACTAGTTTTATGTAGTTTAGTTCAACAAATTGTCTTAATACTAAATATACAGAATACAGCTGTGTAAGTTTCACACATTTTGTAATATTTTTTCAACCTAATAGTTAGCCTAATTCTTAAGTATTTCACAAGTATTTTATATATACAGTATTTATATATTAATCAGCAGCTGCATAATACTGTTAGGTACTTAGACTTCAAATCTATTATACATCATGGTTACTGACATATTAACCTGTTTTTTTATCCTGTTGCAATAAATATTCTGCTAACTAAACATACTGTAAGCATTTGACCCTACCAAGGTTGTGAAGTTATCAACAATGTTTCTAATGTTATTAAATGATAGTTCATTGAAGAATCCCGAACAATTTATGGCGCTGTGTCATTAGTTTTTTTTTAAATTATATAAATAAGTAATAAGTAAGTTTAAAAAATCAAGTTCCTGTAAGATTTAATGTGGTGTCAATATTGTGTTTTTTCAATGATTATGTGAATTTCAATATTATTGTAAAAGCTAGAGCTACATTCATAATTAAGTGTCTAGACTTTATGGTTTGCTATATTTTTAGTTAGGAGATCATACCATATTACTGAATGTACTTTCTTAGGATTTTTTTAACAATAATAGTTTTGTTGGCTGTACATGCTTCATGCCTATACAGTGGAACTTGGTTATAACGTCATTGAAGGGACCACACAATTAATGACACTATATCAGAGTGACACTATAAAAGAGGTTCCATAATTTTAATTCAAAACCGAGGAAAAATAGAAAAACACATTTTTCTACATGAAATTAACACTTTTAATGAAGGTAATTTGATATACACATAAAAGTTTATGTTAATGACTGACCGAACTACTCTATACTGTATAAGAAATCGAGTTTAAAAATATCGCAATTAAGTTCGGCTTAGTGAATTCAACTGTTGGTTCGATTAAAAAAGAAGTCCGAACACACGTCTGCTATCTTACGTCCCTCCTCACACGCTCCTATAACTCACACTTGTTCTTTAATCGGCAAAACCTTTCTCGTAACACTTGCCATTATTTTTGGATACTGTATTCGTAAATTAAAATAACGAAAAGCAAACTGTAAAAGACGTACACTGAACTAACGATAGCTGCACGAACTGTAGGTACATACGTACGGTATTATAGTTCTTTGACGCGACGTGAGTCACTGACTGTCGCCTTGATAACGGCGACAGCGGATATAGGGTAGGGGGAGGGGCTTGGGGTGGTTAGCGGTAAGACAGCAATAAAATGCTGTTTCTAAAAATAGAATGGGATATCTAGCTAGCTAAACAATAGCCGCGGCTCTCACGTTGCACCACCGACCGAAATTTCTCTCTTTAGCTATACGTTGCCTTCATCTCGGCCCGATTTTTTGACGTTATATACGAGGTTTTAGAATTTACTGACGATATATCCGAGGTTTTACCTATGCAAATACCTATAGTTGGGCGGGACCTAAAAATAAATGACGTTATATCCGAGTTGACGTTATGGCCGAGGCCGCAATAACCAAGTTGCATTGTATTATACAAACAAATTACATTACCTGAAAGGTGTGAATTGAATTATTGTATACTAATCCTAGTGTAAATAATTTCACTCAATCATTTATTTCAAACGAGTATGCAAACCAAATACTGTAGTTATGTTAAGTGATTATTATTACTATGTGCCAAAACTAAAACCAGAAATTGTTTCAAAATATATATTTTTAAAATGCATATTTTGATATTAACAATGACCTATGATAGGCATATAATTGCTTTCATGACATTTTAGGCTGTCGGTGTTATGTAAACCCAGAAATTTGAAGTTTTCCATTTTAAATTCTACTTGTTACTATTATGTTTAAAATTAAAGTTAGCCAGCTAATTATATTTAACTAATATTTAATTTGAAGATTAAACTGTCTAAAGTAGAGGATAGGCTGTAAATAACACCCTAGCAGCGCTCATAAATCTTATTGGTAAGCAATGCTGCGTGTGAGAATTTCTAAATGTTACATCTTATATAAATATTTTTATAAGGAAATAAATCTTTTTAAATACGAGGGTTGTCCGTAAAGTAAGGTTCCCAGTGATTTTTCACAGTGAAAAACATGTTTATTTGCATAAACTCGTACATATTCGGAAAGTTCAGACTTTTCTCTATTTTTGTAAGTAGTTGCCACCGAGGTCAATGCATTTTTGCATGCGGTATACCAGCTTTCGAATGCCCGAGTCAAAGAAGTCTGCTGCCAAGCCGCGCAGATAGCTGAGAACTGCTTCTTCCAGCTCTTCTCGGCCACCGAAATGAGATCCACCCAGGTGTTTATTCATATCAGGGAAGAGGTGGTAGTCGCTGGGGGCTACGTCCGGGCTGTAGGGTAGCTGTTTGACAATACCCCATCCAAATTTAGCGATGAGATCGTTGGTAACGTTAGCAGTGTGTGGTCAAGCGTTATCCTGATGCAAATGCACCCCCTTGGACAGCATACCCCTCCTCTTGTTTTGAATGGCATGGCAAAGTTTTTGCAGTGTCTCGCAGTAGCGGGCAGCGTTGATTGTTTCACCATTGGGCATGAATCCTCACAACAATACGCCTTTCCTATCCCGATAGACGGTTGCCATGACTTTGCCAGCACTTTGCGTTTGCTTGAATTTTCACGGAACGCTCCTCTTTACGGACGTCGGTACGCCCATTCTTGAACTCTCTGCACCATTTGCGCACATGTTGTACACTCATACACTTTTCCCCATATTTTTCGCCCAGCTGGGAATGAATTTCCCCAGGCGGAAGGTTTTTGGCAGTCAAAAAACGAATCACTGAGCGCAGCTCACACCTGGCGGGCAAGGCAATTGGGAGCTCCATCTTGTACGGCTGCCAGGCCAAGACTGAGCGCCGCAGACACTTTGCCGCCTGAACCCCCGTCGCAGCACTATTGTCGACAGCGCTATGGGAACCTTACTTTACGGACAACCCTCGTAATTCATTACATTATATCTTGTAGAGCATTAAAATAAAATATAGCTATGAACATTGTTTGCTAATATTTTATTTGGGAATTTTTTTATTTAATTTTAAACTTAATTAACTTAAGCTTTAATTTGAAACTTGTTTATTTAATGTTGGCAAAGCAATTAATTGCTCACATAGTCTAGCTTGGTACACATAAGCACTGTTGTCCTATTTTTACATATCAATATATTGTATATATTATAAGATGAAACTTTTGTGAAGGTATTCGAGAAATGTTGTAGTTTTAATTTACCGAGGACCACAAATACAGTAACTTAAGCTTTGTAGAGGTTTTATGTTGTTTTATTTTGTTGTACTTTGTTTATTTACATTTTTAATTGTTTGAAACTCTTCATTAAATGTAAGTTTTCATGAGGCTAGTTACAAATTATCTGTATTTTTCAGCTATTGAATGTTTTTTTCCCTAATACCTATCTGCATTGTGAATTTATATTTCATAATATGTTAGTAATTGTTCTAATAGTGTAAAAGTTACTGCCTTAAATTATAAAATCTTAGTATCAATTTAATTTTACGTTTTAATAATTTCACCTACGTTTGTTTTAAAGTTTATTTCTTGACAATTTTATTGAAAAACATACTTTACATTCGGTAATCTTTTTTTTTTAATTACGCCATTGAGACTATCCGTATTGGGCAAGAATATCTGAAATAAAATAGGTGCATTGAAAAAATCAAGTTAAAACAATTCAACTATAATTACCCTTAAACAAAGTCTCAAATGGGAAATTATCAATTATAAATAACAGCTGACTTGAATGTTTTTAATTGGTTTCATCTGTGAAATGTTTTCTAACTTCTATTTTATGATGTATCAACACTTTTTATAAGATATGATACTTTTCAACTTCACATTACGACCAATGAAAAAATGCAATTGTTAGAGAAACATAATAGTCGGTAAATTACTTATACCAGCCGCCAGGAGAGAAGTCCGTTGAAGGCGGGGCCAAGACAGCTGGTGATTTTGAGTCCGCCAATCAGCTCCGCGCAACGTTGCCGAACTCATTTCTAGCTATTTTATCTCCAATTATATGTATATACAATTATATATATATATGTATAAGAACATAACGTACATTACATTTACATGATAACTATATTATAGTTATAGATTATTATTTATTATTAGTGATACTATTTTATCCTTAACCCTATAATAACCGCTAGGCTATTTCTGACACTTGGCGCAGACATTTACATAAATAGCTATAAAAATCTCACTTTATAACTTACAGCTATAAAACTATACATTCTTAAAACTAGATAAAATGGGCTATCAAGCAATATGAAAATTATATTGTTTTATTTATGTTTAATAGGAGTAGGCTATAGGTTGAAATCCAGACTACCACAAAAAAATACTTATTCTTCATGTTATGAGGCCTGTAAAATTATTTAGATTCAAGTAATAAAAATCAAAGACTTACATTTGGTTTAGAATTTAATAAGAAAATATATATTCATTATATTTAGGCAGCGTTCAATTTGGCAACAGCGCGGTCGCGTCAGTGTCCTATTGGCTAGAGCTCAACGGACTTCTCTCCTGGCGCGTACTGTAGAGACAATGCAAACCAACAAGCATCTTGGATTGAACAGTCAAGAAACAAAATCGGTAGATTGTTCCGTTGTCATTATAGTTGATTGTTAAAACTAATTTGGAAGTAAAAAATAATTATAAATGAAGGTTAAGCCATAAGGTAAATATGGGTTAAATAATTAATTATTGTGTAAATAAGACTCGACCTGTCCTTAAGTACAAAACTGAAACTATTTTTGCGCACCTCAACTATGGCGTAATATTGAACTCATTTAATTGAATTACATTTAAAGCTAATTTACAGTTAGATTCTTCAGACTAAAAATATGTCTTAGTCTTTTGTATTATGTATAGATACATTGAATTTAAAAGAAGATAGTTTGAAATTTAAAGAACAGTTTTGTCAATTATTTGAGTTAACACAAAATTTTTCTCAAAGATTTTTTATGTCATATCTTTGGTACAATTAATAATAAGTTAGATAAATTAGAGACTGAGCATGTTTTCTCAGTAACATCTCTTTATTAGCCATAAATAACAAAGGTAGATGCTTTAGAGTTAGTGATGTGACTTTAGGCATTTTTACAGTAATAGCCAGTTATAGTTATTTTTGAGATTTCATAGTTATTTAATTCTGAAATAAATTCTATTCAACTGTTATTTCCTGTTTTCTTATTCCCTAAAGTAGTTTGCCCAGAATGTTTCATTCATCTTGTTTAATTCGTTTTGTGAGGTATATTGTTTTTAATACTTGTAATATACCGTTTCAGAGAGAGATCTTCTAAAAAATTTAAAAAAATGAAAGATACACAATTTGCTAGTCAGAACAAGGTTTAACTTTTATCTCTCACAAAAAAATAATTTTTCTTTAAAGTTTCCTGCATTTATACAAAATGTAATTTAACAGTTTGTTCCGTAAACTCTTGAATGTTACAAACAGTTATAGTTACAAAGAGGGGGCTCATCCCCCTATGATTCATTTAGTAAAATTCCTCCCAAAAATTATTGTACATTTGGATGTTTTCAGTTCCTCTAAACAGCGGTCCTTATGAATATATGTCACGGTTTCAAATTTTGGTCTGACGGATTGCCAAGCCACCCCCCAAAGGGGTTACAAAATTTTTTTTTTAATTTTTTCTCCGCAATTTTAACATATGTAGTCAGAGCTGTTTGCAATCCTAATTGCCTATCACTTTAAATCCAAATTGGCATATCGAAGCCAAGATTACCCCACTATGTTAGTATAAAAAAAATAAATGTTAATGATGGATAATGTTAGTATCCTGGAAATAAAATTAAAAAAAAATAGATGACCGATCATAAAACAATTTATAATTGATAAATATTTACATTACACAATTGATTTATTCAGGCTGAGACAGTGTACTATGATTACTGTATGTGACCACAGGGTAGTGTAGTGTAAGTGTGCAGCAACAACAAAAGCCAATGAACCTGACAGTATTGTTATTTTACCATTTCAATTTAGAGTTTTTTGAAGAGTGCTGAATAATTATATTCAGTTATAAAATGCATATTGAGTAGCATGAAATCAACAATTTATTGTATGACCTCGAGGACAAAGTGTTTAAGATTTTCAGCATGGGCGCAGCTAAGGAGGACAGTGCCCCCTTAGCTTACCTCAAACGTGTAACCTCTAACTCCGTCCATGCTTCTCAGTATGTGGTTTCCACAGAGCTTTCAAAGTTAGTCAACATTTATTATAAGACACAACCAAGTTGGCCCTAGAAACAAACAAAACAAAAGTTATAAGAAACAAATGGCCCAAAACCATTGGGCCATTTGTTTAAATTTTCAAAACACAAAATATGTGTTATTTATGGTTTTGTTTACACCTAGAGAGAAAAACTGTGTTTATAATGTAGAAGGCGTGCTTCAATGTTACAGTTTTATGACACACTTTTAAATTGTACTTTTCATCATTGTAGACATAAGATATTTATTGATCATTAAGCAATTATTACATGCAATAGATCTTGTCCATAATACTATAAAGAAGAAACAGAAAAATAGTACATAAATAATTAAATTTAACATGCATTAGAACATATGCATTCATATCATATCTCATTTAATCCCATAGAAATAATGTACAGAAGCAAATCAAGCAAATAAATTAATATGAATAAATAATCAAATAAATTTATAACCTAACTAAAATAATTTATTCAGTCAGACATTTCTCTTAGTCCTAACAAAAACAAGCAACGTAACTACACTCTACAGGCCATTACATGTAGAACAAGAATCATCCAAAAAGAACAAGTCATACAAATGCTGTGCTGTGGTAATGAACTAAGTAAAACTTAATGATTCAAAATCCATGTCAAAATATTCATTTGGGCTGTAAAGTGGCCTGTCAACCAACCATGCATAAATAATTTTTTTAAAGCAGTCCATGCTAACATGCATTGCACTCAAGGGTAATTTATTAAAAAGATTAAAACATTTTATGCCAATGGATGAGAGTGTCTTAGTTAGTCTAGTGAAAGGCCTATTAATTATATTTTGCCCTCATATGTTGTGTGTGTGAATATTCCTATTAAGTACAAAGCAGTAAAACTTTTTTTAACATGCATTAAACAAGCAATAACATACAGGTTAACAACTGACTGTACCCTTAATTGAATAAATATAGGTTTACAGAGGGCTCTAGGTTCAGCAACGCTCATAATTCTCAGTATCTTTTTTGGGCAATCAGTACATGACATATAGAACTAGAATTACCCCAGAGCGCCCATAGGCAATCCTACTTTGGAAAAGGGCAAAATGAACTATTCTTAAACATGCAAAAGAGATACAGTGCTTTATTTTTCTTACTAGAAATACTACTCTATTTAGAACTTTGCAAACATGCTCTACATGCACGTTCCATAACAGCTTAGAGTCAATGTGAATTCCAAGCAATTTCACACATTTACGAGACTTCATTATGCCCATCAAGAGTTGCATCATCTAGGGTAAATACAGAAACTTGGGTCTTATCGGTATTCAAGAGCAACATCTTGGCCCTTACCAGCAGTTAGCTTGCTAAAGCAATGTCTTTGCTTCTGCTAGCACTTCAGCAGGCGGAGTGTTCAACGTAAGAAAGGTCACATCATCAGTAAGTAAAATTGCACTACAATCCATTTTCGAGGCTAGGTCATTAATTATTATCAAAAACAATACAGGTCCCAAGACCTATCCCTGTGATACCCCAAATTTCACCTCAGCAAGACTAGAATAAGAATTTTTGGCAAAAACCTTTTGAAACCGATTGCGGAGGTAGGATGCAATCAGAGAATTTTGCCATTGTATGATATATGAGGAGCACCAAGGAAAGTACATTTTGTTTTGAGGTATTTTTTGCTCATAAATCTTTTGATAGGTTTTCAGTGACTAAATTTACAACTTTAATTCGTAAACAATTCAAAAACCAAATAGGAAAAATTAAAATTTTTCCCCTCACTAAAAATCATGTTCATGTCTTGTCTTGTCAATCATGTCTTGTTACTTCACAACACAATGAGCAATTAAAATACTGAAAAAAATGAAGAAATACACCAAAGGGTTCTAATAAAACAACGATTCTTATCTCCCTTCAATATTATTCTTTGAATAAATTAACACAAATTGTATAATACATAGCTACAAAAATTGGCTAGCTTAATCTAAACGCATACAAAAACACAATCTCCAATAAAATACATTTTTGTCATCATCTTCACCGTTTACTGACTTACAATAGGATAAATAATATATACATTATTGTAAACAACATCTATATAACAGTTACATTAAGTAGTATTTACCGGGAACCATAGAGCATTAATACGAGGTATTGTGTTTAATGCACATTGTATTTGTTCCAAAAACTATAGAAAATAAAACTTTCAAACAGTAAAAGAATATATCACAACAACTAATAAGACACATGCAATTTAAAACGTTAAGATGGTAACCAAGGAAAATCGGAAAACAAGGTTATAACTTTGATAACAAACAAAAGGAAAAACATATGAAATAAGAGGAGATAAGGTAATAAAATAAAATTTTTATTGAATTACATATTGATAAAATTTAAGTGCCTCTGTTACAGATCATTAAAACCAGTTGGGAATCAAAATTGTTAAAAAGTCAATTTAATTTTTTAGAAACTAATTTATCATATTGATATAATGTCAATACGTTAATTGTTTGATTTACAAAATTATTGTACCTTATTAGATTCAGTTGTAAGTTTAACAAAATTAAGTAATTGTAAATCAATATCTTTTATCGTACATGATGGTTCTCTCACATGAAAATATTGCCACCGAATAAAAAAAGTAGTGAGACAACTTTACTATCAGTATAGTTTAAATATAATTACAGTTATATTACCGACAAATACTAAAAAGGATTAATTCCATCAAAAAATGTACACTAGTATTTTTCCACAAGGTGAACAAACAACGAAGCTGTTTAACTGACAAGGCTATGAATATAAATTTTTGTAATGAGTTTAGAACACATATGTTTTCATGCAAAAAAACTCTGTTTTACTAATTTTTGATCTATCAATCTGTTTTAAACTTCAGTCTTCCTTCTAACAGTCAAAATTATCACAGTAATACTAAAAACAAAACCTAAAAGGAGGATAGAGAAAAGACCATTATTATCACACCACCCCTGGACTATTGTGAAAGGTAATGAAAGATTAGAGTTTTGAGTTAATAGTTTACAAAAAAATTTTGCACATATTTTTAGCCTGTTTCTACACCAGAGGCATTTTTACTGAGTCAAGAAAAAATATTTTTTTAATTCCAAACCCGAATCCTGTGATCTCTTGCCCATAAGACCATGATGCAAGATAATAGGCTGGGAAAACCAATGTAAGGGGCCTAGGAGATTTGCTTTACTCACTTTTCTAGAATTTAAAATAAACATTTTTAAATTATAATTAATATTTACTATTTATTAGTGAAGACCCTTAAAATTTATAAATAAATAACTTACATAGGTAAGTTACCACCCCCCTCTCATTAGGATTGTTAGGTGTACTCCCTTTTGTTGATCAAACCATAAAATATTTGTAGTTAGAGATATATTACCTACATCAGAGCAAATGTCAGTGAACTGAAACATACTTTAGGCCTATGCTTTAAAAAGTAAATTGGATTAATTTTTTTCCAAAGATTAAGTATATTTTTGGAACGTCGCCTTACTAATTAGTTGACAGTGCAAACATTTATTTGATCAGGTTAAATAATGAGAACATAAGCCCCACACTTCTGAGTTTGGCAACCTACCCAGGGAGGTATTTTATTTTTGTAGCCAGGTAGCCCATATGAATGAGAAATGAGTGTAAGATGATTCTGGCACGATCGTGTAGTCTTGTTACTGACTAAGGCTGACGTTCCTTAGACAGAACTGTTAATTGATAGCCTAACAACCATTGGCATCTAAGGGACCTACAGTTTAAAGTGGAATCAGAATTATTTACTGGAACTAATTAAACTGGATTAATGTGGCATACTGTACGGACATTAATCCACACCTGAGAATATCACATCCACTGACCATTACTCACAACTACCCACAATTCGTGACCTCCAAGTAGCTAGATTACAAGACTCGCCACCACAATCAATTAAAACTAGGGAGAATTTGTTAAATTCCCCCCTGACAATGAGGAGAAAATTACATGACTCTAGACAACAGTGCATTTCATGTTAGTACACAAAATAAAGGTGAAACTTAACAATATTCTACCGAAATCTCAATAATGCCACTGGAGTAGAATTGCACAAAAATAATGACCAAAGTTACAGAAAAGTTTTCTTGAATAGGTAGATTAGTTAGATGTTGGCCTTTTAAACCTTTGGGGAGAGACTGTAGCAATGAAAAATCCCAAAACCCCTCTCTACTCTTCCTTGCGGAAACACAAATGCCTATCCTATGAAAATTTAGGTAAAATAATTTTTTAAGTAGAAGAGAAATTAGAGAGCACAACTCAATATAAAATTGTACCACACTTTGCTGGATGAAAATCAGAGGCTATAGACCCCTAACAGATTATGAGCGATCACCTCTGACTAGCCCTTACTTATATAAAAGGAGCTAGGATTTTATTCAGGAATTCAACCCTCTGAGGATAATGCAAATTTTAACATTTAAAAAAAATTCTATTGAAACTATGTCTTTTCTCAGTTTTTAACAGGAACTAAAGCCTAGAGCATTGTACAGTAAAGTTCGGTTTATCTGGATCTGAATCATCTGGATTCCGGCATATCCGAATCAGGTAAAAAAACAATTAATAGTTATAATGTGAGTTTTACCTCAAGCACCTTTAAAATTACAGACGCAAGTATCACCAACGATGATTGCGTAACACATGAACGTACATCCCAAATAAGTTTTCTTTTTTAATAGAATTGATTTTTATTCTTACCTGAAACCAAAACAGTACTGATATAGTTTATATTAATTTATATATTATAATTTTTTGTTCTCTAACCAAATTAAACAATTTTAGCATTTTAAAACATCTGCAATATTACGTGGCTATTTGCCGTACGTTAGTTATATGCAGTTTGCAGCACTAATATTACAGGGGCGCTGTTTCCAATCGTCATCCATGTGGCGTGGGCATCTATATCTTGTGATAAATTCAGATTATCCACATTTTCGGCTGTCTGGATTCTGATTCCGCCACATTAATTGGGATAAACCGGACTTTACTGTATTTTTCTTTTTTTATGCAAAAGAACACACATTTTTATGACTATTAATTTAGAGTATAATGGAAGGATGAGTTACCTTCCCTATATGCAAATAAATTCTAGTTCTAATTCAGGCCACCATCCAACTACTCGATTAAAGTGTTAAGAATTACTATAGATTTTTTTAGACTGACATATACTTCATTTAATAAATCTACACACATATATATCCACAAAAATAACAACAATAAGATAAAATTAATTAACTTTAAGAATAATCTTTAAAATTTACCTTGACTTGATTTTTTTTAAACAGAATAGGTTTTAAGATACACCCCCTAGAGATGTATGACAATTACCTGACACTATGCTTTAGACCAATACACAAAAATGCCTTAGAACATCAACAACCAATAGGTCTGCATATCTATTTTGTCATGTGACAATCTTAACAATTTTCTTTATCTGGAAAGAAGTTACTTCAAGAGAATGCAAAGACAGATTAAACTCCTGAAAATTGATCTCATAGGCACAAGTATGCATGCCTTATGGTTGTTGTGTTACCATTCCCCATGTACGAAACTAGGATGTTACACAAAAACAATTTTGACATCCATCTTCTAGAACCTGTACTGTTAGTCAGATATTTCTGAATTTTTTACTTAAGAACAACTTCATCAAAAATAGACTGAGACAATCCAGTTACTCAACTCAAAAACTCTTGTAACACTAAAAATGTTGTGATTACAGTACTTTTTATAGACACAAAATGTTATAGTTATTAAAGAATTTGTTTATTTATAAATACATTAGAGACAACCATTGTTAGGTAAAACATATAGCTTTAGATCGAAAATACAACTCAATAGACTGATCCAAAGATTTTAAAACAAAAAAAATCATTTTATTATATACTTCATTAAATAAAATGCTCCAAGATTTTTGACTTGTTATTAATTTAAATAATTTACTTGACTTAAGATTAAAAACAGTTTTAATCTTAAGCTTTTAATAGGTGTATGTATCAATTAATTGAAATGTATATGTATTTAATTAATAAAATAATTGTATGAATTTCAATAACAAATTTTAAAAATGAATTCAATATTATTATATGTTTTACATGAGAGAAGCTAAAGGTAATTTTGTTACTCAAATGGAATCACCAAGTTGATCATTTGGAAGAAACACTATAATTACGTAAGATCTAATAGAGTATTATTGTAAATTAACATGATTTAGTAACACAGTAAGCCTGACAAATTTACGTCACTAGTAAATCATCAACAATACACATATTTGTAATGACACGGTATTAAAATAATAATTGTTTATATATGATTGAGGATTAATCCGTAAAATCTGTTATTATTAAAAATCTATAAAACATTGTTACATTACAACATAAAGATAATGCACAACTAACATGAGATAAAGGTCATTAAAACTCCCATTGAGTGCTTACACGATATAATTAACCTAAATAAATCTCTCTTGTCTTTACAGGCATTGAAATAAGGAAAGAAAATATAATGTACAAAAGAAAGATCTAATAGAATCCAAAATTAATAACAACAATAATTATCAAACCATTTCAGCATCGTTCAGAGCTTTTCATCAAACACACTTACACATTTACAGTAGAAATATACACCTAAACTTTTACAATTTACAATATATTATAGTATAAGACTGTTTGGTTAGCTGCGACAAAACTCAAGCTGTGAGAAAGATCTCCCAACGCGACTGGAGACTAGAGGGAGAGACTTGGCTAGCTACAGCGTAGGAGATGCTGCAAAAACAACAGATCATGACTGAAGCTGTGACACAGATCTCTCAACGTGACTGCGAGACTGCAGGGAGAGCTCTGGCTAGCTACAGCGTAGGAAATGCTGTAAAAACAACAGGTTGTGACTGAAGCAGGGAGAAAGTTCTTCTAACACGACTGCAAGACAGGAGGGAGATATTTGTCTAGCTACAGCATAGATGAAGAAATAATTCCCTGGAAGAAAAACACTGAGTATAAATTTTACATCCAATAACATTACAAAAAAAATCACCAAGTAATCTTCTTCAACCAACACCTTTATTTTAAATTATTTTGATTGAATTGGGACCAATCCATCAGGTGTTTTAACCCAAGTTGCAATCATAACGCCTTTACAAATTCAATAAGGAGTGGCATCTGCCGTCAGTTTAGTGAACTTCTAAGACAATGTCATCATTATGAGATGAACTGTGCGCCCTAGAAGCAGGAACTTGGACTATATCAAGGAGTATGCTCAATCGCCACAATAGTATAATTTATACACAATTAAGCGCTTTCTACGTCAGTGGTACTTGGTGTAGTGGACCATAGGAAACACATCTATTACTTAGATTATAGATAGCGTGTGTTCAATTTTCATGGGATTTTGACCAAAAATAACAATACTATTTTAGAAAATGTTGATACAACATGTGTTATTCACAATAGTAAACAAAAAGACGATAAAACAAATGCATTATTTTTGGCTGTAGCTACAACAAAAAAAGCCATCCAGACAGTAAAAGGGGAATAAGAGACATCTAAAATGAAATAAGTTGGATTAATTTGTGCAAGAGAGCATATATTAAATGAAAATATAATGATGATAAATATTCTGATGATATTTCGTCAGCGGGGTTTTTTGCGGTCCTAGCTATGAGGATATATCGTCAGTTGGTCCTCAAAGGGTTGAGTTTATAATAACAAAAAGTTAAAATGATATGCCTTCTCTAACTGATTCACTATGATTTGATTATTTGTAAGATACCTGTGTGTGTCTTTTTTCAGTAAAAAAAAAAAAAGTTAGTTTAATTTGATACCGTAGATTTCAGTAGTTATTTATTATGATTGACACTACTACTACTCTAGAACTAGCTTATTGCCATGCCTGGCACCATGATCAGGCATGATCAGTTCATATACAAAGAGATAAAATCATGTATAGGGAATCACAAACACAAAAAATCGGACCACAAAGTAAGTTTTGAATCCTTCACAAAATATTAATTTGCTTGGGCGGTTTCCCTGACCAATGTAGAAATTTCCTTAATTTTCCCTGTCTTTTTAATACAGTTTTAAATTCCCTGACTTTTCCCTGTTGCTAGACACCCTGATTTATGTTCTCATTTGCAGTGTGTTTATTACCATATTACCGGTCAGCTAGCTTGGAGGCAGACTATAATGTCATTATTCACAATATTTCATAGTATTCGTCTTGTTTGTGTTTCAAGTAAGCAAGCAGACTGAACTAGATGACACTACACTACTAGCACCCCTAGCAGGCACATGGTGAAAGTAACTGCTCAGATGGGGCTCAGTAACTCCTCAAATCCGAACTAATTGGGGCTGAAGCCTATTCGGATTTAGTGGTGTTCGGATTTGCTGAGAAGTAATATTAAGCACTTATTTTGTCACTGTAATCGCAGTTAGCAACGGGAGACGTGGCGATTGGGGTTATATAGGCTGGTTGACTCTGACTCAGTGTTTGAAAGGGCAGTAACCTTGGTGGGTGGATGTAAGTCCGGTGACATAACATTGTTGCTTGGGAGCTTGTGCTATAAACAAATCACTCTCCCCCCTGACCCCTCCCTTAATGGGATGCGTCTTGTGCCAGTCTACTGTCTAGTGAGCGTTAACCTGTTGATTACTGTGAATCGTTTGTGCATATCCACGTTTTTGCAGTTAATTCAATGCCTAATTACTCATTCATAAATGTTATAAATTGATTGTTGTACTTTACTAAGTTGATTGAAGTTTTAAAGGTGATGGCTGAGTCGAGGAAATGTAAACATAGTTCACCTACTGTTGAACTCAAGTTAAAAATCTCAAAATGAATAATGATGGCGAAAGTGTTGCAAAGCGGTTAAAGATAACAGACTTTCTTGTGTTTGTTTAATCTTGTATTGTAATTTCTGTTTTAAACCTTAAGAAATAAATTTGTGTGACTGAATATCTTTTTTTTAATTTTCACATATTTCTTTTTTTCCCGAGAAGTGTTCGGATTTGCCGGGATTTCGGATTTGAGGGGTTTCACTTAGTGTTCTGACCTTTGTTCGGTGTGCACGCTTCATGGTACCCGCCCCGCTATCTCAGAGGCATTGTGTTCCATGTAGGCCTTCTAGGTGTATTTTGTTTTGTGCATGACAGAGATTAGTAAATTTAACTAATTTCATTTATTTTATTAACTGCTACTTGGAACAGCATTATGAATTTCAAAAATTTTATAAATTTTATGTACTGAAATATTAATTTTAACTCACCTCATAGAAGACTATCATCACTATCTTGTAGTTGTAAAGAGTTCATCTCCTGCGAATTATCAGCTGGGGGGAAAACCTGGACGAAGTCTGGAACAAGAGTTTGCTAATTAGAGTCTTGAGGAGAACACAATAGGAGAGTTAAATACACAAGAGGATAGGCAGGACAGTCCTTTTTTCGGATCAGATTCAGATTGGATAGCTCAAGATCGGATCGGATAGTTAGGGTTCGGATCGTATAATCTTCAGATTCATTTACTCGCAATAACACAGTGGAATCACACTTATCTAAAAATAAATAATAAAAATGCTAAGTTATTAAAGTGGACATAAAAAAATCATAACTTCTTCATAGGCTGAACAAAAAAACAAAAATTTATACTTCATTGCATTTAAAAGTAACAAAATTTTATCAAGCCTTTAATCCATTCTGGTCAGAAAACAGGCACTGCCTGTCCTCATGCGTTGTGATAGATTATTATTTTATTTTGCCGTTTTATCGTAGCAGACGTTTACAGCTTTGCGTATTTCTACTCCTATTGAACCTAACTTCTTATTTTATACTCTATGTTGTTTTATACCTCTGACAAACACCAATTGCAGACTGATAAATAATAATTCACAATTTTAATTAATGATTCAACTATTTTATTTATTGTTAAATCATGAATTGAGCTTTGTTACCAAATAAGATCAACGATTCAAGGTTTTTCGTAGCCATCATCTTTTTCGTAGAAATCATATTTTATGCGGAATAACATCAAACCGCAATATGATACTCAGTGAAACTAGCGATAGCACCATCCTTTTTTTATTTCAAAATGCAATATCGTGTTAGACTTTCGGTTTCTTAAATAAGTACTTAGTTGAAGAACCGAATGATACCGGCCAATGACATTTTAATATTCCAGTAGGATATGAATTGCGTAATTTTGTCATCTGCTTCAACATTTTTGTTTGATCTAAGATGTTCTGTATCGCAAACTTAATCTCAATTAATGGAAAGTTCAATATTATGTGTGTGTCTGTGTGTGTATAGACAATGTTATGAAATTCTTTTACATTATTCCTCACAACCTACCAGAGTCTTCTGTGTGGGATCGGGAGATAGATGGGTCGATGGCGTCCTTGATCTGACTGTTGGCACCCTTGGGGTCCAGGTCTGTGGCCCAGCTGAAATGCATCAGCGCCAGGTGTGTGTTGCCCAGCTTCTTGTGCACCTGCAACATCGCAAAAACTCAATCTTCGTCCAAACATCATTCCTTAAAACACTTTTTTAAAATGATAAAAATAATCTTTTTTTATTAACTAGTTGACCCGGCAAACTTCGTAACGACCTACAGTAAATATATGTTAACTTTTAAATTGGTCATGTTCTGAAATCGAATAGCATTATGGCTTAGTTGTAAAAGATTAGATATTCTGGGCCGCGGGCTAGTTAAATAACGGTACTGAAACGATAAGACGTATTGACATTCTCACAAAACAAATAAATCTAAGTGGATTGATCTACAATTTTCTAATCCAACCTAAACCCTAGCAAAACCTAACTGTAGTACGGCTTTTATTATAAAACAGCTGATTAATAAAGGTAATATGTATAAACATTGTAATTATTTTTTATTTGGCCAACATATAAACACATGACTTTTAATCAGACAGAAAAAAGTATAAATACATAATTCCCAAAATTTGTAAACTATTTACATGGTAAATAAAGCTGTTCCTTTCGTACAGCAGACATTTACTTAATAGTTTTAAATTAATGAATGATTCAGATGGCATTGGATGGTAAAGCATATTGCTAATGGAATGTAAACCAAACAGCTGTAGCTTAACCCTAGAAATGGCAAAGTCGTAATTTACGACGCATTTACATATTCAATAAGAATTGGCAGGTGGAGGCATCTGTCGTCAGTTTAGTGTACTTGTTAGACACTATCGCCTACGCGACCGTGTTTCCCTCTGGGGGCCAACAACCGAAACTGCTCTCGTAGTACACGAGCCTGCCACCGGGCAGGTCTATAACCAAGTAAGCGCTTTCTTCTCCTGGGCACTGATGGCCGAGCCGGCTAACGCGCTACGCTGACGAGCGTAACGTTCTAGCCATTCGGAAGTGCTAGGGTTCGAATCCCAACCATGAGCAATCCCAATTTGGCTTGCAAATGTGTGGTATAGCGGAGTGGAGGGCCCACCTTAAATAAACGGTGACCGGCTTGGGTGGAAGTTGACGGCATTTGTAGGCTTAATTGGGATTGCAGTGGACACCTGTTTTGCTTTTGTGGTTAGTGGTTATAAGGGGGGGGGCATGTTTTAAGCTTTTTTTGTTGAAACTTTGATATTTCAAGAAGATGTTAGTAATTATTTTTATGTTACAGTTAAGAGTAAAAAGCTTGCCACTTCTAGGGTTAAGAAATCAAATGTTTTGATTGTAGATAATTTGTAAACAAAATTACTCCTCATAAGTTTTACATTAGACATTTAAAAGCCATAAAATGGAAACTTATAGTTTTCGAAAAAAATTTTTCGCTAAAACCTTCCCGGGCACATTTAGAGCAACTTCCTAAAATGTCATGGCAATTGGATGAGTAGTTTGGCAACGCGTAAATTACATACATACATACATTCATTTTTATAATATAGAGTTTTTTTGTTCAATCATCCTAGTTGTAAAACCTCAATACATGATGGTTACTTAGGTAGTGTGTGATGGACAAAATTAAAAAATGTTCATAGTCAAAACTGTTATTTTTTAGGATAAATGAAAAGGTTATCTTAAAACCTCGCTTAGATGAAAAAATGTCAAACAAAGAAAACAACTGACCTTTCCGGTTAAGTAGTAGACTAGAGATTCACTAGGTACGATTTCCTTGAGCTCCTCCAGTTCTTGCAGAGCCTCTTTAAGACGACCGACGGCGAAGAATATGGAGGCACGGTGGAACTTGCACAGTGGGTTGCTGGGATCGGCAGCGATGGCTGCGTCTAGCGTCTGCAGGGCCTGGTCTGTCTTCTGTTGGGCATTTTGCACCTGGAAAACGGGTGTGACAATTCCATCAGCGACGAAAGTTAAGTAGTTTAAATGGAAGAATTATGTTTTTTTAAGAGAATGGAGTGAAGAGTAAGTAGAAGAGAATAAATGGGGAAATAAGAGTATGGGAGAGAGGTATCTATAAACAAGTCATGGAGTAAGCTCGTATATCAAACAACAGTTTCAGACAACTCGGTCTATATCAAAGGGAGATTTCCTTTCAACAAGCAATCTTCAAATCTAGTTCATCCTAAAAACTCCTCTCATAAGGACGAGTAAGGAGAAACACACATATCAGATCAGATTGGTTGTTGATGTTCTAGTCAACCTCAAAAAAAAAATACCTACAAGGAACCAAGGTGATAGGAAATCTATTCACACTTGTTAGCCCAAAGGTAACCAAAGAGATATGTTACATGTTAATGTTTCATGAAAAATGTTACTGTGATGATGATACTTGACATTGTGACAAGCATCATGATGATGATACATGACATCCACAACAGGATTACTTACGACGCCGATGTGGCACATGACAACAGAGTTGTGGGGGTTGATGGCAAGGGCTCGCTTGAAGTGGACCTCGGCTAGTTGGAACCTTTCCTGTTTCGAGTATATCGTTCCGATTCCAAACCTGTAAATCAACAAATTATAAAGGCGGCTTTGAGATGAGTTCCACATCACGCAAAAAAAGACACTAGTGCAGTTTCACACAATCCGTCAGTTGGCACATTCTATCGACGTCCTATTGAAATTTTTCAAACTCGGATATGTAGAGAATATTGCTCATGAGTTTCTCTACAATTTCCAACTAATTTTGATCTTATTTTGATCTCGCAGCTGTGAGTGTGACAGAAATAGAGATATATTGTTTACAAGGACAGTCTTTATTCGTTCTGTCAACTAAAGTGTTCATACGTCCTGTTTACTGTATTTTTTTGCGTATATTTATAATCATTACAATATAAACTGACGTCAAATTATATTCTAAGCTATTGACTGGATAATTAGCTGTTTATTGTGTCTTACTTTTTGTTTGGAAATGTAAATTCGTCATCACTAACACATCTGTTTGTGAGAGGCGTTTATGCGTTGAAGTGTAACGTTAGTGATCCGGTTTATTGTTATTGGAAATTGGATGGTTAGTTTTTAGACTATTATTGTTGATTTCAGTAGTTTTTTTGTCTAGATCTAGTGAAATAGATTGTTAGTTAGGCCTAGATGATGTAGGGTTTTATCAAATGAGAGTGAGTGGACTTTTGTACACGCTCTATAATAACTACCGTAGCAGGGTTTGGCAGCCTTGAAAAAACTACCGCCTTGAAAAGGGTTAAGCAATCAGGTTAATTAAGAGAAAAATATTCTCAAATTCTGCCAACCGAAAAAACAAGTTGGAATTTTATTGCTTTAGATCAGTCATTTTATTGATTTAGATAGAAAAAACTGAATTGTCAATCTGAACATTCTACTAAGCTAAGAGCCTAGACTTTATGGACTCACAATGAAAATAAGGATTAAAAACTTCCATGAACTACGCTTAAGAGTTTAAAACTTTTCTACATATTAACTCTTGAAGTTTAAACTAGTTACTTTTGCAACCATTTGATAAAATACCAGGCTGTCTAATTTTCTTCTAAATTTATTGCTTATTCTACACTCTTCAGAGGTTGTTTCTTTTTTACCATTACCAAGCTAAAAAGCTTTTACCATAAAATCATAACCAACCAAAATAAAAGATAAAAGTAATAAAATGTAAAATTCTTGAAATAAAACACATGCAGCATACTACGTATTTCAAAAATCTCCTTAGCAGCACTTAAACCTTTTACGGTTTATTATTTTTGACCGAAGTACATATTTTTTATTAAAAATTCTTATTGTGTCTTGTGAAAAGTAGATTAAAGAGAAAAAACATTGATTAAACCTATTTTAACCCATTGGCTATTGAAAAAATGTACACTTTTGAAGCCTGCTGGTACTGAATTATATGAGCATTTATCAGGGTCTTAATAGACCCTGATAATGGCCACATTCTAGCGGTGAACTAACAAACTACAGCGATATTTCGCAGCAAATATCAACACAAAATGCATGTAATTTTACAGCAATGATATATCACGTCAGTCGCAGTTTTTTAGCACTTTTACAGCGGAAAGATATATCACGTCAACACCCTCTTTAGCACTTTCTCCATTTATATTGGCATAAATTGTTAAGGAGTTAAAAAACCACCAGACCCAAGAAATACCAGCGATGAGCTCACCAGGCGATGTAGTGTCGCGAGTCTATTCGCACTGCATTTCTATAGCAGCTCATCGCTTTCTCCAACTCCTCAGTGACCACGTACTCATGCCCAAGTAGTGTGTAGGCATATGCAAAGTTGTGGTCCACCTGATAACATTATGTTATTGTTATTGTTGAAGTTCCTAAAATTTCATCTGATACACCTTAATAGTATGAAAAACTATTCAATAACCTTAATTAGGAAGAATCTTTTTCAGGTAAATTTAAAAAATTTAATTTATAAAAATGAAGGTTAAAAGGTTTATGATTTTTGCTTACTTTTCAACTTACTAAATTTCTATTTGAATAATGCTTCAGAATTTATATTTTACAAATTTGCCTGAAAAACTTAAGCAACGGTTATGACCCAAGTTTTATTCAGATACTGGGAAATGATTTGTAATTAAAATATTTTAAGCAATCGCATGCCTTAAGAAAATAAAGTATTCCTAGGATTGGCACATCTGCGTTCTAGCTAAATCCATTCACCTGTACAGCTCTATGCATAAACTTGATGGCTGTGTCATGCTCCTTATGTAAACTGAAGCAGTTCCCGGCAGCACACCAGGCCTGTGGGCTGTGGCGGTCCAGAGATATTAGATCCTGTGCCAGCGCGGACAGCGCCGACTCCCGCTGAAGATGCCACAGCGCCGTACTGTAAAGGTCCATCCCCTCCATACGGTACGGCTCACGCTCTCGCACTTGTGAGAAGTAACTGAAAAAAGCCAGACCCAATTGTAGTTCATCTGTAATGGCCTAATATTGTTTCGATCAACACATTACTTCAATAGCCCTCACTAACAGTCTGAAACACTAGAGCAATCTATGAATATTGCATTCTTAAATCTTTTTTGATTGCTTTCACACCTTTAAGGTCACTGAGTTTAATCTAGTATGATCCACTAAATTACATATTTTAACACCAAAGAAGACGTCTTTATAAGCTTGATGGAAACACAGTACGTTACCTTAAGACAAGATTGTATGATTTCCACCATCTCCTTTATTAAAGTTCCAAATTTCACAAAAATCAGGGGCCAGAAGACTACAAGAAACTCCACTAGCCACCGCCTTTGATCAGTATGGTGTACTTGTAATTTTTTTCTAATCCTTGATATCAAAATTTGTGATTTACAAGTATCCAGCCACTCTACGTTACTCTAAGATGGTACAGTATACAGTGTTACTTGACAAACAGTTTGGCATTATATTTTTCCCCGTAGTTATGAAAACATTATTCTCTGAAAGTTCCATGCTCGATCACCAATTGAATGCTAAGGTGGTACACATCGTCCAAGTGTTTTAAGTTGCAGGCTTTGCTCAATACTTGAAAAACTACGTCAATGAAAGTTGTGCTTACTACACGGCCTTCTGGTAGTCGGTGAGCTCGAGGTAGGCCCGCCCCAGCAGTCCGAGGACCCAACCTGTGTTGTACTGCTGCGGTGGCAGTGACGTCAGACAGTCGATGGCCTTGCGACACTGGAACTGTGACAGGTGGAGGTACGCTGTGCCCACCTCTCTTAGCAGAGACAGCAGACCCTCTGCAACAAGCAGCACAGTTAGGCTAGGACAGGTGACTTATCATGGCCATAATTGTGGGAAATGAACATATTTATTTTATGTTAACCCATTGGAGTAGACATGTGAGCTGGACTCAAGAAGCCGAGAACAGATCAATCGTTTTTTCTCAAAATATTTAGTTTATTTTACGATTAGGCCTATTCAATGTTAATTCATTTTTAAAACCACGTGTGATTACGTTTTATACGATAATGAATACTTTTTTTGCTATTTAAATATTTTTTTAACTGTAAATGTATAGTTTTTGCATAGCTGGAGGTAACATCCATAAGTGCCCATTAATGATTTAAAGTATCCCACCTGACGGAGGGTTCATATGTCAAATTAATGATCTGGTTGAAAAAAATGTGCCTTAAGTTTGGGAGAAGAAAAGTTTAAAGTTGATTTTGGTTAACTTTACCAACACCCAAGCCCAATAGAGGAATTCTATCGTATGCATTGTTTCGCCCAGAGAGCACTCACCTATAGACTGCTTCTGCATGCCCAAGTACTGCTGGTTCATAGCCACACAGTTCATCTGGCTACTTGTGTTGTCCCCTCCCACTATAGACTCGGATCGGTCTCCCACTACTCCCAGCCGATTCCGTTCGTTCAAGTCTTGAAAGTTTGTTTTGTTCAGATTCGCCTTGGCCAATCTAGATGATTTTGTTTTCCTTGATGGTGACTTTGGTGTTGCGAATTTGTTTCGGTTAGGGCTCTTGTTGTTTTCCTGGAAAAAAATTTCTTTGGTATAATTTTAATTGTGATTTTTCTTTTAGTATAAATAGATAGACCATCATACTTTCATCCAATACCTCCTCCAAAATAGTAAAATGTTTATTGTTAAATATAAGTCATTGTAAATAATTATATGTATAAATTACTTTAGAAATACTTTGTGTAACCTAAACCTACAAGTTTTTTTTAAATACAACATTTATTAATTATCAAGCTTAAAAGAACTGATATGCCCTATGTCATTGAAGTTGTTGATCTATAGCAACAGTAATCTAATAAGCAGCAACAAGGCAGCTGGCTACTGGTGAGACTGTTAACCGGTGGTCATAACATTCTCACCAGTTATCTGTTGTTACAATTGAACTAATTTTTTATCGGGACTAAGAAAAAGGTAATGGATAATGAGAATTAGCCAGGAAAAACATTTCCAACTAATCCAGCTTTCAGGTTTAGGTATCAAGCTGGTGTTGAGTCCCAGACAAGCAACAATAGTCACCAATCTATCCTAAGTGGAGTCAAGACAATATAAGGCGACAAGCAGGACAAAAAGTTACGGGAAAACCGGTTCATTTTGACTGGTCAAAAAATCTACTCTAATTACTTTAACATTCCTTGACACCATTTAAGGTTTCGTAATGCTACCTCTAATACTAATTTACTTTTATATTGAATTTCTCTCAATGTTTAAACAATTTTTTTGTTAAATGTTTTATTTTTTACAGTCCAAACATGATATGTGGACCAGACCAACCTAGTGTAATACTGATTGAGCCTACAATCACATACGCAACGGATCAACCAATAACACACACCTTGACGGAGTAGCTGTTGGTGAAGAGACGTGACGACCTGCGCACGTTCTGTGCAGTGTTGTTGAGGGGGCCGGGCGCTGGCGTCGTGCTGGGTGTGGTTAGCACGTGCGATGTATTGCACGACTGGGAAAACACCGTTGTCTTGGACTGTTGAAGCGGTGTATCCTTGCGGGTAATCAACTGCTGCAGAACACATTGCAACCGGATAACTAAGCTGTTACCTGGGAGTAACTAATAGTGCTACCCTAAATTCATTTTATTTAAAAGCTGTCTTTTCTACCCAAAAATATTACAGAAAATTACAGATGCGGGGGGAATATTGAATGTTCAAATTGACTATCAATTCATGCTATTCTATTTTCCTAATTACAAACAGTTCATCAAAAATTTAACAGTGGGATTAATTACTTTCAAGTTAAAATACAAACTTGTCTCATATTTGCTATAGTACGAATTTAAAACCTTAATATCGGTTAAATACGACAGATGGCCTATACACTAATTTACCACATTAACAAAGTATTTACAAAATATTTCTGAAGAACCCTGGTTAATAATTTTAAAAAATCCAAAAAGAATTTGTTATTTTTACTCATAAAAAACTAAATGTGACTAAATAAAAATTATAAAATATATGTTTTGTCCATTTTTTTATACTTAATATTCAACATGACAACTCGCGAGGATGCCTTTGTGAACTCTCGTGAATTTAATGAGTTTGCTGTAGTGTTTTGAATGATAGTGGATTAATAAAACAATAATTTCAGATTCCAATGAAGAACCACAAAATGAAAGTGAAAGTGAACAACTACTGACTTGGAACTAGGCTATGAAGCATTGAGCGTTTTAGAAAAACATAACTTATATTGTACAAAAAGTAATACATAAATGATTTTTACACTTCTATTTAAAGAAATAAATTTTGCATCCAAATATATGTAACTTTACACTCAGAACTATCAAAACACCATTTTCATTCACCCTTTATTCACAAAAAGTGTCAATTTAAAAAATGATTACGATGTTCATACAAAAATATTAATAAATAACTAATATTAGATTTAAAATACATGTCATTTAAAAAAAATTATTCCAGAATCAGAAAAAAACATAAGTTTTATGTTCTTAGGATGAGTTAATAATTAAATATACTTGTTTTACTAAAACATTACAAATCATGCATTTTTAATATGGACCTGAAGGTACATCAGACAACACAGTTATTTGGTCATGATTGGGTTAAGTCATTTTTACACAAGCAGAAATATTTGTTAACACGAACAGGAAAAAGTAAAACTTACTCGCTTGGCCAATGTCTTCTGATCGTTAGCCTCCGTCAGAGTGGAGTTGGTGCCGAAGAAAACGGGAAGAGGAGACGGATAAATGTCCTGGGGGGACCATTCTACCAGAGGCATAACGCCGAAACTGAAACATACGTCAATCTCATCACAAATGAATCCAATGTAACTAACTAGACAACTCATTCTTATTATAACTATTCTTTCTGTCTTATCTATTCATTTGAACCTGATAAATGGACATGTGCTATAAAATTGACATTAAATTGTGATTAAGAATTTTATCATACTAATAGATACCAAGATTCATCTCGCACACATTTGTCGGTATCATTTTTAAAACAGGCTGAACAATTAAATTTTACTGACTTGCTAAACATGAAAAATGTAAAAAGTTAAAAAAAGCTCACTATGTTATGGCAATCTCTTACAACACCTAAATGTAATCGAGTATATAAAAAGCACTCACCTAGGGGTTAGGGGAGAGACACTAGCTCCTGAGAAAGCCTTTCTGAATCCTGAAGTTTTTGCTGTTCGCAAAGGCAACATGGGACTATCCTCAGGAGAAAAAGGTCGAATTCCACTGCATTCAATCTTATTACTTGTTAAAATATTTCCTATTTGCATTGGTGTCCTGAAAAAGAACACACAATAATTTGTTTATGTAAAATATTTCAAAAAGAATTCTAAATTTCACCAGTGAAAAGTTTGGAGTCAGTATTGTTTATGGAATCAGTATTAAAATATGTAGGTACTATTGACAAACTATAATTAGCTCAAAATCTAATAATTATTATAAAAAATAATTCACAGAGAAAACTGGAACAGCAAGAAAAATCAAAAAGCCGACCCTCACAGACCTGGAAAATAACCACTAGTCTCCACAGTAGCTTTCCGAAAAATAAATTTGAAGTAATACAAAAAAAACTCCTTATTTTTTTGCATGAGAATTTATATAGGGCTTAACCGAATATATTTGAAAACTTACTGTATGCTCAAATTATTCTCGAGCCCAAATTCCGTAGGACTGTTGGAAGCGAAGGGGTTTTGCGTTCCTGTAATGTGACTGAGGTTGTCAAGGTGGCACATGGAGAAAATCTTGTTTGGGTCGGGCTTTTCCCCATGCCGGCACAATTGTTCATACGAGTGCCACAGGAACGGATTCAGTTTGAGAGCTCGTCGATATGCTTCCACACCGCGACCTGTGCGCTCCGACGAACAGCACACTCGCCCGATTACACCTAGAGCGAAGCAAGACAAGTTGCCAAACTCAGCCGTGATCTCGTCTAAACTGCGTGTTCGTGTGGCATCTCCCCCTGTGAGTATGGCTTCCGCCTCTGCATTTCTGAAAAAATTACGCAATCATTATACAAGAATTTTTTAAGGTAGTAAAAAATAAGGATCCAAAAATGTTAAAGCTGCTGCAAGGTAATTCACAGCTGATTTCCTTCAGACCACACTGAATCCAGCACTGTTACAAGAGGTGTGCGAAGACTCGAATCATAAAGCTTTTTAACAAGCTTATTAAAGCTCGTAAAAAAGCTAAAAAAATTCAAAATTTGAAAAAAACTCAAAATTCGAGCTGAGCTTTTGCCAAGTAAAAACACTCTTAATTTATGCCGTAATCTTAAACAGCTCTGTTCATACGGTCTTTTTTACATCTTTGAGCGTGATGAATTCAGATAGAAGGAAGAAGTAATGTTGTTACTTATTTTGAGATGTCGTAATAAGAAGCGAAACAGACGACATTGTTCTCAATCAGATGTCTTAACCAAGAAATCAGCTGTAGCGTTGCCGACTCAACATGATCTTGAATAGTATTCTTCAAGATGAATACAGAGTACGTGTAAATGGAGTAGTACGATCAGACACATAGAAAAAGTAGACCCATGTTTTGTTTAATATCTTCTACAATTGAGTATTTCTCCTCACTCAAACTATTTTTAGTATTATTTGTAAGTAAATCAAATAAAAATATTAATAATAAAAATTGAATTTAATTATAATTAGTTAATAGTTTAGTTTTAATAATGGCTTCTTTTTGTCATCAACTGACAGACTCCATTGCCTTCCCTAAGTAGCAAAAAATTAGATCCATAGTTTTTTAATATTTATTCAAAAAAATAAACCTTTAGGCTAGGGCTTTAGTATATGAGGAATTATTTTAAATTGTTCATTACAATGGACATCCATCATTAAATGTTTTATCAGTATTACGAATCATAAATGAAAACATTAATTTCGAGATTCTAGTTAAACCGGGTGTAAGCTGTTAGTGATAAGAGATAGGGGACGTGAACAGACAATAGGGTAACAAAATATACGACCTTGAGCCTTGCTCGGGGGCAGGGAAAGAGGGGTTTGTTGGTATGGAACTGACTGTGGAAATATTTTATTTTACGGTCAAATAATTTCAGTTAAACAATAGTTATATAATATATTTTTACTATTTGCAGTCATACGTTATTTTTTTTTAATTCTTGGTTTCATTTTAAGTCTTGTCAAGACCTACAAAAATTGTAAGTTATTAAAAATCTTTCCATTTTACTCTTGTAGCAAGCGTGCCTCACTTTTTTAGCGAACTTTGCTATGTTGATATAATCTATAATATTATAAAGAAGAGGTGGTTTCTGTATGTTTGTTTGTGGGTTTGTGTGTTTGTGGGTTTGTTGTGGCAAGTGAATGCGAAAAATACTGAACCGAGCGGTTTGAAATTTTAGGCAAAGGTAGATCTTAAACTCATGCAACACATAGGCATACTCATTTCCTTAAAATCCTCTCGGGCTACGCCCTGTGAACGTCCTAAGTTTCAATGTTTACATTTTTAGAGAATGAAAACATAAAATTACTTGAATGTCAACAGCTGTGAATACTAAAATTTGACAGTTCGAGAAGAAGAAGAAAGAGCTGCCGTGACCGTCTGAGGTTTCAATATTTACATTTTCTAATGACAACATCCGTTTGCACTATATTTTGACAGTTCAGGAAGAAGAAGAAAAATAAAGTTGATTTTTCAGATAAACTGCTGGATCGAAATTAGTGAATTATTTGAAATAGCGGAATGGTAGATTTTAAGTTTTTTCCGACGACTGTCTCTATTACATTAATCCTTATCCTTTCCCAATATTTGACATATGTTACTTTGAAATGTTGTAGACATTCCTGTTTTGTCATTTTGTAAACAATGAAGAATTAATTAACAATACCTTAAATGTATCAGTAGAGCCTACACCTTTCAGCCTTTTTAGCCCGTGCGAAGAACGGGTACTTTGGCTAGTAGGCTTATACATAGATAAAGTTAATTTTAAAAAATCTTTGGAAATTGAAAGTTATGAAACTAAATTATAAACTGTACAACTTGGTGAAGTATCTAATATATTTTTAGCTTTAATTTCAAGGTTTTACTGTCTTCAGTTAGATTTTCGCCTAACAGGAAATTTTGTCACGTTGTATTGATTTGAAACGGAACTCTTTTCGTTGTATCAAATCGAAAATTTTTTGTTCTATCGCACACCCCTATCAGATCAGGTGAAGGTTTGTAAAAGCTCGGCTCGAAAAAGCTCGAGCTCGGGAATTTTTTTAAAAGCTCGGCTCAGCTCGAACTTAGAATTCCAGGCCCGCACATCCCTAAATGTTACCAACTAGTCAAAAAGTAAGAAAAAATCCCATATCCGTTCAAAGGTTTTCTGTTACAGTAATTAAAATTAAAAGACTACTTTATACAGAATCCCTAGACTCTAATAACCTACAAAACATAATCTTAAAATTTGAAAATTTTAGTAATTTCTTGTTAACAAATATTATTGGGTGATGTATAACATTGTTAAAACTCGTAAGTACCAATTTCACTGAATAGGATTAAATAGAATGTTTGTATTGTAGGTATACACCATTTGGAGTAAACCAAGAGTACTAATTCAACATTTCATTAGTAGCCAGCCAGCTCTAAGCCTGCAAATCATTTTTTTAACCTGATATTTAGATTATGCATAGATTGTGTTTGACTTACTTCTGGAGATCAAGACAACAACGTGCCATGAGGTATTTACATTGAGCCGATATAGGTCCTTTATCCCTGAGTATGTTGTAGGCTTGAGCCGGTTTGCCACTCCGATAATAGCAGGTGGCCAGGAGGAACAACGTTTCATCTGACTCCACTGTTATCAAAAAATTCAAGTCTATTAGGATCCTGCCATTTACAAGAACAACATTTTGATTAAGATGTGATTAAGTTAAAACAATTACAAGTAAGGACTAGTAATATAAAAACGGCTTTATGACATTATTACAGTAAAAGACACACATATTCCTGAATAAGTTGGGTAGCATTGATCTAATTGAACGTGTGAATGTTCATATCTTAATCTAATCTAAATTTTCAATATCTTTTCATTAACCATTTCATATCATATTGGCTAGAATTTTTTGTAATTTTTACACTGCTCAAATTCTTTGAGAAAGACAACTAAATTAGGTTAATCAAAGATCTTGGATAATCATAAATTTACTCATACTAACAGTGATTTAAATTAACTGTATATGCCTGATCGATTTTTTTCAAAACATGTTAAAATTAGAAATGTGAATTACATGGGAAATTTAGGACCTGGTCAGATTAGGTTAAAAACCACAATTATAAGGAATTCATTTTCCTTACCTTCAGCTCTGAGACGTTCAGCCAAAAATATTGCATCTCCATAGCTATAATTGTTTAAGCAATGCCAAATGGCAGCCTGAAATATAAAGCAAAGTTTGCAAAAATCATGACAAACAATTTTAACACAGTATAACCTCACTACCACAACTAACAATACACATCAACAATACCTTGATATTGAATCTTATTTTTCAATCCCAATGAATTGACCAAACCAGTCGAACATACGCAGGGACGTACAGTTTACTTGGTAGCAGTCAGTCGCTTGGGTCAATTGTTAAAATATCCTTTAATGTTTAAGTCACATTTAGCATAATTTCCAGTGTCTAGCAAATATTCATAAGTAAATTTGTGACTTTTCCCATAGATTTTCAGACATTTAACAAAGTAATAATTCGTAGTGAATTGTCTAATAGTGATGATTAGGGAAAGAGTGTTAAAGACCAGAAGGAATTACTTGACCAGAGATCTTTTTTATCCAATATTATAATACAAGCAAGGTTTATATACTTGCAGAAGGATCTCGAAAACTGCTCTACAGAGTTTCTTTAAATTTTGAAAACAACTAACTGAACTTCTGAGTAAAAAAAGTTCTAGATAGGTGAAAGATCTAATGCCCTGTAAAATTCCTTTTCTTGTAATATTAGAGTTTAATGTAAAAAAAAATTAACATTGACCTTCTAGAGATCCAAATGTTAACAATATGAATCAAAACATCTGTTTATAAACAATTCACAGTTGTTGAGTAAACAAAATGCTTCATCAAAATACAAGGGTTTGTCCAAAACAAATATTTAAATTTTCTCTTCTCACGAGAAAGTGGTAAGTCTACTCTAGTGAGTGATGACTACTAATGTAGTTTGACTTAAAAGAAAAAAAACAAATAGGCAGATGAGTTAAAACAATGATAACATAACTCAAAAAATGTAAAATACCGCATCAAGTTTAATAACTAAAAAAACATAATAAAAGAGGAAAACTGGTATGCCTAACAAAAAACAAAAATTAAAAAGCCTGCTGAATTTAACCTAGTCTGCCTATATTAATTTTCCCAAAATTCAGAGTGATTAATAGATTGTACCTTATAAGGTTTTACATGAGTAAAGCCTTTGAGGTTAACCCATGAGTGTTAAAGCTAAAAGATTAAAAATTACATCCTTGTTAAATGTAAACCGGTCACTCAGAACTTATTGTTACTACCTTACTCAAATTATCAGCATATAACAGATGTCAGTAAATACATACGGAAGTGTGGCCTAGTTTGAATTTTGGGAATGGTGTCAGATAAATAAATAAATCAATATATATGTATAAGTATATATATACAAATATATATAGGCTATATGTGTGTATATATAAACCTATCATTAACCCTCTAACAGGTAAAGGCGTTTTTATATAGTATTAAAGAGGAAACAATGCACAGTCCAGTCATCATATGTTCAGTCGTATTTTTTGAAAAAAAGGTACGTTTGTAAGTATGAACTCTTGGGGTTTGCTTTTATTTAAGTGCATCAGCGCTGTTTTATGGTTATGCTTTTACGTGAATGCTTACTTTATTTATAATATAAACTATCAAGTAGCCTATTGTATAGCAGTGAAAAGTCAATTGTGGTCGAAATACTAAAAAATTAAAAAACATTGTTGGTGAAATACTCATTTTGGCTATCTTTTTTAGTATGGAGGACACAAATTACCATGAAACAGGAACTAGGCTACACTAAAAGGAAAAAAGGAAAAGAAAATTTGTTGTTGCAACCATACAGGAGGATTTCCATCTTACATTTTTTTAAGTACACTATAAAAATATTATTTTTGAATAGGCTTTTTCATTCTGAAAAATGAATACTAAACATAATTTGTATGGTTTTTATGCTGGACAATCTTATATTTATTATGTTGTTTTACTAAATGGTTGCGTGGCGGTCAAAAAAACCTTACCAGTACGGGAAATTATGATTACCAGTTGGACATACACACATAATACAAAGCCTCCACTACTATAACTGAGTTGGGCTATGGAACAAAAACTCCACCCCACAAGAAACTTACGAGAAAGTCAAAATTGTCTCACACCTTTATTCAAATCTGCATGTAGAAAGACAAACATGGGCTTTGAAACAAGTGGCTGGTAGTGTTAGGTCATTTAGGGCTAGGCCTACCTCCTACTCAAGCCATAACAGGCCATGAATTAGATCTTTCATATCTTGTAACTTGAACTACCCGTGTGTTTAAATTGGTTGAACCAAAACACTTTAACAGGTCCTATTTATGACAGGGATAATTAAATATTAAAATTTAGACTTCATATAGAGGTTTTTGGTAAATGAGAAAGGAAAAGCTGATACCACACAGCCAGCTGCTATTATTGAACGTTTATATAACATCCTAAGTCTATTTATGGTATAGAAGGGCAGCCCATGATTGATCTCGATTTTAGGGAGTGCAATGCAAATTTAAAAATAAATTTTAATAATAACAAAGCTGTGATTGACAAGCATTTGGTAAATAAATTCACGAAATTAGAACACACCCATTCATCGTTGTAAAACATTTTATTATTCTTACCTGTACAGGCTCCACGATCATCTTAAAGGATCACTTATTCCACTAAGAACTGAATAAAACTGTAATTATTACTTCAGAAGAGAAACCAAGACCAAATAAATGTTTCTGTGGGGAATGTAATGATACCACTTCACCTCACCTACCCAGTTACAATACTATGGCCACCATCTTGGAAACGGGAACAAACAGACTAACTTGATCAATTTCCAAATATTGTCAATGACCTTCAACGGTTTCTATATTCAAACTCTTAGTAGAACTTCACGAAGCGTACTATAACAAATGATCATATCGGATATAAGCTAAAATTTAAATTTTTAATAGCCTATACCATAAAATAATTAATTTGTTACTCTTAGTGCAATAACTCATTATAATGACTGGGACGGTGGCGACGTCCTGTAATCCAGCTACTTGGAGGTCACGAATTGTGGATAGTTGCGAGAGATGGTTGGTGGATGCAGTGTTCTCTGTGTGGATTAACGTCCGCACTATTGAATACTACATCAATCCACAAAGACCATCCTCATAATTAGACCAATTCGTAATTCAGAGGCCATGGTTCGGATTCCACGTTAAACTGTAGGTCCATTAGTTGCTATCGGCTGTTGGGCTATTAATTAACAGTCCTGTCTAAGGAACATGTCAGCCTTAGTCAGTAACAAGACTACAAGATCGCGCCACAATCATCCTACATTCATCCTCATTCATACTTGGCTTAAAATACCTACTTGGGTAGGTCGCCATTTCAGTTAAAAGTATAAAGTAAGTAAGTAATGAGTTACATTCCCTACCCGCTACCGCGGTGCATCTTATCCAACTCTTGGTTGAGTGTCTACGTGCCTTTGTGCCTGTCACATATCAGGGTCTAATTGACATTGTACGTTCATTTAAACCATCCAAGAGCCCTAATGTCTTTGGCATGTCTACTTACATGCTGAGAGAGGTTGTGGATGTTGTCGCTGGCCCCTTAGCCTTTGTTGTAAGACTGCTTGGGACGTGGAATCTTTGCTGTTTTTCTGAAAACATATAAAACTGTCCCTCTCTACAAGTAGGGGGACCACTCTTTTGACTGGGTTGGGGGCGACGTCCTGTAATCTAGCTACTTGAAGGTCACAAATTGTGGATAGTTGTGAGCGATGGTTGGTGAGTGTAGTTGTAGTGTTCTCACTATTGAATACTACGTTATTCCGCAAATACCATCCTCATAACTAGATCAATTTGTAATTCAGAGGCCGTGGTTCGGATTCCACGTTAAACCGTAGGTCCCTTAGATGCCATCGGCTACTAATTAATTAACAGCTATTAATTAACAGTCCTGTCTAAGGAACGTGTCAGCCTTAGTTAGTAACAAGACTACAAGATTGCGCCACAATCATTTTACACTCAATCCTCATTCATACTTGGCTTAAAATACCTACTTTGTGGTGTGGTCGCCATTTCAATAATCTAATCTAATCTTAACAGCTATATGCCTATTTCTGTGACACCAGTCTTTGGCAAAGTGGTGGAAGCAGTCATAAAACCTCAGCTTAAAGCCTTTTTTGAGAGCAATTACCTCTTTTCCAACATATAATTTTAATTCCGTCGAGGCAAGTCAACTGTTCATGCTGTTGCCACGATTGTCAAGAGTATTTGAAAACCGTGAGTTCAATCCTAACTCTCTGTGACTTGAGTCGAGCCTTCAACACTGTGTCTCACAAGATTCTGGTCCAAAGGCTCGATTTTTATGGTGTAAGGGATTCTGCTCTCTCCATCCTTCGCTCCTGTCTTGAGGGGACATATCAGGTTATGGCTGTTGATAGTGCTGTCGACCAAGCTACCTGTCAACATTGGTGTCCCAAAGAGGTCAGTGCTTGGACCTACCTTGTTTATCATTATGATTGATGATCTCGACAATCTCAGAACAACCTTGATGTTTGCTGACGACGTGTCACTTCTCTGCTGGCCCCAGCCTCAATGATGTCCTGCAATCATCTGCACATCATCTTGAAGCAGCTACATCCTGGTTCCTTGCTAAGCGTTTTTAACTGAATGAGACCAAGACACGGAAGATGTCCTGTAAACTCTCTAGACAGGATGTTGAGTTCTAAGACCCTGTAAAACTCCTGGGATTTACCATTGACCTCAAGTTGAGCTGTGCCTGACTTTAAGTAGCCGAATAATAGAATGTCAAGAGTTTGTTTTCTTCTTCTGAAACTAAGAAGCTGTGTGACGCGGGACTATACCTGCTGATGGCCCACCATGCCCTTTTTTACTGTCAAGTGACGTATGGACTTCTGCTGTGGGGCCACTCATTCGAGTTGGAGGAACTCGGTCGCTGAACCTTTTTGCCCTTCAAGGCTATGATACTAACTACGCACATAACAGCGTGATAACCTTTTCTCCACACGGTTGGGAACATCCTGTCACCTCACATCGACCTCTTCATAATCACAGCTGAAGCAGCCAAAAAGTTGTACTTGAGTTTGAAAGAGCCCGATGCCTGAGCATCCGGAGATGCACCATTGTCAATTATATTTCAATTTATATTTCAACTTATTTGCCAATTCTTTATTATGTTGTTTAGCTGCAAAGTATTTGTTGTATATTAGCTACGTTATTCTGTATTTATTTATATATCTAACTATTTATTGAAAGCACAAATTATATCTATGTATCATTTTTATATTATTAAGGTTGTTACGCTTGTATTGTATTTTTCTTGTCATAATTCCTTATTCATAGTGTATTTTAAGTATCAATCAAATTTAGTCACTAGTTCACTTTGTATTTTTTGCATTGTAGACCAAATTATGTAAAAACCTGAATTTGAAAATGGTGTATAACGTATGCAAATCAAATAAAATCAAATTCTTCCTGAAATAATTTTTGGGTGTACAAGCTTGTATCATATGTAGTTAGGAAATTTAGTATTGTTGTCTGTATTGATATAACTCTAGAAACTAAGATATTTAATTTGTGATAAAAGTAGTAGAAGATAAATTGAATAAAACGAGAGTTTCCAAAATTATGTTAAAAAAATAACACTTATTTTTACATTACCGTGCACACATGCAATGTTAATAACATACAATAACTTACTTTTTGGAAAATAAGAATTCAATTATTGTCTTTTGATGTAAAAAAAATATCCTGTTAGCCATTACAATGTTACGTCATCATCTTATAACATAAACATCAAGCATTCAGAAGTAGCAGTACACTGTTGCTCGAGATAACGTAGGGCGATGTCTAGCTACACTCACAGTGCATCATACTTCATACTTTCATCACAATAGATTCGATTCTCAGGGTCCAACTCTTTATGATCACATTTCGGAGAACTACTTTTCAAACATTTGAGTTCATCTCAAACATCTTCATCTCAACAGGAAATGGAAAGAAATAAAACATCATGAACACAGTTCGGCCAGTAAATTTATTTGCCGATATATACAATATACACAGATATACATACAATGATAACACAAGAAAACATTTAATTATAACACATACACAATATTGTTGAGAAAATAACACAGTAGTACGCAAACTAAATTCTTCACATTTTTTAGATGGCTGAATTGCAATCTGAAAAATATTTACAAGTACTTAATTGAAATTTTATTAGCAAGATGATTACAAATGTATTTTTCCTTCATCTTTGACATTGAAATGCTAAATTCAGTTTATATTAATAGTTCTTCAATAAAAACATTAATTATTTTAGACAAATATATTATAATTATGCTTTAGACAAAATATTTTATATAAAAATACAAATCGATTGTCTAATACCAAGCAGATTGAAAAAATTAAAATTGTTTGATTAGTAAAAAATATTTCATAAGTGAAATATTTTATAGCAAAAGAAAGAAATATTTCCATGCTTATAATTGAATTTAATTTTAAAAGCTGAAGCATGTTTCTTTATAATTGCTTGCATTAGAACAACCCAATAATTGATTAATGCTCAAAACTGAACTTGTTATTAAATTATGTAAAATTATTTATTGTCTTTTATTACTTTCATTTCTAGTCACTCATTTACAAAATGGCTGATAAACAATACAAGTGAAAATAGCACCTCCAAACAGGATTACAGTATTAATGTAACTTAAAAAAAATTGATTCATAAAGAGGCCTTTTAAGTATATGATAGCTTACAAGATTATGCAGGAAATTTTGGTCTAAAAAAAAGAATACTGTATTCAAATCTAATGTTGACTTTAAGAAGTATTGACAATTCTCAATGTTAATAAATGAATAAAAGAAGTACAAATTATTTTTTCCTCCATGCAATATATTGTTGCTTTTTACTCTTTGTAACGAGAGTTGCTGTAATAATTTAACCGTGGTACTTTTTCTCTATAAAGAGTAAATTGATCACTTTACCCCCTTGAGGGTAAAGTAAACACATAACAATAACCTTGACAGTCTGGTAACACTGTAATACAAATAACAGAACTCAAACTCGGGGAAAAATCAATTATTTTATGAGGTATTGAGGTACGTATATGAGGTACGTACACGGTAAAGCAAGCCACGGTGAAAGACTTTTTCAAAACATAAGTCATACTGAACTGTATATTAGTTCAGTTTTTTAATACATTACAGTATTTAGTTTTATTTACTTATAAAGTAATAACTATCTAATGTTATTTGTTATTTACGTACCGATTGTACCATTTACATTTCCAAATTTTAACTTTTTGTTTCTTATGACAGTTAACTTTCTGAAAGTATGTAACTAAAGTTTTCATTTTTGTTCTTATTTTTGTTTCATTGTTTGTTGTTTCATTTTTGATACAATAAAAAAGTGCATACATTATTATCAATACTGGTACAGTACAGTAGTGCTATCGTAAAATACAGTTCAGTAGCTGAGTGCAATTTATTATGGTGTGTTTTAACTTGTTTTAGACGCTCCGGTTTTTTTTTATGCGTGTTTTGACAAAACCGCTTTTGCTCAACAAAAACAATTTTGCCGTTTTGCCAAAATTTACAAATATTTTCTCAACTCCCGATGGTCCCAATTTTTCGTAATCTGGACCGGACGTCAGCCACATGAGTGACAGTCTACTGTAATTTCATACTCATTTTACCACTAATGTTTATTATTACATGAATTTATAAAAAAAATAGTATTACACAAATTTTTTAATTACTATACTTACTTATCAATATATTTGGAGGTTTTTATTAAAATTATTAATTAGTTTATTTTTGGAAATTATTGTCGTTTTATCAAATCCCAAAGAGAAAAATTGAACAAAAATACATTTAGAACAACTAAATGTTAAATTATAAATTACCATTGTATATTTTTACTTGTAAGATGATAAATATAAAATAAAAGTAGCCAAAAATCATAAATTCCAATACAGTATTGTAATATTAAATGCTCACATCACATAAAATTCCATTTGCTTGCATGAATATTTAATATTCTTGAATAAATGTAACCGTACAAATATACAAAATACAGTCAAGCCACTGCCTTTTAAGCGTACAAGATGAATCCTACGCTAACAGACAAGCTACGTTTGACAGCCTGTCGTACAAAAGCTATACCTGTATAAATGCAACATTCGGGGCAAAGTTCATATGGTAAGTAAACAGACAAATGAGAAACAGATTAAGGTAAGAAGTTAAGAGGTAGGTTACACAGAGTAACGGAATATATCCTACAATAAAAATATATTGAATACTTATTTTACGGGTGAAACTTTAGCCTAGTAAATACTCGTATATAAACATATAAATAATATACCGGAGGTAAAATTGTAAATAACCGGGTAAATAAATATAATTCTTAAAACTTGATATGCAATGTTAGTTAAGTTTACACTATGGAGTTGAGGTCTACTCTTTTCTGTTGTGGTTGGCTTCATCTTTTGTGAAAGAATAAATTTAGGAATGGTATTGCACTCTCTATTTAAAAGTATAGTAGCTTCATGTTGACAACTCAGAATTTAACGAAACACAACACGTGAGTTATTCTCATAGAAGAGCTGAAGAAAACTTAAAATTAAAAAAATAGGGAACATTCTAAAATCCATTTGTAACAAAAAATTAAATGTGACTCAGTAGAAACCGGTTGAGTGTATAAGAGCCTTCATCCTCATTCAGGTGAAAGAAAACTTCTTCCTTAAGGCGGTTTCACTCCCTATTAAATCCTTATAAAAACATTGTAATACTCTTTACTCAACTTTATATGAAGCATATAAACAACCTTTAGGTAATTAGTCTAAACACAAATTTACATTTTAAGGATTAAAATATTTATTCTTTCGAACCACGCTCATTAATTCATTAACTAACTTTACCAAATAACATCTCTATTAATTTTGTTGGTTCATGCATGGTTCAAAATTCATCCCAAAACTTATATATTAGATTTTCAGTTGAAAATATTTAGACCAGAGTTTCGCAAAGTGTGGTCGCGGACTCCTAGGAGGTCTGCAAGCAGATGTTTTCACAAACCCTCTGAAAAAATATTCTTATCAAATTTATTTCTAATTACTCCCATCCAAAGTTTCTGAAATTAACAGTTTTGGTTTGAATTAAAAAATGGGTATGTAGCAAACTCAACACATGCCAGTGATCAGGAAAATATAGTTTCATTACATACATAAATTATTACTGGGTCTTTAAGTAGATGAAGATTGAGAAACCCTGATTTAAACCAATGAATAAGCTATAGATAAATCCCTCTGGAATCGTGATACAGTAATAATTATTTGTAATGAATTATGAAATTTTAGGTAAAGACTGTTTGGAGTCACAATAAAGGTTGCAATTGAATAAAAAAATATACTTGTCGACCTGCATTTCTGATTCTGAGGAAATACTTTCTGAAAATACTTTTTATATTAACTATTCTAAAAACTAATTAACATTAATTATTACATTTAAACAATGAACAAATCAACAATCCATTAACTTTTGGAGTTTTCTCTTGATTAGGGTTTTACAAAACTAAAATTTATCAGTTAAAAATTTATTTTTACTAAAATATTTATATTAATTCAACTTTACTTTTATCCTTAACATAAAAAAAGTGTCTAGCAATGTGTACACTTTGTTATTTCAGTCAACAGAAAAAGATTCTACAAACAACATCAACCACCAAGTCTTATGTTTAGAGATTTCACATTTACATTATTGTATACATAACAACATGTTTGAAAAAATAGTACAACCATTCTTTTATTCCATTCTTGGAAGACCTTCTGAACATTTTTATCTCCTAACCTTAGATTACAAGTGGCAAGAGAACACTAACATTGAATTCTGGACGAATTTGTTTTTGAGAAAAATGGTTTGCAGTGGTATTGAGCTGGGAATGGCGTAGTAGTAAAAATATTCTGTGTTTAGAGAAATTTTAAAAAGTTATAGTTTGATTTTTCCATTTTTTCCGAATAATTTTACGTTCTGGTTGACCACATACAAGCTGTGAGAACTTTTACCATGATAACATTTTGACATGGGTATGTCTTAACTCTAGGAGGGTATTAGTAATTTTTCAGACCAAAATTTGAAACAGTGACGTCATTTGGTTAGTGACATCATATGGTTGGTGACGTCATCGTTAGGTTATACGAACAGCTGTTTAGACAAACTGAAAACATTCCCATTAGACATATCCACTATCTAACCTATTACCACAGGAAAGTAAATACAAACATTTTGTTCTTCTACCGATGGTTGTTATACCACATGCCGAATTAATATGAATAAACACGATTACTCCATAAATATTACTATGAACTCCAAAACAAATTTTTTATGATGAAAGATACAGCTGATCACCTATGACTTTTCACAGACTATTTTACTCTCCTTAAATGTTTTTCTTTAACTAAACTCACTTGGTAAAAAATTTGGATAATTGGATATTTATTGGTTTCAACACGTTTGGTGTGGGCATACACAATCGTTGCTGCGTTAACCTTTCCCCAGGTCACGTGTACACGATCGTTGTTGCCATTTAATTTTTGCTTAGATATGTCAGTGAGCTGCTTATTGCATGCTAGCACTTCTCCCGGTGCATGTGTTTGTTATTGCGCTCATGGCGGGTGCATTTCTTTCATTTTTGGCGGTGTTACTTTTTGATTCACACATTTTTGCGAAAGCATATGTTTATGTACACATTGTGTATTTGTAAAGAGTAATTACCATTTTGATGAATCGCCCAAAAGGCAAGTTGCGGGAAAATGATGAAAAATAAAAGGTGCCAAGAATGCAGCAAGAGAAATATCAATATTACCCCTTTTGCAGCAGACCTGCGTACTCAGCGAATTTCCACCTCAATAATATAGCAATAATAATATAAGTATATGACAAGATTGATCAATTAACACCTGTTGATAAATAAGAGTATTTGCCTATTCTTTGTAAGATTAACATGGGAATGAGTATGCAGGTTTGCTACTTTGAGGAACACTGAAAGTAGAGATTTTTACCATAAACTATTTTTATTTTGACCATATACCAAGTTTTATCAATATATGGACATAAATATAAGAGTTTGCCTATTCTCTATAAGATTAACATGGGAAAGAGTATGCCCTATTTTTTTAGTACAAAACCCCCCCCAAACTATCTGTTCCGATTGACCGATATGTCTGGTTTAAGAACTCGTCCGAGCAAATGTAGGAATACACGTCTCTACCAAATTTGATCTCAATCGCACCATTTTTATGAGTTATCGTATTCACAGACATATATACATATCAATTTTAACAACTTGTTTTAGGCCTCTGGGCACTTAAAGACGAAAAAATAACATAGTCTTGGGCTTAAGTCTTGCCATGACACCACAGTAATAGCTTCTTTCCTATGGGAAATTTGCTAAAAGGGTTGATGGTCATTGCACCATGTGTGAGGACCACCAGGGATTGTGAGTTCCCAAGTGTTTTGATGACTGGCAGAAGTGAACGTAACATATCAGGGTGAGCTGGCAGTGTTGTAAATAGTATATTTTTACGTTAGTGTAGTATTTTTAAAATTTAAAATCAAATAAATGTGTTTTGACTAAAAAAAGTGAGTTAAAAAAAAAGTATTTGAACTTGAACGATAAAAGTGAAGGGTGTACACGATTGTATAAGCAAAACAATGGCTGTAAATGCTGTTATTTTGGTCCGGATGGCGTTTCTTCACGGTTTTCTACCAAAAGACATCAAATGGTTTATAAAAACGTAAACAAGGTTTTTAGCATATACCATGCTGCATTTTAGCAGCGAACGAGTTAAATTGAAAACGGTTTTAATAATGAAATACATTATGTGCAATTAGCCTTTTATTGCAACTTGCAATTTATATCTTTGCTAGTAGTAGCAAAGCCATATTTTTGTTTCAATACCTTCGCTTTTATTTCCGTCTGTTTGAGCTATCTTAATCAATTTGGATGAACAGAGTTCTCTTACATATACAGTCCTAGGATTTGATACTTTGGAATATAGAATCTGCTGCAATATAGTTATATTATAAATTATTGACAACTGTACAAAACTGGTATAAGTTTTTTCCACTTTAATCTTACAAAAGCAGCAACTGGTCACAAAGTTTTTCTTGCTTTGAATTTTTTGTGGCAGGGTTTCTTATTAATTTCCTTAAATAAGAATACTTTTAAGGTCTTTAATGTCAACTGCGACAATATAAGGTGTAATGAAAACTAGAACTTATATCTATTCTTACACAGAAGTAAAGTAATAATGGGATTATTATTAATTAAGATTCATAAAGAAAGGAAATCTTTTCTGTACATAAGTTAATGAGCTTTCTTCCATAAAAGAAGCAGGTTGATCAACCATTCAGTAAAAGCTCTGTCAGGTCAGTCATTCCCTGATTTTACTCTTCATCTCAACAATTAATATTCCATTTTCGTCTCCAACCCATGGGACCATTGTTAAAAGCTCGAAGAGCTGTAATTTTCAAGACTTCAAGGTCTGAAAGGTTCAACATTTCTCTCAAAATGAGAATGGGAATCTTAAAAATTTTTTCCACAAATCATGCTGAAAAAAAACAGAATTCCACAGTAGTGTCAATAAATACAAAAGAAAAAATATCAATAAGGAAATAAAATCAACAAGAAAAACAATAATCAAATGTGTTTATTATTAATATATATACATAAAAATATATGTATATATAATCATATAATTACTTACTACATACTTTACAATAAATAAATGAAACACAACGGAAAAGAAATGTAGAAAATTGCTGTACAAAGTGTATAAAGAGTGAAAAAGTGAATACAACAACAAACCAAAATAGTGACAAGAAAAAACTGTGAAGAAATGGAAACCACAGATCAACTGGGGTTGAACTAATGAAAAGTAGATGTACAAACATAAAACCATACATAACTATTATGTACAGTAAAATAAAATTCTATCAATGCATATTTAAGTATATGACATAAAATATCTAAAATAAATGACTAGTTTACTTTCCAGATAATATTTTCCTCAGATTACAATAAAAGTAAATAAATATAAAAACCCACCAGAATACAACAATTATATAATCAATAATAAATTTAATTACTATCACATGCTAAGTAGAAGTATTACCATGAAATAGTTTGTGACCGTTTCAATTTTTGTTGTACGCAAAATTAACTGACTGATTTTCACCGGGAAAGATTGCGTACTTCTAAAAAGAATTGTATGTGGCCTTGTCTCAGACAATATCAGTAATTTTCTTTATCATGGATGTCTGTTTAGAGATTCTCTCTAGCACAGTACGCCATTTTAAAATATATTCCAGCACCAACTGGTTTTCTTGGAACAATACTTTGGCGAAAGATACAAAGATTTAAGTCTACATTATAAGCTTTGACCTGGAAATTGATATATTTTTAGTTTGAAAATTGATATGAGCTTTAAAATGATCAATAGTAACATAGTGTAATTTTCAAACTTAACAAACAGATTTTGGGATAATCAATGATCTGAGTCATATTTTGTACTTCAATTTTTACTGTTTTCAATAGTGAAAATATACTTAAATATTCATGCTCAAACGGATGATCTTTTTATATCTCTGGAGAGGTAATTGCGGGACCAAGCACTTGTTGTCTGGATGGACAACTTGCCTAAGGGTAGAAATTGATCAGTAATTAATTAACAGATTCAAATTTATTAAAGTTGGTACATAAACATCATTAGTTATAACTGGTTACAATTAGTTTATCCATGGCATTGTCTGCAAACTTTAATTTATTTAAAATTTTTATATTAATTTCTGCAATTGTGCAAAATTCTTAAAAGTAGGTAACAAATAGACTATAGTTGTAATTGTAGATATACAACATGATATTAACATACTCATATTTATTATTTACTTGAATATTGCACTTTTTAACCATCAAATCACTTCATCCAAATAAATGGGATTCACTTTCAGACTAGTCTTACAATTTAATACTCTGTGATTTGAATCATAAAGAAGTGATATCTTGAAGAACAAGAACTAAGTTCTCTATCTTCCATCAACTCTGGAAATCCAATGCAAACCATTTTCCATCCGTCATGACAATTTTCAGACAAAACACAAATATAGGGACTAAAAGTAAAAAAAACATTTAAATATTGATTCCAGTACAGGGTGGATATAAAAGTAAACTATTAAAAAACATAACAAACAAATGCAAATTATATATACAAATATTATACAGAGTGGCTTAACATTAAATAACATTAATAAATTACTTTAGACATATTTTTAAGCAAAAACCTTAAAATTACAGGAGCTTTGGTTGTGATTAAATTCTCAACGATAATTATCGTAACCAAAGTTTAAAAAACGATAGGCAACGAAAATCCAACTATTATTGCTTTGGTGGTGACTTACGATGATGACACTGGACTTTGGAATAGATTTGATTCTGTCGTGTTGGCAGCGGTGGGACTTGTCGGTATGCGTACAGAACGTTGGCTGACCAGCGGCGAACGGACAACGCAGACCTTGCCTGCTCCCACCACACCTCAGTCTGCACAAATGTCATTACATCATTTTTTTTAAATAATAAAATAATTTATTCCAACTCTTATCGTTTATTACAGATTGGTTTGAATGTCAACAGAACAGTACACAGAATAGAAATATAAAAAACAATTACAGGAAATTAATTGTTTCTAAATAATTAAAAGTTATTTGTCCCTATTTATAGTCGATTATAGCTGCAAGTATTACATAACATGTAGGCTAAAATCTTTATTCTAACACTTCACAGAGCTATAGCGTGTAATAGTCCCAAATGAAGAAACGGACGCTATCTAGTACACCTATTTAAGTCTACCCATTAAATCATCCGGTATATGTACGATAAAGCATACCAAGTCTACTTTATTTTCATTCCAGCAAATTGAAACATCCCATTAGATCTTCTCACGTTCGCTCAGGACCACGATGAAAATCCTGACATGAATGGCGTGAATACTAGTTTAGGGTATAACTTTCATATCGAAATAGTAATAAATTGGGCCCGTGAAGAATGCAAGATCTACAGGTCCAATCAACAAAGAATAACACTGAACACATTTTGAATGTTATTTAGATTGTTAGTGTAGAAATTTTCTAATCGTGATGGTGCTTGACTTTTGTTGCTTGATATTTTTTGTCTGGTTTAAACAATTTTGTTTTTAGTTTTACACCCGCTTAGTCTGTATTATATACTTTTATTGTCTTGTTCTACATTCCAGCTCACCTTAGGATTCCAGGTCCTAAAACCCAGTAAAACTATGTTTTCCTAATCAATTTTAAACGTCCGCAATAAAAATCTAAATAATAAAAACCTACTATCACAATGAATAAATTTAAAATAATATAAAAACCACAATTTAGGTCTCACATCATCTTTAATAGTATCCATATAAAAGAGTTGCCCGAGGTACAATGTACAATTGATGTAACTTTCCAGCCAGCTGCAGGTTTGATCCACAAACCCTGGACCACGACCATGGCTTCCTTACTCCATACTCCCTCACTGCTACAATATAAATCCATGCTAAAAGACAAAGCCAGATACTCGTTCGGGTGCGGGCTCATAATCCCTGCCTTATTCTGGTTAATCCCTAGCCCCTTCAACCCTTACCAGCAGACAATAAATATATTCATCCCAAATCCTTATCCTTACAACACAACAAACAAAGCCAAGACATTTGTTCGGTCGAGGGCTACCTGCTCTCGGCTTAGTTCCGATCTTTGTATTTAAACACACTTTCCGTCAACCAATAACCCAAAACCTTCTACACAACAATATACACAACCCAAACTACCAGCAACAAACACCTCACTCAAACCTGTAACCAAAACACAAAACTCATCCTTCGCTGAAGAGGATATAGTCCTATAGCAGCCTCAGTGGGGTCCCAGCTCACTGAAACCTCACATAATATCCTGATCCCTTATTATGGGTATTGATCAAACCTGTTATAGATTGTAATTAATTTGAAAATTTGCTGAGTACGCAGGCCTGCTGCGACAAGGGTACAGTAGAACTCCAATTATCCGAATTAATGGGGACCGGGACCCATTCGGATAATCAAATATTCGGATAATCGGAGTTAAAAAAAAAATGCCATTTGAGAGAAAATAAGGAGAGAAAAGTATACGTTTTAATATTGTACTATTTTTTTATTGAATTAAATGTAAGAAACATGATATTTTCACATGTTTTAAATGTAAAAAAAATCATTTTTTTAAAATCTCCGTCAATGTAAGCTGTTTTGCGGTCTTCATCCGTTTTCAGGCAGCCAGGTCACGCATTCGCTTGACGGTGAGCAGTTGCAAGTGGTCACACTCGGGCTTCGCGGGGGAAGAATAATAGCGCACTTAGACTTTTTTGGACAAATTTTGTTCTGAAAGTGATTCGGATAATCGGCGATTCGGATAGTCGGAGTTCGGATAATTGGAGTTCTACTGTATTTCATAATTTTTTCATCGATCATTTTTTATTCATTTATTTATTGATACATATACGGCTAAATCCAGTCAGAAGATGGCATTTAATAAATGTCAAAAGGCAGTAACATGATGGCGGAAACAACTGAGCTGTTTCATGAAGATAAATTATTATATTTATGTACTTATTAGTACTTTCAACTTTCACAGACTCAGTAGTCCTTATTGGTAGTGGTTTCAATCTGGTGATCCTGAACTTTGAAAACAAAACAAGTTTACATTCTTCAAAAAAAATCTGTTAAGAGCAGTTGCTGGCATTCGTCGAAGGGAGTCTTGTAAATCCCAAATCCGAAATTTTAAAATTCTTACATTTCCTATTATTTTTATTTTTCAAACACTAATTTTTTCAACAGAACCGTAGCATTTTCCAGCCCCTTGTTCCACAGTCTAAATACTGCCTTAGAAATACCACCAAATTAAATTCTAAGTTGTCTGGACGCAAGCCGATGCATGTATGTATGTTTTTACGGCAATAAAGTATATTTGATTTGATTATTGTTCCTAGCGGCACTTACCGTTGATGTTATGTCAGCACAGATTGCAACACTTGGTCTCACCAGCCATGTGGGAGTGCAAGTGACACATGCCGATGGAGGCAGCCACCTGTACAACAACCAATCACGGTTTAACTCATACGTTAGGCGGGAAATTACCACGGTAAAATTTACATTGAATACAAACAATAATCATAAATCATCCTGCAGTTTGATATCTTAGGATGATTAGTTTTACAGTGTAGTCTCACTAGTCCTGATCAGTCTAGACCATATTCTTTAACTTGTCTATATCAATGATCTTAAAAAATATAGCATACACAGTGAAATAAGTTTAAATTGATGGAAGAAACTCATGGTCCTGGGTGCACCTGTCACTATGCAGGTCATGTGAATAGCTCACTTTTACATAGAAAATTCCCTTATATACTTTCAGTTTGAATCGTTTAGGCTTATTTAGTTGTTTCGTAGTACACACTGAGTATGTTACCAGCGTGTAACCTTGGAAAGTTTTACGTGGCTAAGTGTTTAGTTTTCGACGATAATATGGAAAAATACATACACTATAAAAATTCCCATCAATAAACAAATACTTAACAAACTAAGCAAATTCCCATTGATTTATGATCACAAAAAAGACATATTGCATCTGGTTACCTCAAAAGAAAATAAAAATTGGTATCAAATATGTAGGTCCTTACCACTGTAATAACACTAATTTCTGATAGGAAATTCATTACAACAGAACAGCCTAGCCATAAGTGTCTTGGACAAAATAGCAAGAATTACAGTATTCAAAACCTGGTTTAGGCTGGCTGTTACATGTGTAGCAACACTGACCGCCACAGCCGCGGACCCGAGGTTCTGGTTGATATCCTTGCGCACACGACCGCGGCTCCACACACACAACTTCTTCTGCAGACTCAGGTAGCGACCGATGAGAGCGTTCCGCTTGGATTGGTGCTTCCTCATCTCGGCAGAGTCCCGCTCACTCGACCTCACCGGACTGGGTGGTAGCTTAGGTGACACTGGCGGCTCTCCTGGTCAAACGTCAACTCGTATATAATATCAAAGAAAATTAACAGAAAGGAGAGTAATACTGTACACTAAAGTATTTATTTAATAAAACCATAAGTGTCTGAGTATCATTTGATAAAAATATTAAGCGTCCGCTATAAAAAGCCTAAGTAATTTTGTAGTGAAATAAGACACTAATAAAAAAGAATAACAAATCCAATTTTACAAAACCCTTACGACTGTTACAGGGGTTACAGTTACAGACAATTGCGTCAGTCAGCAATCGAAACACTATCTATAAGGCTTGGGATGTACTTTTTTAATTTAGTTCATCATTATGCCACTAGAGTGCAACGGTTGCCTCTATAGTCAAATTGCTAAAACACTGCACAGCCCTTACCACCGGTCCGATAGGGTCGGAGCGTCAATCCAGTTGATTTACCTATGACGGCTTTATTGGACCAACATCCAGTCAGCTCACTATCAAGTCGCTGTTATCAGTTAATGTGACAGTAAAACCCAAAATGAAACAAGGGTAATTATATCTAATATTGATAATAAAATGAATTCGGTTTAGTTAAATACTAGGGCACGTGCAGAATACTATCAGTAGGCACCAAATCCTGCCAAGTACCACAGGACATGCACACATTCTGGAGGAATTCCTTACTTACGGATGGAGCTTTCTGCCCTGGATCTAATCGAGGTCATCGACCTCTATATTCTTTAACAGGTGGACACCAGAATGGGAGACCGTTGGCTACAGGTAAAATCTTAAATAGGTAGTAGCCAGACCCTGATCTTTTACACTGACGATTCACGCATGGATGGCCGCTCCGGGCTTAGTTAAGGAATTTACAAGACCAGTGTCTAAAAATTGAATATAAGAAGATTCGTTAACTAAGTTGTTAAAAACTGTAACAACTGTCTGGCAATGGTGTGAGACTCTAGCCACATCACTATTCACCGCATCCTCACCTTCCTGGACCTCGGTGATCCTGTTGAGACTCTGACTCTCCCTCAGTCTGGTTTCACCCGCCCTGCGACGATGTCTGCCGTTGAGACACTGGCGGTGGCCCTGAGTGGATCCGCCCTGGCCGGGACCTGCCCCGCCTACGCCCTTGCTGGCTGGTGGAAAGTTACCTGCTCCTCCTGAGGTTGGAAAATATCAAGTATGTAACAGGTAAGAAATCACTTTCAACCATATGAATACAGAAGACTACAAATATTTTTAACCATCATCCAAAATATATTTATCCACGTTAACCACAAACACATTTCATATTTCGCTGCTAATTTTCATACAAAGGGAGTTTGGGAGTTATAAATGGTCAATATGGGTAGGAAAGACCAATGCCATCAGCACTAGAGGTCAAAGCTCCTAGACCTCAAAAAAATAGAAAATAAACTAATGACTACCATGATGTGCCCAATGGCTGGTAAATTTTAACTGACTAAAAGTTCATTTGGCTGGTTCATTCGGAAAATTTGAAATCTCAATGTTGTTTACTTTATGTCCTTCCTTATATTTCAACTTAGGAGTATGCAGTGCAGTACCTGCACCATATTGGATTTTTATTTATTTTAAAAACTGAACATGCCTTGCATCAAACACAAATCTTAAATAGACACGTTAAATGAGTTTAAAATAAGAATATGCTCATCTTAGATAAAGATAAGCAGTCTATCTGATTAAAATGTTAATAAAACTTTTTGGAATATATTAATAACACTTTTTGAGCTAGTTTTTTAGCAATATTTTAGTTTTTTCAGTAAATGAAAAAAACTGAAGTTCTAATCAGATAATTTGCCAGACATTATAATGCCCTTTAAATGACGCCAAGTATAACATTTTCTGTTACTAAATTATGTTATTGTGATTGTTTAAATTTAACTCTATTGTTCTAAATGAGGAGCCAATCATTTAACTCAGTTTAATTTAAGTTGAAGTGATGTCCAAACAATATAAGATCAAGAAGAATAAGATAAGAAATAAGAATATAATAAGAAGACATACGAGACTATTTTTTTTTATTAAAATTATTCAATTTTTCCCTGTTATGTTTGTGAACGTGAGCACTCATTACAAAAACAAATTGTATTAAGTAAACACTGGTTAAGGCAGAAAAAATCCATTCAATATCCTACAAGACTCCACCCACCTGATGAGCTGCCACCTGGAGGGGGAGCCCCACCAGTCCCCCCTGAGCCACCCCCGCTCCCCCCCGGATCCTGTGGGTCCCTCCCCCGATGCAGCGACTTAGTGCTCCCTCGCTTCTTCCTGCCCTCTGAGTCCTCGTCACTGGCGTCTGAAGAGCTGCACGATGCCGTCCTAGTCTTGCGGAACTTGTTCCTCCGCTGCTCATAGGCGGTGAACCGCGGCGTTCCCGAAGGCTTGGACGAACCCTCCTTGCCCTCCTCGGATATCTCGCCCAGGCCGATCTGCGGGGAGCTGAGCGCGGTGGGTAGGGGGGCCGGCAGTGTCTTGACTGGCCTCAAGGGCATGTGACCTGACGTGTGCAGAGGACTGGGTGCTGTGGACGCCTGTCCAGGAAAAACTTGTCAGCATTGTTCACACTATCGACTCAAGATATGAGATAGAAAGAAAGGATGATATATCAACAGAACTGAATCATTTAGATTAACAAGAATTAGGAAAATATCTCATTTTTTTGCATCACAATATTAAATGAATAAAACAATTTGCATGTTATAAAATCTTCAAATTTCAAGAAATTCTCTTTAGATCACTTAAGAAATTCAGTACGTTTCTAGTATTCATAATAAATATTTTCATATTTATTTTGAACAGGAAAAATGCAATAATAATTTATTATAATTTATATAATTATATTTATATAATTTATTCTGCGAAAGACCATTCTTATAATTAGACAAGTTGTAATTCATAGCCGAATTGTGGTTCGGATAACATGTGTAACTAGCTTGTCCTTCACATACACTGTAACGAACTTCCCTCACCATGGGCTGTACTGTTCTAGGGTGTGCACCCACTAATGACTCTCTGGGGATTTAGGAGTAGAGTGTGAATCCGTTTAAAAGAGTTTGCACGGTCCAAGCGTGGATCTGGATTTGTTAGGAGGTTTCTTTTACTTCTCTGAGAATTATGTGATATCTTTTCTATCCTTAAGAATCTCTTTTTTCCAGTGGCCGTACAATATTCTGCAGGAAGACATGCCAAGCTGGCTATGCTGAGACCTCCTAAAGCCCTTCATACTTTATCAGACCAGGCCTGGAGACCATGTCTGCGGACTGTGTTGGATTATGTGCGGGGTCAACGGACCTTATGTAAGGTCTGCATTTGCCGAGAATTCCTGTGAGACCTTCCGAGTGCGCCATCCTGTGTATGGACCCCACAGACACGCTCTGCAGACTGACAGGTGGAGAGAGTGCCTCAGTCACTATGTCATTGCCTAACAGAGAGTTTATGCTTGCGGGAAATTCAGAGTAAGCTGTATTCTGACAAGGATATTAGACAAGAGGGCCTTACACAGATAAATTGAAAGAAATACAACCTAAAGCCAGTGTAAACTCAGTGGAAAAGAAAATTGACAACATAAGATTATCGATATAAACTAAGGAAGATACAGAAATCCAAAAGCAGTGAAATCTAGATGCTGGATCCAGTGAGGTTTACAAGTCCACGTTGTGGTATTTTAACCTTCTACTCTCCATCCAAAATCAGGAAACCTTCAAACAGAGTGCTAGACTGACGTCTGATCAGTAACCATTCATGACAACTTCTGAGGTCACAAAAAGACTGAATAAGTCTGAAGTTACACAACACTCGCTGTCTGTGAACTTGGTCTAGACGATGTTCTAATCAACCAACAGATACGATCTGCAGTCTGTGTCGGATCGTGGAAAGGGGCTTTATCTTCTCGAGTCTAATATTTTATTATCCCAAAACTTGTTCCTGTCTATTACCAAATAATTATCTTTTATTCTACCTGCTCTCTACCCCTCAGACACCAACACCCACCTCCGTGATGATGCTGACAGGCACAGCTTCCCTCCGCAGCTCCTGCACGGCCAGGTGTAGTTTCCCCTCGCTCCGGCTGCCCCGTCGGCTCAGTGACGAGTGGCTACCGCAGCTGCCTCGGTCCTCCTCATCATCCTCCTCCTCCGCCACGATGCTGCACTTGCGCGCGCGCTCGGCTGACCGTAGCAGACCAGCCGACGTCGGCGTAGGGGCAGCAACTGGCGAACCTTCGCACGAGTCCACTCGCACGCTTGGTGCATTAACACTGCTGGACACACATCACGATTAATGCAGAAACAACTGCTAACTCATAATGATCTTCTTTAATTTGAATATTTCTCAATGTCCCTAGAATTTTGTTCCAAGAACGCTAAACAATCGTGGATAATTCAAAGTTTATTTTGGATAATTAGAATTTTTGGCATGGTAAATTCAGATTTAAAAGTGATCTCCGAATTAAAATATTTACAACTTCGTAAGAAGTAGTTTTTTTTCAAACGATATCCAGCTAAACTTTTGTGTTAAAACAAGTAAGCGCCAGCATCAGCGTACAGACTGATGACTCACACCCAGCTTAGGCAACACACTGAGAAAGATCGGGAGACGAAATCACTGTTGTCAAAGACAAAATTGATCATCTACAGAAGAAGAACAGTGCCGAATGCAGCTGATGTTTTGACTCACATACAGAATATTATGGAAAGCAGAGTTATAGTATGAGTGATTCACACTTAAAATCGATGGAGGCTCTAAACTTATTATTTGGAAACAAGCAAAAATCTTCCAGCTCTTTTAAAAACAATAGATTGATTTTTGTGGTTGCAGTTAAATGCAGTTTGTTCTCCGTGTTTTATGTTTCTTATTCAGTACTTTGTCGGTCAAAACGGTATTCAATATTTTATTCTCGTTAGGTTCATAGATTTTTATTTCAGAATTTCGCTGAACTTTGTTTAGCTGAAGGTTATAAATTATAATATATTATTTTACAGAAATAGGCTTTTAGAAAGAAATTGAAATTAAAATACAGTGTCAATTTAATAACGAGATTTAATTTAAAATGAGTATTTATTGTTTTTGACCCCGTTTACAAGAACTTCTTTAATTCTAATTTTTTTATGGTTCAAACTTTACAGCTAGTCTCTTGAGGTTCGAATTATCCAGGTTCCACTGTAAAAATCAAGTGCTACATCTAAATTACTAACAATATAATTTTATCGATTTGATACTTTTAACAAGTTTTATCAGGAATTTTTGCTTAAAAATTGTGAAATTAGTGGAGCTTTGCCTACAACACTAACCCGAGATTTATGATTAAAAATGTATTTTACAGAATTAACCCTCTCCACGTCACATTAGCTCGTGCCACTTACGGCAGTTCAGTACCTATTAAATTGGCGAGCGGCCAGTGCGTACTCTTGCTCACAGTAGTCTCTGTAGCGTGTAAACAGTGATGTTTTAACTACATTTTTCCAATATATTTTACAAAATAAAAACAATAGTAAGAACATTAAATCTTAATAGTCATTTTGTCTGTAACCAATCTAAAACAATCGTAAACTGCATCACATTCCGCCATTATTTATGATGATTCTTTGTGTAAATGAGTCTTAAAATAAAGATAATCCAAACACTGTGATCGCTATTTAAAGGCGACACAGTTCTTAAGAAACACCCTAGACACCCTAGTGTCTACTACTGTGACTTGTCAGGACAAGTCACAGTAGTTCCTAAAACAACTGCTATAGTGTAGTAAGTCCCAGGTCAATTTCTGAGTTTATTCAAGCCGATTTACCTGTAGTGGCAATTTGCCCGCAATTTGATGTGATTCATTTAACAGGAAAGGGTTAATTTTCTCAGTTGGATCCAATTATATTTGACATTTTTTCTTATTCTAATCTTCCAAAAATGCTAGAAAAGTGTTATTTAGCTCCAGTATCGATTGAAAAATATGTTTCTGACTTGATAGCTTGCTTTAGAAATGTTGAGAACTGAAACACCTCACTCACCCAGGGCTCTTCACTTGCCGTGGCTCCTGCGACCTCAATTTCCTCTCGGCCAGCAAGAAGTATGTCGCAGTTATGTGATTGTATTCGTTTTTATCCAATGCACTGTAGTCAACATAACATGTTAAAACTAAAATGATCATCCACAAAAAAATGTATTTAATTGTGTAATTATTAAGTATAAGATAACAAGCCCATTGGTGGACAAAGGCGGATAAAGTTCCATCCTCATCAAACAGATTCGTTGTGACCAAAGACGGACACAGTCTGTCCTGATTTTTGAAAGAATATTCGGTGGTCTTTGGAGTATAACCTGTCATTTTAAGGGACTGTTGTTTGTCGCCTGTATTTGTTTATTTTTGTTGACGTTACTTCTGATTTATTTGTTGATATTTTGCAGGAAAAATATGAGATGACAGAACTATTAGTTTAAGAAGTATTTTTTTATCTATGTGTTATTATAATAATAATAAATCAAAAAGTCTACCCAAACTTAAACTTGATTCTGACATGAATACCACTCATAATCGTGTCAAAATAAAATAAATTGCTTTGTCAGGTGATTCAGGAATAAACCCACTTAGAAAATATCATAATAAATATCTTAAATCTATATATCTTAAATAACAATCTGACAGAACTTATTATTTTTAAATAAGAGATTTCACCTAATAAAACAAGATAGCCATAAAAAAAGATAGTACTAGAGACTGATTTGTTGAAACTCACTCTAGTATTTCTTCTTTGGTAGCGATCTTTCCATTAACCATCTTTTGTACGATGAGCGTATGATCCTCGTCAGAGAGCTGTTGCCGAGAGACGAGGGGCAACGACAGGTCCTGCCCCGTATCCCCTTCCACCAACCACACGTCACCTGCGATCTCCTCCAGCGTCGCTCGCTTCTCCGGTTGTCGCACCAGCATCCGACCAATCAGCCTGCGATACCGTGGATTGTTAGTTGAGAAGATCAAGGTTTAGGATACTGTTGTATTTAAATCTTAGACGTAATCCATAGATAATTGAGAGATTAGAGGCCAATATGGTTCGCACAGTATATCTCAGTTAAACACTTACTCATTTACAAACACTGTGGTAACATTTGGAATAAGGCTTAACCAATGATCAGACTTAATTTGTATCATATCAAGTCATTCAGAAATTTGCTGAGTACATAGGTCTGCTGCTACAGCGGTATTTGTTTTCTTCTTTTGCATAATTTGTAATACAAAAATAGACCTCAGTCACAGTTAACCCTTTCACTTACCTTTTTTTGACATTCCTCAGACCAAAAAGGACTATTTTTTGGGAGAATTTCGAAAAACGTAAATTCCTTAATAAAACTGCCTATATCGAATATTGATGAATATATTGTTATTTTATTATTCATAATGAACTGTAGGATCACTCTGTATGTCAATATTAATTACATTCACCACTATAAAATATTTAATGAAACTATCATCACTATAACTAGGCCTATCACATTCACCAATTATTCTTTCAACTTCATGATCATTAACACTCCCAAACACTCTCCAACAAAAATGAAGTTATTTCCATTCAATTTACAACTATTTTACGATAAAAATGCAAATATAACAAGCATAAATCATCTTACTAACTCTTTGAGTTATTACAATGTAAACCCCACCAAGCAGACGATGTCAACTGATCATCGCTGTTTTTAGTGATAGGGCTGGCCGTAAAGGATGAAATTATAACCAAAATAAACCCTGAAGCTATATACAGCTATACAGAATACTAAACACATGCGATTATTGTATTTCTGAGGAACTAACTTGGCACAATTTATTTATATTTACGGACGGTGTCCCTTCAGGTAATGGTGTGGGTCCGCTATCGTTGCATACGAATGGGTTAAACTCTTAACAAACATCAAAATTGACATGTATATAATTATTCATCTCATCAACATCACCGTAATCCAAGCGTGCAATTGAATGTTTGAACATTTGTAAAAGAAGAAAAATATCTGAACGTACGTGTTATAATTTAAAGAGAAATATATTATTATTTATAATTATTATATATTAGATATTATTTGTGCAAGAAGCAACAGTTAGTTTTATGTAGTGGAGCAAGTTACGACTTTCATATCAAGATTATAATTGACCCTTAAACCCTAAATGTGGCCACATACAAGACTACACAGAGCTCAGTCTGCAGGACAGGTAAGCATAGACATAGCATTCCTGCCTGTAATCCTATGAAGGTGTATTTTAACCAAGTCATATTAAAAATTATAACGGTGAAGTCAAATTATATATTGAATAAAATCTTTATTCAATATATACAGATCCTACCAATATCCGTCCATTTTTACAGTAGCCTATGTGAAGGTTTATGAATAGTGTCAGTAATTTATTAAATTACGAGTACATTACTGGTAGATCTCAATTAAAAACTATTAACTTACATTAGATAAATACATCAGGAAAAAGAAAGTGAGTAAACAAATTACTCATTTTATTTCCATTTTTTCTATAAGTGGCTGAAGTTATCCTAGTGGTTGAGGTCATTGCACCATCAAACTATAAAAGCAGCCAAAATAAAAACAAAAACATTTTGTTTATGCTGTAAGGAGCAAATTCAACTAAGTACGTTTTAAATAATTTAAGAATTTGGATTCATTTTTCCCTTTTTTCAATGATAGAGGGAGGCTTCTTAAAAACAAATTACTGTACCTGCCTAAGAAGGTTCCTCTATAGCAAGTTCAAGGCGATAATTTACTTTTGGAATCATGTTTACCACGCATATTTTATCTTGGTTACACACATACTGAATACTTTTAAAAATATAAATCTTTAAGCTATTTCAGGGTGTCCAGAGAGTGGGCTTTACTAAATTCCCGTACATTTACCGTTTTTTCACGAATTTCTCTCACTTTTTCCCACATGTTGCACTGTTTAACATGTTGCAAAGCGGAAAATGAATTCATTATTCATGGTTTACATATCACTTAAATAGATAAAACCACTAATCTAATCATTGCAGATCGAAACTAGAAGAAAAAACTGACACAGGACACAAAAGCAAACGTTATGGTTAATGCGACTTAAAAGCAGCCGACACTTAACTTATTAGTTTCTTTCCATCAGTGGCACTTTTCAAGTGATGAGTATAACTCCTGTCGAAATAAAATTCCTGTACAATTCTCGCTTTTCCCTGTCACTGGACACCCCGTATTTGCTTCTTATTCTGTAAGCTTCAGGCTTTATTTTGGTTATAATCTAGTACTTTATGTTCAGCTTTATTGCTAAAAACAGATAATTGAATACCACGTTTCATTAGTTGACATTTGTTATGTTTACGTGAGCTTAAAGTAAATGTTTTCTAGATAATCGGTGACCCAAGACCAGCCGCAATACTTACTTGCGGCAGCCCTCGGACACGTGGTCGGGCACGGTGTATTTGCAGTCCATGATCATGGTTAGTGTCTCACTGTCGTTGGCCTCCTGGAAGGGAGCCTGGCCGCAGACCAACATGTATAAGATCACACCCAGCGACCACACGTCTGAAACATCACACAAACTTCATCTCATGTCCACACACTTCTGGGGATAGTTTATGTATATTTAACTCTGAAATACAGAAATCTTAACCCTTTGAATGCTCTGATTGTTAAAAGTTATTCACGTTGTTCTTTGTTGTTCAACATTAGCTAAACACTGAACATAAAAAAAAGATTGTCCACTGCAATCCCAATTAAGCCTAAAAATGCAGTAAACTTCCACCCAAGGCGGTCACTGTTTATTTTAGGTGGGCCTTCCCACCACTATACCACACATTTGCAAGCTAAGTTCGGATTGCTCCTGGTCAGAATTCGAATACTTGAACTCGAATACTTTAAAATGGCTTTGACCACTGGTCTCCGCTAAGCACATTCACAGAGCAGACACTTTATTGGCATGTTAAACTTTTCAAGCGGCAAAACAGCATATTCCATAAGTTAGTTTCAGTATCAGCTAATACAAGGCAGGTTAGCTGACAGCAAAAACAACTAACAGTTTAATTAAATCGTCGATAGACACCACTACTTGCCACTTGACTTTTTGTGATGGAAACTACCGACGATATATCGATTAAAACCACTCGAACGGTAAAGGTCCTACATGGTTTTATCTTACTGAAACTCACCCTGTTGTTACACAAACTTCCAAAAATATACAATCTTACTTTTTTGCATGGAACATTGACAATAATTAATTTTACTTTAGGCCTATATCAATCCTCATAGTGGGTAATGTGTTGTGGTGGAGTTCATTAAATGACAAACAGAAAAGGCTGGATTGGAAAAATTTAACTGTCATCAACTCGTTCTCAGAATAGTTGGAGCTTTATCAAGTCAGAGAACAGTAAAAAGGGACTTTTAGAAAATTAGCTGGGGAGACTCTGCTTAATGGATGTAACACTCCAGAAATAGTTTGTAAAATAATTATTTGAGTGAATTCGAATAGTAAGTGTAAAGCTCACCAACAGCTGGAGCGTCGTAGGAATCTCCAAGGAGAATCTCCGGGGCTGAGTATGCAAGCGATCCACACGACGTCTCCAGCTTCTGTCCCGGACAGAATCTATTGCTGAAACTATCCCAATAATCTTCATTACAATGTGAATAGCTATTAGCTATTAATTTATAGTAATTTTTTAGAGAATTTGTTTTTCTGAGAGAAATGAAATTTATTTCCTGTACCTTATCTGCTCATAGAAACCTGTGTATGCACTGAATTTACCTTGTCTACTCGTAGAAATCATAGCTATGCAAGTGGTGATTCCCACTTGCAGCAATTCATTGATGATGAGTTCTACATAGGGAATTAAAACCAAAGAATTATTAGTTAGTTTTTAAGGAGAAAAGTCGATTTGTATTGTTATTACGTTTCTGCTTTCTGAGTTTTTAAATGGCATAAAACTGTGGCCTGTGAAACTTATGTAAATCATGATCTCCGCAGGACAATAGAGGTGTTAAAAATAACAACTTTATCATGGTATAAATCATTAGTTTTTAAACGTACTGTGTGAAAATTATCATAAAAGTGACCCACTTTAACATTTACAATTAGATTAGATTAAATTATTTAAATAGCAACTACAAGGTAAGTATTGTAAGCTAAGTATGGTACTCCTTGTTACTCACTAAGGTTTATATATTTAGATTTAACAAATTCATTTTAAAGATAAAACTTGGCTGGGACACATTCCACGATTGCACTCACCCAAAATCAGTCAATTTGACGACCCCAACCCGCTCGAAGAACACGACATTCTCCGGTTTTAGATCACGATGCACTACGTGCAGCTTGTGACAGTATGAGATGGCACGCACGATCTGGCGGAAGTACTCGCGTGCGACGCTCTCGCTGAGGCCGGCCTCGTGTCGCATGATGTAGTCGTAGAGGTCGCCGCCATCGCCCAGCTCCAGTATCAGGTACAGTTTGGTCTGTGTGTCGATCACCTCGTAGAGTCTGACCACGTTCGGGTGCTGCACCAGCTTCATACATCTCACCTGCCGGACACAGACCACATTGTCATTGTCAGAGTTGAAATAGGAGATTCCAGTAAAACTGCCCACGCACTATGTAGTTGATCTTTTGTGCACCCACGAGAATTCGAAGATTCATGAGGATCAGTAAAGCAGGAAAGGATAGTCTAGGTCACTCTGGGAGGGACGGGTAACAACTCGTAATCCTTCCAGCCTCCATGGTACGCTCGAGTACCATGGAGGCTTGAGTACCGCTCGGGTCATGCTCAAGTACCCAGTAACCAAACAAGCATGAAGCAGATACCAATCAATCTCAGGGTGAACCAACCAAAGCTGGGTGTTAGACTGGGTCAAATTCTAAGTTTGATATATTCTTACAGTGGTGAGTAACCAAAGGTGCGAGGGAAAAGCTGTTCACTTAGGATGGTCAAAGTAATTACCAATATTATGACAACTTCATTTTGTTGTGCACCTCTGAATTGCAACTTAACAGTCAGAAAATCATTTAAGGATACAGTTTGGATTGGGGGATGGATTCTAGGGTTACCACCAAAAATTTCCCTTGGATCCCACTATTGTTTACATTTAAATAAAATGCTAAATTAGCCCTACATTATGAAATCATAGCAAATTTATTGTCAATACAGATGAATACAAAGCTGGAATCTCAGTTCAGTGAGGTAGTAAAAACTTTGTAACAATTAATTTAGTTTAAGGAGACAAAAATTTAAAACTTAACGTTTAACTTAACGATGTTTGGTTGACATCAGATTACGAAGTTCATCTACAAAATAAGAGTAAACAAAATTTCAGGAACTTTTGCTTGTTAAAAGTGTCTTGTTCTAAGAGACAATAACATAATGAAACAATTTACATATCCTACATTTTGATGAGCTCCAACTCAATTAAGGACGGGGAAACATTTTTTTGTGCTAGCGGGGTGGCGGTTAATAGAGACTGACGGTTAATTGAGGTTCTGCTGTATTTTGTAAGTATACAAAGGTTTTTTCAAAAGCTTTTCGAAATATCAGTAACAAACATATTTGGTAAACTGGGCTAATTGTGAAACATTAACTTTTATTTGAAATAGTAGGTGACAGGAAAGTTGGATGAATCAGAGGGAGAAACTACAGGATGAACATAAGAAACAATTTACAAAATGGAAATCATTATCTACTTGTTATCCCTCAGCTTGAGATAAAATTTTGAGAAATATTAATTTTTATGAATGAGGGTTAAGGTGACTGGAACAAAAATTACATTGATTTTTTTAATGATTTGATTTTTAAAAAAAATTTTTGATCTTCAATTACCCAGTTGAAGATCAACCAGTGTCTCGAACGCCAATAGAATGTATAATTCTACATTTAATCAAGTAATTAAAAATAAAAACCAAAATTAAACAACAATTTTTCTAATTAAAAGAGTAAATTTAACAGAGAAAAGTTTTACAAAAAATACTATGATGCAAGCAAAGAATGTGAAGATAATTAAATGAGTTGGCACTCAGTCTGGTCGCTCAATTGAGTTGAGACATCAAAGTGGTCACACTAACTCCATTACAAATATGTATGTTTCCAACATTAAAAAGAATCACGAGGAAGAACAACATGGAAAACCATTTTCAATTAAAAGATAAGTTCATACTCATACTACTGTGTTACACTTTAAATTCTGATTTATGAAAGATAAAGGGTACATCGTAAGTTTACACTTTATCATTATTAAACATGAATTATTTCACCATATCGATGATTGAATGCACCTACATTTTATCACTTAACAAGGTACAATAAAACTAAAGTTATTAACTCAAAGGTAATACACCTCATAAAAGTTAAAATTGTGGTATTTCTGCTATCTAAAGTCGGGTATAATATAATGATGAAATATGGTATTCTCACAAATTTTTAACGGCGACAAAATCATCCTTCACTCTGGGTGATAATCTCTCAAGAGGAGTTAAAATCAATAAATCATTGGACAAACTCATTCTATGAGAAGATATTGTAACACAGAAAATCTGTTGCCTAAGTTAACAAAGAGTACCAATCAACTGAAAAATACTTTTTCCCTTCAAATACAATCTAGAAAAAATTAATTATCATTATTTTTGTTTCATATTATCATATTCGTAAACTCTTAACAAATTAACAAATGAATTGTTTCAGAAGTATTTACTAAATTTCTTACCCCACACTCTCTTACTATACTACTCTTGGTTTAAAGATTTTGGGGAGAAGTTCACCCTTCTTTCCTTAAGGTAAAGAAAAATATTTTTGTGTGATTTTTATTGCGCGATGTGACTGTTAGCTGCATACACGTTTCATGCTAAACTGTTAAAAATAAGGAAGAAATTGATTTTTAATTTTCTCCATAAGAATAACGTTGTAATAACACTTTCAGTTAACTTTACAATTTAACCAACTGTTAAACTCTCTTAAACTCTGAACTGACTAATAATTCAAAACACTAATTTGTTTAGTTTGTTTTAATAGTGGAACTGGTTTTAATGGTGAAAGTCAAACTATTTTATGAAATTATTGTTTCGCATGAAAATAATAGACTTGTTTGGCCATTTAAAAGACTATCATAATTTTTGAACCACCATTTTTACAGACATAAGGGTGTTTTTAAAATATTTGGAGCCCCAAATTGAAATTGATATCTCAATTCCAATAAGAAATTAAATTTTAATCAAAATCATAAGTTTTTTATAAATTAAAACTCTTAAAATCAAAAAAATAAAAAAGGTGCCTGGAGATACGTTGGCTACCTTGGTATGCATACCATATTTTATCTAAATTGGACCAAAGGTATATGCTTTGGAACACAAAATCGCACACAGTATCACTTCAAAGCTATTTTTGGGTTCGAAGAACCCCAAAACGGATATATCTAATGAAAACTCAAATTCAAACATTTTGGTGAAAATAATACTTTCTCTTTATACTAAGGTATGGATGGGAGAAGGTAAAAACAAAGTCAAATTTAAAGGTACAATGCAAAAAAACTAAACCTTTATATCACTCCAAACACGATAGCACAGTTTATTAATTTTTAGAGGATTAAGTAGCCTTTGGTTTACATTCCTCACCGCAATCCTGCCTTTATAGTTCTGTGCTGACTACCTAAACTCCAAGGATACATCCTCATGGACTTGGCCTCCTCACTTCACCCCCACTTTGCTTAGCTACCATAATACTGGCTGGGTGGTGTAGTGGTTATAATACCCGCCTTCAAAACTGAAGGTCGCCGGATCGAATCCCGCAAGGGTCGAATCTGGACCCAGTCGCCATTTGTCATTGGGCTACTAATTAGTGATGCTTCCTAACAACAGGTCGACGTTAGGTAGTAACAAGACCGGGGTTTGGACCGTTTCCCATCAAAACGTTAAAAATGCCACTGGCGTAGAAATACACAAAAAAAAAATACAATTGTTAAAGGAAATGGCTAAGGTGGGATAAACAGATTTCGGTTTTGCTTTGACAGGTCGGTGACAATTTCAGGCATTAGAGGTCGGGGAGTGTTGAAGAGTTGATACACACTTGATCACATCACTAATGAGTTTGAATCTCTTACTTTTATTGAAAAATCATGAAATTATTAATCTACCAGATCAATAAAATAAGTATATGAGTAAAACTAGAAATACATAAAAGTTTTCCTTACCTCCTGGAACAGATGCGCTCTAGAAACATCGTCTAGCTTGGTCTTATCAATGACCTTGACAGCGACCTTCTCGCCAGTGAAGACATGTCGTGCCAGCTTGACAACGGCAAAGTGCCCGCTGCCCAGAGTCGCCTCCAGGTCGTACAATCCTGCGATCTTGCCATCGTAAGACCCTGCGCGACTCTTTTGCATTCTGTCACTGCAACACACAAAACAAATAAATTGAATAACTTGGTTACATTATTGTTGGGTGAGCACCTTGAAAGGTAGATCACACTTCATATTAATGTACAAAAGACACTACCCTCTATGGTGAGTATTTTTAGGTGATTACGAGTGAAGGTTGAGTGTGATGAATTTGATGACAAATGCAGCTTAGTTACCAACAAAGATCAGCTGATTTTTTCGCCAGGATCAATTCACAACCCAATGAACAAAAACGGCTGGATCCAGTTTTGAACCGTTACAAAATTATGGAATAGGTTTATTACCTCTGAATCGTTCAGATAGTTTATTCAACAAATAAACAATAATCAATTATTCAGTTACATATAGCATACACGTTATCAGTGGACTGAACCATACTTAAAAAATGACAATCTGTATTAAAACTATCATATTCTTTAAAGTTTATCTAAATATCATTTAATAATTTATTGTTTCAAAAATAATCATCCAATTTTTGAAAATAACAACAGAGTTAAATTAATTGCTAGAATTTAATGGGGGGAACCCTCCCCCACGGTTATACCAAGCTTTTTTGAGTGTTTTTGTCTTGGGTGATTTGACCTTAGGCTTCATACCAACTTTCATGGAAAATAAGGAATATATTGATTTTTTTAATATTCTCCAGAAAAATAACACATTGAGCGCTCTCAGAAAACGTAGGCCTACTCTTTATCATGGACTGTAAATTTAACTTTTCTCTGGAACCGTTAGTCGTAGACAAATAATTCAAAATACTTATTTGTTTAGTTTTTGCACCTTTATTGTTTATGCAGAAAATTTAAAAAAATTAACATTTAAAACTACATAACTTTTGAACCGTCAATTTTACAAACAAGCGGGTGGCATTATATTATTAAGTACTGTATGCACTAAAAACTTTCAAATTATTAATCAAAATCGTTGAAACTATTTTTGAGAAATTTGATTTTTCACATTTTTTAAGGGTTTATAGGGGTGAACTACCCTTAGAAATAAAAAATTAAAAAACCGCCTGGAGATGCGTTGAATATATATATATATATATATATACTAAATTTCATCTAAATCAGACCAACGGGGTAGGCTGTGACTCTGTATACATCCAGACACACACAAAAACGGACAGACATCGCACCGAAACCTACTTTTTGTATTCAGAGGCCAAATCTGAAATATCCACTCTCAACTCAAATTTGAAAATTTTGATGAAAACAATACTTTCTCCACTTACTATGTATAAGACATAAGGGGAGAAAGTAAAATTAAAGTCTTGATATCCTACACAAACATCTCTTCTGGTACAATATTTAATATATACATATATATAGAACTGCTAAAAGTATGGATAATAATTGAGCTAGTAGGGTTAGGAATCATTTAACCATACCTACATTAAACAACAAAAATAAACATTTTTGCAGTTAGATTGATACTAAAAAAATATGTTTACAACCTTTAAAGGATCCAGCTTTGATTGATTAGATTTTTCATTACATTGTATTAATCATTTTAAATTTTTTTAAATATTTTTAAAAACGAGTAAAAAAGTATTAATTTTTCATAAATACATAACATATTTTTACCCGCTTAAGTTTCTAAAAGCATTATTTCCTACATTATTCTAAGCAAATTAAAGACAAGACATGTGTAATATTGATGAGTGGAAATAACCGTTTAATCGATAGTTATCGACAAGAAAATCGCACCAATCATCGGCCCTCATTAAAGGGAAGAACAATGCACATGAACGGCTCGTCTAGAGCTGCTAATTAACGTTAGAAAGTAAGAGTACATCGTCTTGTCGAGATTCGTTAACATGCATGGCTTTGTGTCATAATGAATTTGCATCCATTCTGCAAACCGCTAACTTACAATGCGACTGATAGAAAGTGGTGTGCAAACAGAATTTACTGTTTTCAAAATTCAACCATTTATATGTTATATAATTTACAACTGATTGTACCAAATTTCCCATAGGGAAGAAGCTATTACCGTAGGTCTCATGGCAAGACTTAAGCCCGGGACAATGTTATTTAAAAAAATAGAACACTAATTAACAAAAAAAAGCAAATATAACTTGTAATAAATTAACCATCAATTTATTAGTAAAATTTAGTGTTTGTATTCAGTGTTTGAATGTTTTTTTTAGCACTATTAGTGTTAAGTATTTTTGACTCTGTCTCTTAGACTGTGCTATAAATTTGAACACCCCCATACATTTTTTACAACAACAAATTAATAGTTTTATTTCATTCTATCAGTTAATTACATTATAAATCAAACATTAGTTGGGTACAATATTAAAAGGTCACATAATTTTAAAGATCTTCCAAGGTATTATAAGTGATGAATGAAATCCTAGTATTTTTAATTCAAAAAAATTTAACTAATAGATTTGAATGTTATCCACGTATTAGAATTTTGTTTTTGAAATAAAAAAAAACAATATGTTCATATTTAACTAAAAATTCAAAAAATAAAATGTTATCACTGACCCAATCTTGGTTCATAACTTCAACTTAAACTAAGAGGGAAATTCTCAAAATGTAAATACAGTGATTCAGTAAAAACACAAAACTGATACTGAACAATCACAGCAAAGTGTCAAGCTAGGTAACGATTCTGTCATCAATTACTGACGCAAAGTGGCGGGCAAATGACAGCGACAGCGGAGGGCGGGGTTCCAATCAATTCATAATCAATCACCCCATTCTTCCCCTCTGTTTACACACAAGTGGCAAGCCTGTCGCCTCAGCTCAAACCTTTCTCCGCTAAACTAGCAACATTTTTCCGTCACACTGCATATTACACTTCATCATTAAAAATTAATTTTGATTGTTATAATTAATGTAACAACATATAAATATTTCAATTCCACGTATAAATTATAACTCGGTATTTCCTGAAGTATTTCCTAATAAGTTGAAAAATACCCTATTAAAATTATACCATATTATTTATCACAAATTTAATATATTATGAAGAAATTGTGTTTAATACTTCTGTTTCAAAATATTGTTAAATTTAAATAGTGAGATAAAGAGATTTAAATAAAATTAATTTTGTGTATACAACTTTATCTCTTTCTGGTTTACATGATCATCAGGCTTGTAAAATATATTTCATGTTGGTTTTTAAACTAAGAAAAATAAATTCTTAAATGGTTGTACAGAGAAAAAAAACATAAACGTGTTCATTTTTCGATAACCTATTAAAATAATAAATTCTCAACGTATTCCCGAACATATTTCATGTATTTAAAAATTATTTCATGTATTTAATAATAATTCTTGCAATCTAGAATTGGAATCTACTAAATCTAGAATCTACTGTAATTGCTAAAGAACAGTAAGACGGTTGAAAAAGATCTGTGAAAAAGAAAAAGAACAATTACCTGAGCAACTTTGAAACAAACTTTACAACACGAAACAAACTGCTATCCCTAATAATACTGCAGGTTTTAATTTACAGTTGAAAATTTACATTCAATTATAATTTGCATATTTTTGTAGACAATACAAGATACCGCAGTTAGTTTTAGACTCGTAAACGTTTTACGTTATAATTGTTTAAATGATAAAATCATTAATGATTAACCATTACTGTAGTTTAATTTTGGAAACAACATTCAAATGTAATCATCCTTATTCAAGAATACATTCACAACATTTTGTATTTTAACACTAGATATAATATAAAATAAAAATATTCTAAGAGTTTGATTTATTGTTTCAACACAAAATTTTTCCATATTGTAATATTCTTTCTTTACTAACAATAATTTTTATTTGTCTCTTTGATTTATTGTATTTTTCTCATTGCAGTGGTGCTGCCTGGTATGAATTTGCTAATTGTATGAATATTTAGTGTTGAGAGCGAAAATCTGTGTTTAACAGCTGTTGTCCATGTTGTCAGCTGTTAATTAAGCAATCCTGGCAAATAAATCAACTAGTCTTCATCAGAAACAAAGCTACATTTTAGCTCATTCTATTAGTATTACTTACTATTCACTGTATACTTTGAGTATTGTGAAGTTTCCTTCATTCTTTTGTTTGAATTTATAGAAATACTTCTAATCAGCGTAAGATAATGAGGTATGTGTCAAATAGCCTTTATTGTAAAATTATATTATTTCTGTAAAATAAATTTCTGAATTTTATAAAATTCAATACACTCATCACTTTCAATTTTACACCACGAAATACTTTAAATTTTTTTAGGTTAGCAATTCCTTCAATAAATTGTTAACTAATGATACTGTATAAAAATTATTAAAAACTGTTAACAAGTGACAACGTAGATAACAAATAGCAGGTTTGATTAATTACCAGTTACGTTCAGTACTTGCTGGTTCTCAAGAGCTCAGGTACCCACTGAAAAACCAGCAATTTATAAAAAATAATAAAAACCTTGAAACAGGGACGGCAATATTCTCAGGAAGGGAACTTACAAAATTGAAATATATGCTTGGCCGGGGAATATTGACAAAAAGTAGGAAAAAGTAGGAATTAAATTATTTTTGAGCAATTTTACACTGTAATTACATGTTAAGACTATTAAAATTTACTTTTATTTAAAGTTAATTTATAGGTTCTTAAGCTTAAGCTTTTAGGCTCTTATTTAAAATCTATTAATTTGTAAACTCTTTATACTCAAGTGGAAATTCACCAGATTAAACTATTATTCATCCCTTGACCATCGATAATACTTTTGCATCTGTTAAATTTATTTATAACACTTAAAATATAAAAGTGGCACAGCCTTAAATTTCCAATTTATCAAATTAAATGATTACTCATTCAATCAACTTCCAGTTGTTATGATGTTAATAACTTACTAAATTTATATAAATTGTATACTTGTCAAGTTTGTTATGAATGTTATTAAAATTCAAGTTTGAGGTTTGTATTACTGAAGGAGGGAAATTTTTTTAAAGTTTAAAAATACTGTCTTGTTAAATCGTAAATTCCCAAAAGATTTTTTTCAACGATCTTTAAACAGTAAATGGGCTTCATTTTATTATCTCTATGGTGCATAATATCTTTTAAACAGTATCATATGGTGCTATCTTACTTTAAAATCATAAACTCCAGAGAATATATCCCAGATTATAAATCTCCGGGAATAGGAACACTAAAGAACACTGTACTGGTTTAGCTTTTTAGCTAAAGTTTTTATTTATATTACACTATAAAGTCTCTAGTTTCTAAGTCAAGTTTTTTTTTTAAAATAAAATAGATAAAATTTCTACAATATAATGAATATTTGTAGATAGCTATTTTGTAGCAAATATGCAGACCATAAATGTTGTTTGCCCAAATCCGAACAGTTTCCATATTCAATTTGATTCTAACAAAGAGCTTATTTTGGTATTACACATACATAAATTAATGGTATGAACGTAGATTTCTTTTTCGTAAAGTACTTAACATGATCTCCCCATTATTAACTTAGACAAAGTTTAACAGTAGAGAAATTTAAGTACTCTACTTTAAATGAGAGGAACTACGGAGTTAAGAGACAAAATAATAACAATAGTTAAATAGGTTTGACCAATAACAACGCTCAACTACTTTTTTACAAAATTAATCGGAGAGCGTGAAAACTCACTGCTGGTTGGTGCTAACGATGTTGACCGACCCTTTATGCAATTGTGATAGTGGCTCTTAAGTAATGAAAGTGCTTTACTTTACGACTAAAAAACCAAACAACAAATTTTAAAATCTTTTTTTAATTATTAACAATAAAAACTAGTCATAAAATTAAACTGATTAACACAAAAATTATATTTTTGAATACATTCTTTAGTTAAAAGTTTCTGTGCTTAAGACATAAGCTATTATATAAATTATAAGTAATAAAGATGATAAAAGTAATAGTTACGTTATAGATGTTATAGATGTGTATAGACGTTATAGATGTGTAGATATAGATATAGACGTTATAGATGTATAGACGTTATAGATGTGTATAGATACGTTATAGATGTTATGTAGGCAAAATCTTTTAATATCTTCTTTATAACCTGAATGAATAATTATCATTGGTATAAAAAAGTAGGCTACCTATCAATTTATTAAACCTGGTAATATTAAAATAGGAAGCTAACAACAAAATTTGCTAATATTGCACAAAACTGGGTGTTGGAGAGCTCATTACATTACTTTACTAGGTTATCAGTGTAAAATAACAAAAACCTACACCAATAGTTATAGAATATTGAAACTCTCATTCTTGTGCTCTGGAACTTAAATTTTTTCTCAACATTTCTTTTTTTAGGTTTTTTAGTAACCTAGCTCCATACTAAGCTTGCGGAGCTAGGAACGCAGGTGCAACACAAATCTAGGCATATTTATGCAGATGCCTGTTGTACAACCGCAGCGGCTGAATCACAATAAGTCACAATTGAGCGGTTGAGCCCGAGATGAACAATCCGAGTGTTGCGCAAGAGTCTGCGTAATCACATCAGGTAATGAGCTGGGCTAATTAGTACCCCTTCCCCTACACAGGCCTCAGAGGGTACTGGGACAACAGGACAGGTCCAGTTATCCATGTTCAATAATGCATATATTCCTCAAGATGAAACCTTAAAACTTATCCATTAAAATGTACAGTATACCACAGTTTGGGTGATAAATTCTTTTGTACACAATTTAGTTTTCTTTAACAAGAGCTATCTAAAAAATTGTGATTGAATAAATTAATTAGTAAATAAATTCTTTATTTTTCATTGGAATGTACATAGTACAATACTCTTTACAATAACATTTAACAAACATTATAGAGTAACTAGAAAAGTATTTACACTTATAAAAAAATAAAATTTCAAAATCCAAAGAAAAATGTAGGGGTTCCTTAAGAAAACCTGATTAAAAAAAATATATGATCAAACAAATACTACCTCTCCTCCTCTAACCTCTGTTAATTATTTATTTATATCAAACGAATATGCACCTTCACGGAATGTAAGGTGTGGTTGAATAAGGTAGGATGAATAATAGGAAATAATAGGAATAATCTATAATATTATAAAGAAGAGGTGGTTTCTGTATGTTTGTGGGTTTATTTGTGGGTTTGTTGTGGCAAGTAACCGTGAAAAATACTGAACCGATCGGTTTGAAATTTTACACAAAGGTAGATCTTAAACTTATGCAACACATAGGCATATTAGTCCCCTTAAAATCCCCTCGGGCTACGCCCCATGTGCGTCCTAAGTTTCAATGTTTATATTTTCAAAGAATGAAATCATAAAATTACTTGAATGTCAACAGCTGTGAACACTAAAATTTGACAGTTCGGGAAGAAGATGAAGAAAGAGCTGCCGTGACCGTCCTAGGTTTCAATGTTTACATTTTCTAATGAGAACATTCGTTTACACTATATTTTGACAGTTCGGTAAGAAGAAGAAATAAAGTTGATTTTCAGATAAACTGCTGGATCGAAATTAGTGAATTCGAAATAGTGGAATGGTAGATTTTAAGTTTTTTCCCGATGACTGTCTCTATTACGTTGTCTCAATATTTGACAGATGTTACTTTAACATGTTGTAGACATTCGTGTTTTGTCATTTTGTAATCAATGAAGAATTAATTAACAATAACTTAAATGTATCAGTAGAGCCTACGAACACCTTTCAGCCTTTTTTACCCGTGCGAAGAACGTGTACTTTGGCTAGTAGGAATTAATAAAAGGTTGAATGATAGATTTTTTTAACGTTTAGATCTAACCCTTCGACTCACCTTCTGAGGTATCTCAACTAGCTAAAAGGCTACGTATTTTATTATTAAACTGATTGTGAACACTTCAATGTAGGCTAGTTGGAATAATATATTTAAATTAATATAGAAGGAAAGATATTATAATAATGTAGATAAAAAATATCTATTACGTATAACAAATATTTTTTCTGTACGTCGATGTTGTACCTCAATATTGTATGAGAAAAATACTATTTATTCGTTTTTTAGGACCAATTTTACAATCGCATAAAAAATTCATGAAGTACAGACTGTTACAGCACAGGCTAAAAAAATTGTTAAAATGTTTCTAAGTAAAAATTATCAACAACAAATCTTGGAAGTGCAACTATAAAAAGCGAGGCCATAGATCTTTCAGACAGTATAACCTTGTTATGATCATATTCTCCCTGTATGACAGAGCAATTCAATTACAGCCACTAAGCACTAAACCACTCAAACCCAAAACCCAGCGGTAGCCAACCCTCGTTGTCATTATTGAATCTGGTCATGTAAACCAATAAAGCTGCACAAGCAAACCAACCTATATTTAATATTTAAAAATAAATCGACCAGTAGGCCTACTGTAGTTTTAAACTGATCAACATTTATTTCAATTAATTATACTAGTGAAGTCCAATTACATAGTCTTGAATTTTAAAAATGGCTTATTTTATGGTATACCGAATTATAGATTTAATATCGTGATGCATAATGTTTTTAATAGAGTTAAATGTCTAGTTAAATTGAAATAAATATTTTGTTTCGGAGAAAATTTAATAATTAACAAACAAGAGGCTCTTTCTACTGATGAATCAGGCGATTCATGATTTTATGATTGATGTATAGGTATACATCAGTCATAGAAGTTTATAATTTTGCCTGACACTCAAAAAAAAAATAATTGTGATATTTTTTGGAATATAATGAATATAAAATTACAAATGAATTTAATTTTCACTTCCCTGAATAATATAACATTTCTTTCATGTTGTTTTAATACCTTACTTAATCACCAAATACATAATACAAAATTTATGAATAAAAGATTGTTTTTATTAAAAGTTTTGAATTTAAGCTGAGAGTGTAAATATCTGTTTTCAGACTCCCTGAATTCAAAAAAGTGGCTTTTGGACCCATTTTCGCCCAGAGCAACTCTAAGAAATTAAGCAAAAGGGTGCATTTTGACAATACCTGTTAGTGTATTTTCCTTTATATTACAATTATTATTTTTAAGAGCAATTCATCCCTGACACACTTAAGAATACCCCCGTCGCAGCAGATCTGCGTACTCAGCGAATTTCCAAATCAATAATATAATAATAATAATAAAATATGACAAGTTTTATAAAAATCTGTTCATAAACATGAAAATTATTTGCCAATTCTCCATAAGATTAACATGGGAAAGAGTGTGCAGGTTAGCTGCTGTGAGGAACACTGAAAGTAGTCATTTATACCATAAATAATTTTTATTTTACCCAATTATACCAAGTTTCATCAACATCTGTCCATAAATATAGGAGTTTGCCTATTCCCTACATGATTAATATGGGAAAAGAGTATGCAGGTTTGCTGCCATGATAAACACATAAACTATGATTTTTAAGCATAAATGGATAGATCTCAACCACATGAAGCTAAATATCACGTTTCATAAAAAATATTGATTAATATGGGAAATATTAATTTTTCCCTATCCTCCATAAGATTAACATTGGAGCCCTACAATACAACGTACTGTGTTTAGATTTTTTAATATCTCGGTAACCGTTGGAGATAGAGAAAAACTTTAAGGAACTTAATTGTGTAGTTTTTTAAGCGGATTCCAATGGTGAAATATAAAATTAGAAATTTTTAAAAATTACATGTGAAAAACGCAAAAAACCCCATTTTGGGGTACTAAACCCCCCCAAAACTACCCGTTCCTATTGACCGATATGTCTGGTTTACGAACTCGTCCGAGCATTTGTAGGAATACACGTCTCTACCAAATTTGGTCTTGATCGGACCATTTTTACGTGAGTTATCGTGCTAACAGACACACATATATATATATATACATATATATATATATAAAAATTTTAACGACTATTATTTTTGGACTCTGGGCACCTAAAGACGAAAAAATAACATGGTCCCGGGCCTAAGTCTTACCATGAGACCTACGGTAATAGCTTCTTCCCTATGGGAAATTCGCTAAAAGGGGGAAAACACATTTATCAAAGACAGCACTGTTAAACGGTATACTGAATATTTTACCCTAATAATATGATAACACCCCGTGTCTGTAAAATATTGTTTCAAACGTTAGGCTTTGAAATTTAAAAAAAAGATGTATAGTTTTTTAGGCAAAACAAGATACAGTATTTATGAAATGAGTTGACTATAGCCATTAAAAAGTCCGAACTAAATAAATTAGTAGTTTATGAATTATTAGTCTGTGACAAATGCTAGTGGATAGCAGTAACATTTACTCTCCTTGTGTAACATATGAAAAATGTTAAATTGAAAATATGCTGAGGTTTTGTTTTGTCCCAGAAACTTTACTAGGTGTTATTTCAAAGGGCATTACAATGTCTATAAATTTATTTGATTGAAATTTTAATTTTTCCATTTACCCAGTGTATAGGCTACACAATAATTAATTGCTGAAAAGTCAGCTTACCAAAAATATTATTGTCGAATTCCAAAAGGTTTTATCAAAACGTAAATCATATAGATCGCTGATAATTATTTTTATGGTAAAAATTCTGATTTCAAACTAATCTGATATGCTTTAATTTGAAATCTCGTATTTGAAGATAAGCATGATTAAGGGTTGATCTAACTAAAACTGTTTTTAGAGCATACTTTATAATTCAAATATCGCTGATACAATCCTGAGCAAAATTATACAGTTTCCCTAGAGCACAAAGTTGCTAGAAATCACACGAGTTTTCAGTCTGACAGCAGACGACTGGAAACAGCTGACGGGTGTCACCAGGATTGTTGTGAGTGTCTGACACTTCTTGCCATTTGAGCTTAGGGTGATATACAAATTTCATCTTGTGTGTTTACATTATAAGACAATACTTGATTTTGCAATCATCACAACATTTCGTACAAGTGTTAACACAATTCTGTCATAGTTCAAAATCGAAACAGAGTTACCTTTGACTATATTAGACTTTAAATTCATGATTCTAGCGAATAGCATTAGAGCTGAATTAGAATCTGTATTAGATTCTGAATTCAGAGCCTCAAACAGGTCTCTGAATTCAAAGTCTCAAATAGGTCCTACAGAAAAATAAATTTAAGAATAACAACAAGAACTTCAGCCAGAACATATTCCATGCTAATACATTGGCACGTCCAGAATATCACAATATATGTATTATCTCTATATATAAAATTGAATGTGTGTATATAGTTTTAAGTTTTTAGAAAATTCTCTTACAAGAACACCAAGGACATAGAAATCCTTAAAATCTTTTTCTCGACTTTAAACAGCTTATCAAGCAAGTGAGAATGCCCATGTTGCAATTCCAAATCTTGAAAGGCTTTTACAATATCTCAAATAAACTTCAAAGAGAATCTCTTTTATGCAAGTTTGGTTCAGAATTTTAATGATAGAAACAGTTTACGACAGAAACAGTTTATCTAAGGATGTGGACTTTGAAAAGATGGCTCAAACCAAACACCCAGAAGCTTGAGGATGATGACAAGACTGTAAGATAGGTAATTAATTATTATATCAGACGACTAAGTGTGAAATTTATGGAACTGGTTTTGTTGATGTTTGGCAAAAGACTATAAGATTCAAACCAATTTAAGTATGCTGTTTACATAATGTACTAGCACTGAGAGAGGTAGCCATCGCTGGGTTGGTAGACACAGGCCACAGGTGGCAGGGAGAGGATCAAATGGGTGAGGCATTACTCAGTTTGTTATGGGAAGACATGTTTTATAAACCAGCTCTTTTCCAATAAAAAAATACCAATATTACTTCTTTAAAAGATTACTCCTTTTATAGCTTTAAGTAACCAAGGTCTAATATGTGTTTATGTTCTTAATAAATGCCGCAATGATATTAAATATAATTAAACTTGCATCTAATTTTACAATAGTGAATTTTGAATTTGATTTTGTATGCGTTTAATTGCAAGTTAAATCAGAAAATTTCACAATGCTGAGAAAGGGTTCACACTGAATAACCTGTTAACATAAAAATGTTTTTTGAATCTCTGAATAAATAGGAACAAAATTAAAATCTCCCCAATACATAAAAAAGCTCAAGGATTCAAATATTTCTGGGATTTTGCATAAAATAATTTATATCTAGCCTACTTTATTAAAGCTTTAAAGTTCTTCTACAAGGCATTCTAATATTAAAATACACAACACAAAATCACATAATCAAAATCACACTAGAGGAAAGAATAACTTAATGATAAAAATGAACAGTTACATTAAAACATCAAAGAGTTCTTATTTAGATGTATTCATTTTTAGCGAATTTCCCTTAGGGAAGAAGCTAAGAGAAGAAGGGCAAATAAGTCTCATGTTTATGGACATATTTTTATAAAACTTGTCATATATTAAATTATTGATTTGGAAATTCCCTGAGTACGCAGGTCTGCTGCGACGGGGGTATTTACTTAAGGAACCATAACTAAATATTAATACTTAATACTCGTAATAGGCCTTCGATAGTCCATAAAATTATGCGTATTTTATATATACATTTTTAATTATTTTTTTTGTTACGACTTGTATTGATCTGTATACAATGTTACGATTTTAAGTTGTTGGTAATTTGTTGATGATTGCAATACTACCGATGACATCAGAAATTTTAGCAATAACGAAATTCGGAAATTGTTTATTGTTTTACTCATATCAAAATATTTATGTATTTTCTAGAAGAGAATAAGAATAAATTATTTTCTCTTTTCTTAAATACATACATGAATGGTACAGAAACAAAGCACACAAATATTATGAAAGATTCACTTAAAATTTGTCAGGTCACATAACTGACTTATATAGAAAAAAACAAACAAAAAAAGCATGCATAGTTGTTTACATAATCAAAGGGAAATCTAGTGCCTCCAAGGCATAGCCTTTTTATAGGTTCTTTCTATAAACTTATTCATAACTTTTATCAATACATTCTTAAAACCCCCAAATTAAATGTTTCTCATGGCAGCAAACCTACATACTCATTGTCCATGTCAAAAATCATCAAACTATGATGAGGTGGACAGATTTCATTGTATATGCACACACAACTTTAAAAAAATACCCATGTCTCAGCAGAACTGCGTACTCAGCGACTTCCCAAATCAATAATATAATAATAATATAAGACAAGTTTTATCTATCCATAAACAAACGAGTTTGCCCATTCTCTATATGATTAACATGGGAAAAGTGTTAGGTTAGCTGCCTGAAACATAAATTATGAACTAAGGATAAATGGGTGGATCTCAACCAGATGAAGCTAAATACCCAGTTTATTAAAAAAATATAGGTAAATAAGTGAAATATTATTTATTATCCTCACTACGATTAACATTGCAGCCCTAAAGTCCAAAGTACAATTTAATACAAAGTACTAAATTGTGTAGTTTTTTAAGCTGATTTTAAAGGTAAATATTCTAAAATTGTAAAATATTAAAAAATTACATATAAAAAATGCAAAAACCCAATTTTTAGATACAATCCCCCAAACTACTCTTTTGAGTTACCGATATATCTGGATTACAAACTCGTCCAAGTAAATTTAGGAATAGACATCTCTACCAAATTTGGTCTTGATCGGACCACTTTTAAGGGAGTTATTGAGTTTATACACATATACAGTAAAACTCCAATTATCCGAACTCCGACTATCCGAATCGCCGATTATCCGAATCACATTCAGAAAAAAATTTGTCCAAAAAAAGTCTAAGTGCACTATTATTTCTCCCCCCGCAAAGCCAGTGTTTGCGTGTAAAATGTAAGTACATTTTAGTATATAAGTACATTTATATTTAAAACATGTGAAAATATCATGTTTCTTACATTTAATTTAATAAAAAAATAGTGCAATATCAAAACGTAGCTTTTTTCTCTTTAATGGCAATTTAAAAAAAAAACTCCGATTATCCGAATATTTGATTATCCGAATGGGTCCCGGTCCCCATTAATTCGGATAATTGGAGTTCTACTGTATATATTAAACTTTAACAAATATTTTTTTGGTTCTACGCACCTCAAAACGAAAAAGTAACATGATCTTTGGCTTAAGTCTTGCCATGAGACTTACGGTAATATCCCTATGGGAAATTCGCTTAAATTAAGATCAATATCCAAAAATTTGTTGACAAGGCTACTTATCAGTTTTTTGTCTGAGAAACTGCTAGAGAAGTGTGCCACAAGGCAGTACACGACACAACACTCAATTAGGGTGATTGGCTGAGGCTACGTATCACCTATTAAACCAATTTCCTGGGGGAAATCACAATATGTACTGCAAAACTGTTATGTTCGGGTGGAGTGATATTAGTCTTAAGTCGCCGATGAGTTGCATGACGACATTGTACCTACAAAACAAATGTGGCGAAAGAAAAGAAATAATTTAGTTGGGTAACGACTACTTATTAACTATTTCCATAAATTAAATACCGCAGTGAATTTTGATAAGTAAATTATTTTTGTTGTACTAACTCGAGTTATTTTCTTAAAGATTTTTTTGAAATTGCTCCAATAAAAGTCATTATTATTATTATTTATGACCAATAAGAACAATTTAAAACAACATTAAATTAATAAAATTGTATATTATCTGAAAATATTAATTTATTTAGTTTTAAAACTAATATGAGATCAATTAATTTGTATTGTTCCCTAAAAAAACTAACTTCTTGATTGGTCAAGATGTACTATCACAGAGAATTTATATTATGAATAATTATCATAGCACATATTTCACAATTTCTGGATGTTGTAAAATCCATTTTCGCAATAGTGTTAAAACCTTTTGTAACGATATCTTGCCTTGTCTAAAGTTTTGTAGTCTTTAATCGGTTTGAATTTTCTGGTTAAAATATTTTCACGTAACATTGCAATTTATTTCCAATACTGTAACATTATTTCCTCATGCGTGTAATTTTTATACAACTTAATAGAAAACTTCAAAGCTGTAATTGTTGATGTATTTGTTTCTATCTTGTTTGCCATTTGGCAGGCTCAGCTTTTCGCTATGTAGCCTCGAAGTACACTGTTTATTAACTATTTTCATCTAAATTTTAAGTTAGTTGTAAAATACATACACTCATACTATATTCATGAACAATAATAGCTCAAAACTAGGGTTTTGAGAGCTTATTATTTTATTTTCATAATGTTTAGGTCCGCTAAAATCTTTTCCAAAAGGTGCCGATTTAAAGAAATAAGTTTCATAACGTGGGTGCTCTAGTTTTCACAGAGAAGACAACACAAATGCCTTGTTTACCGACACAGAAAGACAGACAGATAATAATTGAGATAAGATCCATTTCGCCTCTTCGACTTGATAAAACATAGAAATAACCAAAATGATCATAATTCCGAGCAAAAACAGACAAAACTGTAATTTTATGCAGATAATACCAGAGTGCATAAGAGAGGAGGCCTAGACGCTAGTCTGAGTCTGAGACCTGGGTTCCATCCAACAGACAGTTATACAACCCTACAGAAGGTGTCTGCTCTGCGACATTCTCTCGCTCTCCCCCCTCCACTCTTCCCTCCGTCGTATTTCTAGACGCAATGCCACACTCTTAATTACAACAACTATGAATGATTATCTTTGCTAACCACTCCGATTGGTTCACCAAATCTCTTTAATAAAACAAAAATTATTTGAATACAATTTTTATCTCCTTACTAATTTATTTTAACCCTGTAAAACTGATTTAACACTTATAGAATTAAAGGTTCTGATTCTCAAAATTTCAAGACAAATTTGAATGACCAAATTTGTAGCTACCTATTGGAAACTTCACTATAAGTGATGTCAAAGAGACAATTAATTATATCATAATCATGTCGTAACAAATATTTTCTTCACGACCTAGAAAAATGTCGAAGAATTATCTGATGCAGGAATTCTGTGATGAATTTTTATGACTGAAGACCGTAAACTATAAATAGCTTCATTTATTTATTTGTACTAAGACCAAACAATTTTAGTATAGTAAAAAAACAAGAGAAATGTAGAAAAATTAGTTTTTGCAATCATTTAAATTCTATTGTACCATTTGTACCGTTTGAACACGATATACATATAAATTTCTAAGAGGAAATACTTTCAAAGTTACAAAGAGTGAGTACACTCCTGCTATTTCATTTTTTTGCATTTTATACCAATAATATTATTGATTTTGTTTCCCACTGTTTTTTAACATCTGTTTTGTTTTGTTCAAATAATAATAGTAATTAGTTTTTTGTTCTTTCATATCCTTTATGATAAAGAATAAAATGATATGGATGAAAAATAAATCATCCAATTTCTGAAAATGACAACAAGAGAAACAAAGTTAAATTGATTGTTAGAATTTTATGGGGACCCCCTTCGTTTTTAAGGGGTTTTAGGGATTAACTACCCTTAAAAATAAAAATTAAAAACCCCCAGAGATAAAGGGAATATACACTATACATACATTCTAAATTTCATATAAATTGGACCAACAGGGTAAGCTGTGGCTCTACACATCCAGACACACACACACACACACACACACACACACACACACACACACACACACACATACAGACGGACAGACAGACAGACATGATGTCAAAACTCATTTTTTTGGATTCATGGCATCCCAAAACATATACCCACTTTAATCTCAGATTCGAAAATTTTGATGAAAAAAAATACTTTCTCCCTATACTATATATAAGGGGAGAAAGTAAAAAGCAAATTAAAATTTGTATGTAAGAACTGTAAAACACTGGTAAAGTCCTGATGGGAAAATAAAAACATAATATAATTTAGTGAATTTTATCTAATTTATTCATTTTGTAGTACAGTACACTAATTGAAACATCTTTTAAGTGTTATTGTTATTTTGACAATTGAGATTTACAATGAAAACATTGAATATATTCAGACTATAAAAAAAATATTCAAGCTCGAGTATTAAGAGAATGTAGGCCTATTTATTGGATTCATCTATATAAATAAAATTAGTGTTTTGTCTGTATATTGCTCAGAATTGTTCATTTTTTAGTTATTTTTACTTTTACTGCGTTAGAGAAGCCGAAACCGGTCTTATCTCAATTTTTGTCTGTTTGTCCATGACGCTCCAGGAGGCATTTTACGCCGTCTTCTCCGAAAAAACGGGAGAACTGATTACAATGAAACTTATTTCATGTATTCTCTACATTCCAGAGAAGGTTTATAAATGCTTTAAATCGCCCGCCGCCCCTTGAAAAGTAAATATTGAGCATTTAAAAACCTACTTTTACGCGATATTACACACATTTTATCCAGTTTTCAATGAATAACCTACTGGTAATAATCAGCTGTCTTTGTAGTTTAAAGATTTAATAGAAATCAAAACAAACAGCTGTCAAATCAATATTAGTTAGTTTATATTGGTCATTGACTTTAAACACATTTGGAAATCATACTATATTAAAAAGTTATGTTAACGTATAACTAATTATTATAATAGTGGTATAAATGTTCGAATCTATTTAACTGTAAAGTAATGCTAAATAATAAAGCTGGGTATTGATTTATTTTATTTGTATTGATATGTTTAGGATTTCAGGTTTATATTTTGGTACGATAATCTTTCTTCTTTAAACTGAATCCTACAACCCGTACAAAGGACGGGCTTACTGCTAGTATTAAATATTTTCTTACTGTTACTGTTCTTAAATATAAAATTTTATAAATGTAAATGATCATATCAAGAAAAACTTAAAGAAATTAAAGGTCTCCGCTGATCTGCAGTCCCTTGTGACACTGGACACCGGGCCAAGTAGCAAGGCCGTTCAGCTAATTTCTGCTGTTTAGTGTAGGCAGAATGAGTTATTTGTCGCGTAGGCCCAACCTTCATTATCTGATACATTCTCCTATCTCCAGCAAGGCCCCGGACAACATATTCTGTTCTAGACAACTTCACAAATTTCACACACTTTTTATCATTATTTAGCTGTTAAGTACGTAATTAAATTAATTTTAACTTTTCAGAGTTATTCAGCTTTATTTTTTCAATGTTCAAAAATAAAAGAAAATTTTTTTTTAAATGTTGTAGTATTATGCATTATGATTGCTACCGATGAAAACTCTGGAATTTTTAATGTAATTGCTAAAACAATACTGGTTTTAGTAAATAAAATTATGTATATCACTTTAATATTGTCCATTAAACTTTATTAAAAACCAGCAATAAGAATGTATTTAAGTAGAATGTACTTAAATATTAAATATGACGATTATAAGTTGCAGTAACACATATATATGATACATAAATGGGAATCCGCTGAGGATGTAGGCCTTCTGATACAGGGCGTATTTTTTACTCAGTAATCAAAACAGTCTTATTTTTTAAATAATAAGTTTAATTCTAATATAAAAAGTTCAAAAAATGATAGGCAGCACAAAATATGGACAAAACTTGATCAACTATAGTTTTAATGTGCATTAAACTTTTATAACATCCTTTTTTTAATTAAAGACAATTTTCTTCTTTTCCTTTCCTTAAAGACCCTTTATTTATTTGCATTGCTTCAGTTACCACAAAACTATTACAATTCGTCATCTTATTAAATTAGAATTGCTGGATTTTATTTAAAATTCTTATTTTATAACTTGGATTTTGAATAGTTGAACTTTTATAATGCTTAAAACTTTCCTAAAATTCAACCACTTTTTTGTTTTTATTTTTAGAAATTGGATGATTATTTTTGAAACAATAAATTATTAAATGGTATTTAGATTAACTTTGTAGAACATGATATTTTTATTACAGATTGTCTTTTTTTAATTTACTTAAGGGAGAAAGTATGTGTCAGTTCACTGGTACCGTTTATTTTACAGTTAGCCTAAGTCTAAGATAGCATGGCACACAGACGCATCACAACCACATATGTCACACGTATTTTCAGGGGTTACTTTAACATGGTCCTCAACAGCTGATCAAGCGACAAGAAAACGGAGGCCAAACAATGAAACGTAAAAGGGAAAGTATCTGACGGAGACAGCCTTATCTCGTTCACTTAAGGCTCTTATTTATGTAGAGTGGACCACATACGCAGCTCCAGCTCACCAGAGGCTTGGCAACCCTCCAAGGCGACATTCTTGTAGCGATCCAGCATCAACTAATATAATTCAATGTTTAAAATCTCATTGTTTAACACAGTAATTAAAGTAAACAGTATCTGTTGAATTTGTTTGCAGTGTTAGCAGGGCTTGCAACAGATCTTGAGGTTAAATAAACGGTATCAGTGGACTGACACATACTTTCTCCCTAAAATAAATTTAAAAACGACAACCTTCAATAAACCTATCATATTTTGAAAGTCTATCTAAATACCATTAAACAATTTATTGTTTAAAAAATAATCTGCAATTCCTGAAACTAACAAGAGAGCACAAGTTAAATTAATTGTTAAGACATTTTTGGGGAGCATAACACCCCCCCCCCATTGTACGGAATATCAAACTTTTTGAGTGATTTTTTTTGGTGAGTTGACCTTATACTGCATACGTGGAAAACAGTTGGAATCAAGGAAGAAATTGATTTTTCAATATTCTCCATAAGAATCACATTGGGCGCTCTCGGACAACGTACTATGTTTACTGTGAACAGTAAATTTAACTTTTCTTTGGAACCGTTAGTCTTAAAAAAATAATTAAAATACTAATTTGTTTAGTTTTTTGGAGCTGGGTTTAATGGTGGCAGCCAACTTTTACTTTTCCTTTGTTGTTTTGTGCGGAAAAATTAAAATTTTCTTTAAAAGCCCTAACTTTTGAAGTGTCCTTTTCACTGACATGCGGGTGGTTTCGTATTATTTAGTACTCTATGCACTATAAACTACTAAATTTTAATTAAAATCGTTGGAGCCATTATTGAGGAATTTTGATTTCTCTACAACTATTAAAATACTATATGTTAAAAATACTATAATAAAAGTCTAGCATAAGGTAACATTTCAAATTTTTATGAATGATATTAAAACTTTCAACAACTAGTCTGCTTGTTATCTAACAAGGTTGTGGGTTTTATCTAGTCCCTGACTGCTCAAAAGTAAACTAATCATTAACCACTAGTGTTTGTAAATTAAAATACATTTAAGACTGGAATAAGATGAATATGCATACAAATTTATCTTACTTATATGTTTGAAATAATATACAAACAAGGGCTAAAATCAATGAAAATGTGCCAGATAACTATAAAATAGAAGATTTGAATAAGAGATTTTAAATGGTTTTGTGAAAGAAAACTAGTAGTGTAGAAAGTTCTTCATCCGAAATTGAGGAAGTTTTAATATAATAATTACAAGAAAATGTTCCTTCTGATGGCAATAACACTTCATATTCCTAACCTTGTCACATTTTGATGTATAGGGCTAAAGCAGGGTTATAAGGAAAATAGGTATAAAAAATACGGAAAAGTAAATAAAATCCCACTATCGTTACAAACTTTCAGTTTACTTTGATCTACACCCTACATAATATAGGATAGAGTGTGTTATGGAGGTATTTGTTCTTTACATTATTGTAGTGTATTTGATGTATAAAACATCAAATAAAACCATATTAACCATCCTGGGTTCCGATTTCGTTTTGATTAAATCGCCTAAAAAAATTGCTACATTGTAAATGACCAAATTTTTCTGTACCATACAAAACAGTTTTTTTTTCAAATAAGCTATAAAACATTAAAACGTAATTAATTAGAAAAGGAGAATATGAAGATTTTAGTCAGCATCAGGTTGATAGGAATGTGGCAGTCCTGACCTTGAAGGGTGATAAGCACTAGCATTAGCATAGGCTGTGTCCTTGAGCATAATCTCCTAACGTAACACATCAAGACCACACAACGATTCATGTGGTTATCACATTTATTCAAACACACACCTGCAACCAGCTGAATACCTCACTTTCAAGAAACATTGTATGATAAACATAGTACCAGACACAGCTCGTGAATAAATAAAAGTTAAACTATTCACCTGAATCTTTTTTAAATCTTTTTTTAAGTAAATGGATAAAGATTGTAAAGTTTTAACGATAATAGGAGTTGAAATTATTTTTAAAAATATGACAGCTTATGGAAAAAAACTCTTCTTTTCTATTCACTATTTTTTCATATTTTTATATATGAAGATAAAAACTTTTATCAAATTACCATAAAAACAAAACACTCATAAATTGGATGTACCCAACTAAAACTTTTTAGAATTATTTGCATGTAAAAATTCAATGTATGTAAATTAAAAGTGATCAAATTCAGAAGTTTTTCTGTTCATGTATTACAATATTTAAGCATTTTAGTTTAACTCCGAGATTAGAACAGAATCGTAAAATTGTTCAGGGATTCAGGAAAATCAACAAGCTAGTATATTTTGTGAGTGGAAAGTAGTATATCATTACATTATAGTCATGTAGTTAAGTTAGTTTTATCAAGGATGTAATTTATTTTCAACAAACCAAAAAAATCAGTGATTTTTCTGGAATGCTTCACTAAATTACTAATGGAGTTCATTCTCTCGTCTTATGTTAATGTTGATCAACACTAACATCCTTTCATGCTAAGGTTGATTATTCGAGAGCCCCTGGAATAATTACGAACCTTTTCCTCATACGAGGTATTATGAGTTATAAAAATAGCCCAGCCAATAATAGTCGTCTCCCCAAAACAGAACACAAGGGAGAGTCTTGTCTACGCAAGACTTGACAAACTCGTCGTCGACATAACGTTGACCGATGAATGTGACTGACGGGAATAGCTGAGCATAACCGTTCGCAGTCGGTTCCCGTAATAGCTCGCTCGCGTAGACTCATTCAAGGAAAACTTGGCCAAGTCTGCATCAACAGATTCTTGGCATAGTCAGCCTCCCTCGGTGGCTTTCGTCAACATGAGTTTACGCTACGGCAGCCGGGCTCCCTGACTCATCCTGTACCCTCGTTAATAGTAGTGGTAAATGGGAAAAACAGAATGAAATAAAATCTGCTATCTTGGAAAATGTATTAACTAGGGGAATTCCTTTAATTTGAATCAAAAAATTTGCAGTCAAAACAATATATAAGGCCCTAGTGTTATTCCAATAAATATATATAAAATTGGGGCACTTCTAATTGGGAAAGTCTAAACAGATTGACTTGTTAACTTCTTGATAGTAAATTGTAGTGAATTAAACCTTGTTAAAACGGTAAAACACATAACCTCGATAGTATGGTGATAAACTGTGTATGTAAGGAAAACAAAATAAACTCATCAGAATAGAAATAGTGTAAGCTAGGTTTATTTTTAAATGTTACATTTCACAAACGAAACAAAGAACAGATAAAAAACCAATTTAATGGATAACTAAATGGTAACTAAAGCAACAGAATAAGTTTCATTGTGGATAACTTTTGGATCTTTGAAGAAAAAAAATTGTGGTTTAAAATACCTATCTGTCGAAAGATACGTGTGTAGCTTTTGCGACTACGGCTGTTTCATGTTGCTGGAACACATCTTCAAATCTTCAAAATCACCGTCAACTGTTTACATTACACTAAACACTACTATTTACTCGGGACTCAAGAGAGACCCGACTCAACCATAGACCGAGAGACCATAGTTGCCAAAGCAGTATTTTAAACCACAACAGAATATAGACTGCTCAAGGCAGATGATTCCAGTTGGTACATGTTTTTTACGAACGTACATTAAATTAAGTAAATTAAAATTACTTGTAGACCACACATTATAGGGGTGAAATGAGTAAAGATCCCACACTATAAAATTTGTTATGTAGAGGTAAATTTATGTTTGAACTTTGAGGTACCGTAGATGTTAGTCAGTAGTCAGTAAAACAGTTTCTGTTTTTCAATAAAATTAGTAGGCCTATGGTCCAGCATTGGTTATTAGTTATATATCAAGTACTTCCTTTCGTTTGCAAATAATTATTATTCTCAGTACAAATATGTTTCTAACTTACCTAAGTATATTTCCTAACTTATGGTAAAAGTAGTTTATTTGAACTCTTTTAACTATAAGCAGATTAATTAAATGTATTACAGGGGATGGAACTTGAATGATAAAAAATAATTAAGTTCCTATATTCTGACTAGCCAACTAATTTTGATTTATGACTAGAAGTATGTTTAGATATTTGCATACTGAGACAAACTTAGATAACCTCCAAGGTGCTCAGTGACTTATTACATTCCAAACCAGCATACAGCACACTTCAGAGCTCCAGATTAGATTCAAACCCAGGCTGGCAGATCTTTAGTCTCGCACAGCCACTTAACCACAACTGCGATTGAACTATAGGCCTACAGCTGTAACAGCATTGAAGCAGAAAGTAAACTATTGATTCATAAAAATCTCAGCATTAATTTTAGTACAAAAAGTCATTGCTAATGGGTTATGACAGTGTACCAAATACATATTATTTGATTAAACAATGCCTATTGCTCTCCTTCAACTTAAGACTACATAACAAGAAGTATATAAGTAATTATGGTTCAATTTTAATTTAAAAATATCCTTCAAAAAACTATATGCTATGGAAAGCTGTTCCTCGAGTGACCAAAGAGCAACTAATAAAAGGTCTGCAATCTCTCATGAATGGCCCATGTCACAGACAAGAAGTCGTGGCTGAAGAACATCTTTGTTGTAGGCTTAATGAAAGCCCAGGCGAAGGCCCACAATTTTCAATAACAAAGTTAAGTTGCATTCTACCAATAATGTGATTAAGCCCACAGGTTGTATAAAATATTTAAACAAGGTCTCTCGACACACTTGAGATTAAATCAAGGACTTAATTAATTTTTCTTCTTATTTTGTTTATTTGAGATTTTAGACTGCTGAAAATGTCATGCCACTGATCATGAAGCTCGAGTAAGCATAATCTAGTTGGCCTATAACGGAGGTAAAGTATATAGCCTGTATATAACATATGTACCTCGGATAGGCTCTTTAGCTCGACGGGTTCAACCCCAAAGGAGTAAGAAAAAGGGGGTGAAATTGGTCAAACACAGTATGTATTACAGATTAATTTATTGAGAATGACAATCGTGCCAATACATAAAACTTAGGGTGGGGTATCAGACAGGTGTCCGTCACGCCCAACACAGGTCCAATATGAAGTTAATCAAACAATCAAATGAACTCGTCGATGTATGACAGCCGCCCTACATACCTAGGACTCAAGAATTTGAATGAATTAAATATCTATCTATACTCGACACCTGGCACGGTGTTTATGAAAGAAAAGAAAGAAATTAATAATCAAATTATTTAATTATATACACCTACTATTCATCCTTGATAAACTGCCGATTACGATAAACCTCGGACCGAGCGAAACGATAATCGTTATAGCCGGACAGTCTATCACGGACTACCCCTCCAATATTATCATGGTGTCGTTCGAGGGGATGGTGATGCGAGCTTGTGTCGTGCAGCGGCCAACAAAGAACACTCTTGTCACTAGATCACCACTGCTGACCAACAAAATCGTGCCAAAATAATAAGACGGTGTCACAGGCTTACTCTAACAAATAAGTTGCACTACAAATAATGAACGAAACAAGTGTGCTTTTAGATACAATTAAAAGTATTCTGTTCTGAAAAAAATGAAATTCTTGAAAAAATATTCTTCAAAAATTTAAATTCTTAGTATTTCAACCTAAAGACAATGCCAATTTATTATTTGTATTATTATTTATTATATATTATCATTATTATTATTTGTATTATTTTATTATTTGTATTATTTATTTTTATTATGTAACACATTTCAGATTCAGTAGCTTACTTATCAAATTGGACATATTACAAATAATACCAAGATGACATATTTATGAAGCCAAATTAGGTACGTTTGTATTTTACCGACAACATTCATACATTGAACTGTGTGTTTCGACATCCAGCGCTCTGTGGAATCAAGTTGGGTGGGTCATTGATATGTTTAACCTATTAATATTATTTTACTAAAGAAACCTAACCTAACTTAACTCCACAGAGCGCTGGATATTGGATATACATTACATTGTATGAATGTGGGCGGTATACTACGAAAGTATTCCTTATTATATTAGTCTTGAATGTAATTCCTAGAAAAATAGGGCTAAACTTCAAACTTCAAACTTGATCGGCATCTTAAAAAATCTTTCAGAATGTAGGGAGCTTGTTCTTAGAGTATGCGTTTGACCGCTCTCCCAAATTCGTCTTTGTCTTGCTCCACTTTCAGGGGATATCTAAACCGTAAACACGTAGGCTATTTCCAAAAATTTTTTCCTCACATTTCTAATTGACTGCCAATGAGTTTTTTATAGATATTAAGTGTCTGTATGATTTGAAATTGCCTGCCAGCATGTATGTAAACATCACTTTTCTTATTTATGAATTTATTGCCATAGCTTGCAAGACACATGTACTGTTCAGAAGGACCCATAACATATTCAGAACAGGAAAAAATCCAACTTAAGTAGGCCTAAATGACGTACAATATTGACCCAAGCCCAAAAAAATACTTTATTTATAATTATATTACTTCTACATTTTTCTAATAGGCCTACACAACTGTACCACAACATATTAGCCACGACTAGCATTCATGGTTCAGAGTTCTTTGGAATGCTTAGGCAATGTGGGACACCGTTAATCCATTGTGCACTTATTCATCCGGTGTGGTACATCGGCTAAGTAGAGATATGCACGGGCTGTGTATGATAAGAATGTGTGGGCTTAAAATAATATACCAACTAGACATCACTGGCATCAGCCTGCTTACTGTGAATAGGCCAGTAAAAATGACAAGTTTACTTAATTGTGATGGTATATACCATCACAAATTAATATTAAGTTAACATTTAATAATAAATATTACAGGCCAATTTAGCAATAGGCTAGCATATAAGTAATAAATTTAAATAGGTATTCAAATAATTTAGAATTAGGCCAGATCGGGATTAAAAATACATATTATAATCAGCTTCGAAAAGCCAATAAAAGGCCTATAGTACTTGATGTGGGTGAAACTTTTAGCATTAATTCATCAAAGGTACCAAACAAACTAGTCCTCCCAAATTAATTTGACAGAACATATTATCAAAATACCAAAGCTACTTAAATCAAATCAGTTCGGAAATAGTAAATAACTTATTGTTGTATATGTCAATTAAAGAACTAGTGTATAATACTGAGACCATAGGGATAAAATTAGAATTCTGAATGAGACCAAATGGAGAATCTGAAACTTACCTTAGTTTCTGTGGCGATGTTGTGTGGAGACGATAACTCCTTGTGATATTCTTAATTCACTTTATGGTTGGTAGTCACATTGATGCTAACAAAAACTCACTTATTTATTTAATTTAGAATAAAAACACTCAACAACAACACTGTACTGCAGACTCGAAAATAACTGAAGTACCGATCTAAGTACAGTAACTACGCCTACTACTGCTTACTCCCCTTCCTGCCCCTGATGCTGCTTAGTGCTTAGCTGTTTTAGTAGAAACAGATACGGACCGTAATACGTGCGGCTGTTGTAGAAGATTGTGTGAGAAGCTTTGGATTTTAAAGGCCAATAATTACAAGTAATCTTGTATCTTTCATACTATGTATGATAACAAACCTCATTTACATTTATAGTTACCATTGGTACATTTAATATATATGGACACTATATCAATTTGATCTGACATTATATAAATTGTCTCTTCAATTAATAAAATGTACCGTAGGCCTATTTATATTTGAAAATCTATATAAGACTTATTTTGTACACCCCCCTAAGTTCACCATATCATTTAATTTATCATATTTAATTTTCAAAGGAATTCATTTGTAGGGTCAAAAGTTCCAGCATAGATAATTAATTTCCTATACATTTTATGATGAATAATATAACCATCATTCATAGATTTATCCGGATTGTGTGGTTACATGATTTCAAGGTCTTCTATTGCCTGATTCCGGGTGTGTTTTGGCTCGTGTTATTGATATAAAATTTATAAAGTGACTTTGGGTGTTATAACTAAACTGGTCTCATTTATTTATCCATAACTGTTCTATTTACAAATGATTACCAGAGAGGAACGGATTATAAGGAGAGGAGGCACGAGGAGGTAAAGACGATAAAATCTTAGGGCAAGTGTTGCCATCTGTCGGATCTAGCGGTGAACTAGGTCTCTGTGACACCATCAGTTGTATATTAAATCATTTGCGACACTAGCGCCATCTGAGGAAAATGAGTGACTATTTTAACAATTAGTTTAACGACGTTGTCTGATTAGCTCATTGTTGTACTGTTGCTCTATACACAGTGCAGTAGTTGTTTGTTGTATACCGTATTTATTGATATAAATACTATACTATCCTTGCAAATCCTTGCTAATACTACCCTTGCAATGTTGGACTTTTCTCAGGCTTTCGATTCCATTGATCACCGTCTGTTGTTAGCTATGATGAAATTTTATAAATTTGACCAACTTGTAATTTTGTGGTTTCAATCCTATCTGGATGGAAGGAGCCAGCGATCCAAGGTTGGCTCAGAGTTTTCTGCCCCTCTAATGAGGTTACTGGGAGTTCCACAAGGAAGCTGTCTTGGGCCTGTTTTGTTTACCTTGTTTGCTGCTACGATGGGGGGAGATCTTCAGCATTGTCGTCTGTATTCTTATGCTGACGATGCCCAACTCGCTCTTCAATACAGCATTAGCGAGGCTGACCTTGCCGTATCTAATCTCACTTCGGATCTGGACGCAATTAATGTTTGGTCTGTAAATCACGGCGTCAGGCTGAACAAAAGTAAGTGTTCAGTTCTGACTATTCCATCTGGTAAGGCACGACCATATCAGTCCTTATCTGGGGTGTGTCTCGACGGTGTTTTTCTGCAGGAATGCAGCTCCCCGAAACTCCTTGGGCTTATACTTGATGCCAGTCTCTCATTCTCTGAACACGTTAGCTATGCTTGTCAGAAGGCTGTCACTCACCTTAGAATATTATATAGGCATCGCAACCTGTTTTCATCCTCCACTAAGCTTCGTCTTGTTCAGGCTTTGATACTCTCTGTGTTTGAGTATTGTCTCCCGGTGTATGGAAATGTCATATCACTTGGGGACATGAAACGAATGCAGAGGGTGCAGAACATGTGTATCAGGTATGTTTGTGGACTGAGAAAATTCGACCATATTTCTCTTGAGAGGAAATCTCTTGGCTTACTGTCAATCAATGAATTATGTTTTCTCCGCACTTCATAATGTCCTGACTGAGGGGAAACCTCAATATCTGAGAGAGAGGCTCAGGCCCCGTTCCAACCTTAGATCTCGGAGTACCAGGCAGGACGACTTGATGGAGGTGCCTCGTGTGCGCTCTGAGTCTGACCGGAGAGGATTTTCCTATTTCGCGCCAAAAATTTTAAATTCATTGGGGTCCAGTATCGGGCATGATAGAATGTCAACAAACAAATTTAAAAAAAAATGTACGTGAAAGATTGCTGAGCGGTGTTTTAAAACCTAATATAAGACCAAAGGAATAGAATTTAACCTTGTAATGTACAGTGTTTTATTTTATAAAGTATGGTATTTATAAGCCTTTCTGTAAATTTTCTTGTTTTTATAATTTTGTGAATTTTGTGTGACTCGTGTTGTTTTGAAAACCATTATATTGTATAATGAAAACCGCTCTAAATAAAAGACAATTTATTATTATTATTATATATGCGCCGTAACAGTTTCTACTGTAATGTACAGTACTGTTTATTCACTATTTTTACTACTGTATTGAATAAACACTGTATTTTACTTTAAAAACATTTTTCACATTTCCTGTACCAATTACGATCAATTTTAGCCACGTTTTAGCTATTGTTATGTAAAAAACAATATGTTCTGTAATCCGAACTATTCCATGGTCCGAACTGCCTCCGGTCACAATTAGTTAGGATTAAAGAGGTTCTACTGTATTTAAAAATATTTCCGTGGCATATAACGTATATAGATTAGATTAGATTATTGGAAATGGCGACCATACCACAAGGTAGGTATTTTAAGCCAAGTACGAATGAGGATTGAATGTTAGATGATTGTGGCGCGATCTTGTAGTCTTGTTACTGACTAAAGCTGACATATTCCTTAGAAAGGACTGTTAATTAATAGCCTAACAGCCGATGGCAACTAATGGACCTGCAGTTTAACGTGGAATCCGAACCACGGCCTCTGAATTACGAATTGGTCTAATTATGATGATGGTCTTTGCGGATTAACGTAGTATTCAATAGTGCGGACGTTAATCCACACAACAGAACACTACATCCACCGACCATCTCTCACAACTATCCACAATTCGTGACCTCCAAGTAGCTGGATTACAGGACGTAGCCACCGTCCCAGTACTCTACTAAATAAGCTATTTTATAAAAAAAAACCACAACAGTCCATTAACAATTCAACAAGCTAAACTGGAGATTTTTTAATATTCTCCATAAGGATAACATTGAGCGCTCTCAAGACAACGTACTGCGTTCACCACGGACATAAAATTCATAATTTCTCTGAAACCTTTAGTCGTATACTAATGATTCAAAATACTAATTTACTTAGTTTTTAGGCTGGTTTTAATTCAGATAGTCATTATTTTATAATATAATTATTTTATATAGCAATGAATTTTAGGTTTAAAACTCCATAGCTTTTGAACCAGGTCTACGGACATCCGGGTGGTCTCATATTATTTGAGATTTTAATACCTAAAAATGATGAAATTTTAATCAAAATAAACTACCTATAAAAATAAAAAATTCTAAAAAATAATAACGGTCCACTTCCAACTAATATAAAACCACTTTTTTGGATTCACAGAGCCTAAAAACGGATATATTCTCTATAAAAACACTAAAAAAATTTGATAAAAAATACTTTCTACATGTACTATATACAGGAGGGGAGTAAAAACCAATCTTCTTTATTTTATCATTCGATTTACCTGATTCTTGTTACGCAGCTTCCTGTGACATAATCCAATAAAACCCCTCAAAAATTTTTGTTATTACCTTATAAGAGGGGGTGGGATTGAGTTGGCTACCTCCCCCAAAATGAACTTGTAGAAAAGAGATGTTTAAAGAAAATATACAACGAATATTAAAAAAAAATTAAATGCTATTTTAATACGAATTTAAGAATACAACTTATTATTCAATTTATATAATTTCTTAAATTTTACTTTTGAAGGAAGAAAGTATTTTTGTCGATTCACTGACAAAAATTGCATAAAATTACATTATACAGTATTTGTGAACGCCTGCAAAGTAAAACCACAGTAACCTGACATGTAAGTTAAAAGAGTTGCAGCTTTAAGTTTGAAGGCGCTAGAATTAACTTGTGCACATAACATATTCAATCCCATCTGGTTGTATATTAGATTAAATTTCTTGTATTATTTTAATATGTTTTTAGTTTATTATAGTTAAATTTGATTGCCTTTGAATTTTACTTTCTCCCATATACGATAGTATAAGAAGAAAGTATTAATAATTGTTTTAGTCAAACTTTTCGAATTTGAGTTTCAGGTGGAAATATACATTTTAGTGCCCCCTGAATCAAAAAAGTAGTTTTTAGCGTGATGTCTGAATGTGTGTGTGGGGGGGTGCAGAAACCTAGAGACGAGACTATTGGTCCGATTTTCATGAAATTCTTATTTTGCCCCTAAACCCCCCCCCAAAAAAAACACGCAAAATGAAATTTCCTCAAAAAAGGTCTTACGGTTTTATATGAAGGTTTATATTCAATTACTGGTAACAAACCTATGATTTGAGCTCCCTTTTACATACATTTATATAAAGCTTTAATTTTTTTCACATATTCCAGAAAACCCTTTATTAGTTTCATTCATACAAAATTAAAAATAGTATGAAACATGGCCTAGAAATTTATAAATTCCAAAAATATCTTGAATGACAAATTATTAATGTATAAGTTTGTTTTGAAATCAATTTAGAGATACGTTGTGCAGCTGTAGTGGTCTGGGTTTGTATGAAAATCAAAACTATACATCATAAAATACTAATGTATTAGGAAATATTAGTATTATTAAAACATCTTCAAAAAGACCTTCGTATTCCAACTTTCCAGGACGAAATGCAATTAAATTTTAAACGAACTAAATAAAAAATGTTAAATTAATGCAAATTATCTTGAAGTAAACGTTAGACAATTCAATCTCCGTATAGATCGAGTAGAACATCCTTTTTAACTTTACCGCGTCCTATTCCTATTCTAAGTTTTTATCTGTTAAATGTAGTGGTAGACACCAAATAAATCAGTTTGCAATTTTACTTATTAATAAATTCTCAAATAATATAGCCTATTTTTGCGATCTGATCCGAGAGTTCAATTTTACAAACTTTAAAAGGTTTTAATGTGAAGTCACTTATAAACATAATTTTTAATAAACAAAACAAAATTGTTATATTACCTTAATCGGTCAATTGATCGGTGTATGGATGCGACCTAACAAGGGTTAGAGTATCAAAAACTCATAGTCCTGTAATCCAGCTACTTTGAGGTCACGAATTGTGGATTTTTGTTTGGAATTGTGAATTGGCTGGTGGGTATTATGGTGGGCAAAATTAGCATTGTATGTTCAAATTATTTTATATTAAATGTTGATAAAACCTGTTTCTACCTATGGTATACAACTTTATAAAACATCAAAGGACTCAAATACAAAATACATTTTGGAAATACTGTTTTTAATTAAAACTAGCAAAAAAACTGAGCCAACTTTGTCAATAAAAATAGAAGCAAATTAATACAGATGGTTTGACCGTTTTTTTTCTGAACGGTAGTCAACGGCAACGTATTAACAGACTAGGGTATTAATCATGTTTTGGGCTCCTCCTACGGGTTTTTTATAAATTGTAAAAAGTATTTGCCATGCAAGGTTAGTTGTTTAGCAAACACTTGCTCATGCCAATTGTTTTCTTTAGGATTTTGACTTATTGATCTACAGTGTAAAAAAAATTAGGTTAATAATAACATTATTAGGACCAAAAAACAGAGAAAGAATTAAATTACAATCAACGAACAAAACAGAGAAATACTCGAATAAATAGACATCTGAAAACGGAGAGAAAAAATTAATGAACACGTACTTTTGAATTGGTACTACTTTCCGAAACAAAAACTAACAAAAAATTAGCAGAGTGAATAAAAATTCTTAAAACAACGACAGATTGACTGTGATTTTTGTTTGGAATTGTGAATTGGCTGGTGGGTATTATGGTGGGCAAAATTAGCATTGTATGTTCAAATTATTTTATATTAAATGTTGATAAAACCTGTTTCTACCTATGGTATACAACTTTATAAAACATCAAAGGACTCAAATACAAAATACATTTTGGAAATACTGTTTTTAATTAAAACTAGCAAAAAAAAATTGAAACTTTGTCAATAAAAATAGAAGCATATTAATACAGATGGTTTGACCTTTTTTTTCTGAACGGTAGTCAACGGCAACGTATTAACAGACTAGGGTATTAATCATGTTTTGGCTCCTTCTACGGGTTTTTTATAAATTGTAAAAAGTATTTGACATGCAAGGTTAGTTGTTTAGCAAACACTTGCTCATGCCAATTGTTTTCTTTAGGATTTTGACTTATTGATCTACAGTGTAAAAAAAATTAGGTTAATAATAACATTATTAGGACCAAAAAACAGAGAAAGAATTAAATTACAATCAACGAACAAAACAGAGAAATACTCGAATAAATAGACATCTGAAAACGGAGAGAAAAAATTAATGAACACGTACTTTTGAATTGGTACTACTTTCCGAAACAAAAACTAACAAAAAATTAGCAGAGTGAATAAAAATTCTTAAAACAACGACAGATTGACAGAAAAAAAACTTAGAAATATCTTCAAAATGCAAACATAACAGATAGGATAGAAACGCGTTCAGACGAAACACACACACAATCCAAATTAAACACATTCCAAAGAGCAAATTAAAAGAGAAAGACCTAGATTGACTGATGATCAGAAAATACAGATCAGTCAAAGGATGAAAAAATAGTGAAAAGATGAAGAGAACAAGTAAAATATATGTGAATTAGGCTTCCTAACGTTTTCCATCAGGGAATTAACAACAGTACTAAAATATTCTATCGATGAACCAGGTTTTGCTTGATCTTGCTGATGTATTCTGTTTCTCAGAATGACCTTTGTGAAGCTAAATTTAATGGTAACTACATTTGCTGATGACACAGTACTCAGTTATAAATGTGCAGACATTAAAATGTGGAACTTTCATAAAACTTGATATTTAGCTTCATGTGGTTGAGATCTATCCATTTATGCTTAAAAATCATAGTTTATGTGTTTATCATGGCAGCAAACCTGCATACTCTTTTCCCATGTTATTCTTATGGAGAATAGGCAAATAATTCTCATGTTTATGGACAGATTTTTATAAAACTTGTCATATATTATTATTATATTATTGATTTGGAAATTCGCTGAGTACGCAGATCTGCTGCGACGGGGGTATTTTGATGAATAAAGAATTATTATTATTATGTTTGTGGTTGTTTAAGTGATCCCGTCCATACTCCTGGTTTCCACTGACGATTGGTGGCGCTGTGGTTTTCAGTAGCACCCGTAGCCGGTCTGGTGATGCGATGCTGGTATGCACCATTTAGGGGGGGGGGTTGGGGGGACCGGACCCGCCTCGGGGCACGAACCACTTCTCACTCACGCTGCGGCCCCGCTTCGCCACGACTCTTCATTTTGTACGGTTGAAATCGAAACCGTTCCTCAAACTAGCAATAAACCCTCTACGCCTACTCGGATGAGTCATCCCGCCAAATACGATATCATATTTTATATCAATACCAATTAGAAATTAAAAAATATTTTTCGTTCATACTCGTGTTTAGCTTTAACAAGGTGGAGGTTTTAATAATCACCACATTTTGACAAAAAGTTAAATTTTCTCTAATAACATTGCACAAGTAGTCTAAAACTATAATGATACATATGCGTGAATATTCATTTTTTCAAAAAAATGCGCATTGATTGCTTTAAGGTTATGATAGCCATCTTGGAAAAATTATACTGATTTAGGTTAGTTAATAGTGGTTAATTTGTTTTGTAACTTTTGTTACTTGTATGTCTAGATGGAGGATAAATGTTGTGTGCATCACGGGATTTAAATCTAGCTGATAACTATCAGCTGATTGTAAACTTACAATAGCAAGATATGGAATGTATAATATGAAAGCAACTTTTGTCTCTAAAATCTTTGGTTTGTACAGTAGCTAGCTCAATATTTCCAATAACGAAAAAATAGATTCACATAACATGGTCAACAAAATATTTTCGATCACTCAAATTACACTTGAACTCGTTAGCATCACTTTCGACCCCCAATTGAAATATAATTATATTATAATTTTTTAATTTTGTGTATGTATAATTTTTTTGTAGTTTTCTTTTTTTTGTTGTTGATTTTGATTGTTTAAAAATGTTGTTAATTTAGTTTTGTGTGTTTGTTTATTTGTGTATTTTTAAATTTTGCTTTGATTTTTTGTTTATGTTTTTTTTTGATATTGTTTATTGTTTTATGTATATAAATTTAATTGATTTTATTTTTATTTTGTAGATTATTTTTTTAATTTGTATTTTTGTTTTAATTTGATATATTTTATTAATAATTTTTTAGTTAATTAATTTTTTGAATTTTGTAATTTAAAATAAAAAAAAATTTAAAAAATTTAAAACTTATTATTAAAAAAAAAAATTGATAAATAAAAAAAAAAACATTTATAAAAAATAATAAAAAATAAAAAAAAATAATAAAAAAAGAAAAAAAAAAAGAAAAAGTATAATAAAAAAAAATAAAAACCACGGTTTACCCGATTTCAATTAATGATGGTTTTGATAACATTTAATATGTAAGTAATCCACAAAAAAATAAAGACATTTGTTTTTTGTTTCTTTAAAAATAAAATTAATATATAAATAGTTATTAGCTAATAAATATTTTTTTGAACTACAATAACAAAAGTGGTCCAAAATAATTTTTTTGTTTATTCTAATGCAGACATTTATTTAAAGAAAATTTATCTAATGAAATTAAAAAAAAAACTATGTTTATAAATAATTTTTCTTTTAAAAAAAAATAAATATATATTTTGTTTAAATTTATTTAAAAAAGTAAATAAATGTAGAATTATTATTTTACTAAAAATTTTATTAACTTAACAACAGGTAAAGATATTCCAAATTAAAAGAAAGTCTTTATCATTATTTATAAAATTACATAGGCTACTTAGTATTTGGTGAAAGGGTTCCCCCTAATGAGAAAAAAGGTTTATATTTATAATTCTTGAATAAATATAAATCATTAATATAAGAATTTGAGGGACAACGTTCTCCTGTAGTCTTATCCCAAACCATTAACAATTTTTCTGCTAGATGGCAGCAACTGATATTTGTAAATGTCCAATGCCATTTGGTTTGATCACATGTAATCAATACTAATATTTGAATTTGTTACAAAAATATGTTTATTTTTTACATTTTGGTTTTGTTGGACATGGATATGTCTTAGCTCTGGAGGGTGTTGGCGATTTTTAAGATGGAAATTATGTAACAGGTTTCCATAGAAACTACCTGAGCCATTTTATTGAATTTTTATTATAAAAGAATAAGAACAGCTGTTTATGTAAACTGAAATCATCACCTTTAGACATATCCATGATATAACCTATTTCCCACCGAGAAGTAAATACAAAATTTATACTGCCAAATGCAACACGTCTTGTTTATTTTGTCAAGGATTTAGAATGTTTTATTTATTTATGCGCAAAACATAAAACAAGACCAATAATGTTGTATACCAAAAAGCATTACAATAAACAAGTTTTTTTATATTTATTGTTATTTATTCCATATCACATTTAATACTAATCAAACATCTTCTGTGATACTAATTAAGAGTTATGATTAAATCCTTGTTTCATGTAAATGTTACACCGAGTAGTAAATTATTGTCTTGTTCGTTCTCCCGATTGGCTTGATTGCTCCGTTATAAAGCTTAGTACCGTGACTGATTTGCATCCAAACAACTGTGCTTTTACTTTATTACAACGGTGTGAATATTAGAACCTGGTCAGTTTTACGAAAAATGTTTACAGAATCTACCAAAAATACTTAACTAGATCGCACACAAGATGAATTCCGTAGAACCTTTGCGTATGGACTTACTGGTAATGTCATCTGCGATAGAAATTATATTACTCCCATCATGGTAATCGAGTAGTACAGAGTAAGCAGATTTGCTGCAATACTTGTTTTACATAGTAATATGCTTATTCTTTGTTTTAAATTCATTATTGGTGATGGTGGATTTATGTTACTTAGACATTTTCCATCACGATTTTATGTAAAACAAAGTTTCACGACGTTTCGGGATCTGGAATCTGATCCCGTTCTCAGGTGAACCAACATCTGAAACACATAATCCGGACTAAGCTGGTACAAAGCTGAAAACATAAAAGTTTAAAGCAGTAAAAAAAAGAGTTATCCGTGACGAGTGGACGTGTTTGGTTTCTTATGTGTGTAATGTTTAGTGAATGGTTTGTTTTGACATGAATGAAGTGAAGTTGAATGAAGTGAATGTGAAGTTTTAGGACTGTTTTAAACTTTTATAACTTATAACGTTGTGAAACTTTGTTTTACATAAAATCGTAATGGAAAATGTCCGCAATAAAAATCTAAATAATATGCTTATATCAAGGCTTAAACTACATAAGTGAAATCACACACCAAATTTTATCAAACTATGTTAATAATTAAGCGAGTTATACTAAGATGTATCTACTCTCCATAAGAATTACATGGACAATTACATGAATTACAATGGAATTACATGAGCGTGAAGGTTTTCTGCCGTAAGAAACGTAACGTTTGTGGTTTTTATGGATGTACAGGTCAAACCTAACTCTATAGACATTACCAAAGCTATTCTTCATACCACATTATTATTTATTAGCGAATTTCCCATAGGGAAGAAGCTATTACCGTAGGACTCATGGTGAGACTTAAGCACGGGACCATGTTATTTTTTCTTCTTTAGGTGCTCAGAGTCCAAAAACAATAGTCGTTATATATATATATACTCGTATATAAACACACACACATATATATGTGTGTGTGTGTGTGTGTGTCTGTGAACACGATAACTCTCGTAAAAATGGTCCGATCAAGACCAAATTTGGTAGAGACGTGTATTCCTACAAATGCTCGGACGAGTTCGTAAACCAGACATATCGGTCAATGGGAACGGGTAGTTTGGGGGGTTTTGTACCCCAAAATGGGGTTTTTTGCGTTTTTCACATGTAATTTTTAAAAATTTCAAATTTTATATTTCACCATTAGAATCAGCTTAAAAAACTACACAGTTAAGTTCCTTAAAGTTTTTCTTTATCTCCAACGGTTACCAAGATATTAAAAAATCTAAACACAGTACGTTGTATTTTGGGGCTCCAATGTTAATCTTAAGGAAGATAGGGAAAAATTAATATTTCACAAATTAATAAATATTTTTGGATAAAACTTGATATTTAGCTTTATCTGGTTGAGATCTATCCATTTATGCTTAAAAATCATAGTTTATGTGTTTATCATGGTAGCAAACCTGCATACTCTTTCCCCATAATAATCATGTAGGGAATAGGCAAACTCCTTTATTTATGGACAGATGTTGATGAAAGTTGGTATAAATGTTAAGATAAAAATTATTCATGGTAGAAATGCCTAATTTCAGTGTTCCTCACAGCAGCAAACCTGCACACTCTTTCCCATGTTAATCTCTCTATGGAGAATAGGCAAATAATTCTCATATTTATGGACAGATTGTTATAAAACTTGTCATATATTATTATTATTATTTATAATTGATTTGGAAATTCGCTGAGTACGCAGGTCTGCTGCGACGGGGGTATTATATTATATACATTATTACTCTTCATACAAAATTTTGGAAGAATATTAAAGTAAATAAGGGAGTGATTTTTGGGTTTTCTCCACAAGAACAATAACATTAGACAAGGTACTGTGAACTTGTACTTGTACTGTAAGTAAACTGTGTACTGTGTACTTTGAGCTGATTCTAAAGGTAAAAAAAATAGTTTTTTTCTAAAATGATGTGTACATGGAAAAATTTAAACCCCCATTTTTAGGGTACGAACCCCTCCCCAAAAGTGTAGTTAATGTAGTCCAATTGCGTTGCCAAACGAATCTATCCAAGATACTACAGAATTTTGAATGACCCCCCAAAACGTGTTGAGGGGGTTGAGTTATGTACCTCTATCATGGTCCCGGGCGCATGTTAATAGCTCACTTTATAAAAAATTTTTATAAACTTTCCAATAGATTTGGCTCAAATGAATTATTTTATACACGAAGTAATTTAAAGTTTGTCATCCTTAAAAATATACAAATGTGTATTTGAGACTGACACCCGTTAAGAACAGGCGGTTGCAAGTTGAAGGTCTTTGTTTGTTGTTGCTTGGCTCACACGTTGAAATTTTTGACTACAATTATTTTTTCACTTCCGTGACTTCGAGGGTCTGCAGTAACCGCATCTTTTTTACTCATTTACCAAAAAAACAATTTCAAATCACAGAGAAGGGTTTTTGTACTGAAAACCCCCTTTCTATGTGCCATTTAAAATACGTTTTAATATCTAGCGATCCATCTGAATTCAACGTAATATTATCTTTAATGTGGGATATGATAAACTATTTAAAAAAATCAGCACCAAAAAAATATTTACAATTTCCAAATTGGTTTATTAACATTTTGATCACATACCTTGTAAATATTTTTATAATACATATTTTAGTCTTAATAATAGCCTTGTTCCAGAGTCACAATATTGTTCGACTTATTAAACAAACAATACTCCAATATTGTATAATGTACAATAATACAATATTGTATAATGTATATAACTGAATGTGTTAAATAATCTCAAGATTTGGAGATTTGGAAATCATACTATCCAATCACTTATTACTAACTCATTTACTATTTTAGAGTGTTTTAGTAAAAATCAACCTGGTTAATGTTTTTATTCTCGTTACCCAATGTCTTAAAGCTTATGAGAAAATAATCAATAGTATTTAGTTTACAAATATTTATTTTTGTTCTCAATTCAGGTACAATTTATTGTTTTCTTCAAGTAACGAATCCATTATTTTTTCTAGTCTTGAATATGGTCATGAAGTATTCCATGGAGTCGTTTCTTTGCATGTTCATTTGTTGACGGAGTTACAGTAGTTGTAAATATGCATGAAACAAAAAATAATAATCTCAAGAGTTTTAAAATATATTCGTTATACATTTCCTTACACTCCTCAAAATTGGACAAATATTCAATTTTAGTAATTGCAAGGGACGTTGTAATAATTTGAAATGAATATTTCCCATCGAAGCATCGTAGGGAACTGGCCATTATATGTTGAGATTTCTATCTTTTCGTACAATTCAGATAAACTTTAGTATTCAAAGCAACATATAATCAATGGTGGTGATCTCTGTTGGTATGTAATACAACCTCTTTGCTGATATTCACATAGGGTAATTGAGTTATTCAATATTTAAAAAAAACATGTTAATTAATTTGTGTTTAAAATAAAATTTGAACTAAAATTATACATGGCTGTGAATAAATTTAAATTAAACTATATTTATAAGGAATTTTCTTCATAATTAATAAGAATGTGGCGAATCTCAATATAGTAAGAGTTCCTTCTCGTTTGTTATAATAACTTGTTTATGTTAAATGGGGTTTGAAATTTTTAAAGATCAAAATAATTTTGTGTTGGGAACTCTCCCTTACCACTTTCCGCTTCCTTTCGGGAATTTTACCCGAAGGACATTTCCACAGCCAAAACTCTCCGCTCGTTGCAAAGAGTCAGAACTGCGAAATGACCTGTATTATTACTTTGCTAACATTTTACTTAACCTCAGCACTGGACGTGACTCAGCCGTAGAAGAGGCGCCGCATCGCTGGCGTCACGAACAGACGTGGTCGGTCGCGGGTTCGAACCCCGGCGCAGTTCTCGAGGACCATCCTTCATTGCTATAGATTCGCAAAAGTTTCCAATTTTTATTCTTCATAACCCAAGTCGTGTGGCAGTTCAATATCTTTTGTTCAAAAATGTATTTAAATTTTGTTACATAGCAACTGATTGAAAATAACAATATTTTTTTATTTTCTAAATTAAATCTAGTCGAACTTCTTGTAAACTTGTATCTTAGCAACATAAAAACTAAATTGATAGTGAATCGGAAAGAACGGTCACAGAAATTATCGATTCCATTAAAATAAATAAAATATGATATCCTAAAAAAATGATTTGTTTACAAGAATTTTGCATGTGTTTTAGGGAATTTTCCATAGGGAAGAGAAGCTATTACCGTAGGTCTCATGGTAAGACTTAAGCCTGAGACCATGTTATTTTTTCGTCTTTGGGTGCCCAGAGTCCAAAAACAATACTTGTTAAAATTTTTATTTATATATGTGTCTGTGAACTCGATAAATCTCGTAAAAATAGTCCGATCGAGACCGAATTTGGTAGAGACTCCTACATTTGCTCGGACGAGTTCGTAATCCAGACATATCAGGCAATCGTAACAGGTAGTTTGGGGGGGTTTTGTACACCAAAAATGGGTTTTTGCGTTTTTCCATGTAATTTTTTAAATTTTATCTTTTACCATTAGAATCAGTTCAAAAAACTACACTATTTAGTTTCTTTATCTCTTAAGTTTTTTTTATCTCCAACTGTTACTGAGATATTTAAAAATCTAAACACAAGGCCTTAAACACAGTACATTGTGTTTAAGGCCTCCAATGTTAATCTTATGCAGGAGAAGGAAAAATTAATATTTCCCTTACTAATCAACAATTTTGGATGAAACTTTGTAGTTACCTTCATGTGATTGGAATCCATACGTTTATGCTAAAAATCATAGTTCATGTGTTTCTCACAGCGGCAAACCTGCATACTCTTTCCAATGTTAATGTTATGGAGAATAGGCAAATACTATAATTTATCAACAGGTATTGATTGATTAATTTTGTCACATACTTGTACTATTATTGTTATATTATTGAAAATTTGCTGAGTATGCAGGTCTACTGCGACGGGGGTATTTATAATTGTGTGAAATCAATTAAGAGAACAGTAACCAGTAACCAATTGAATAACACAATTAATATTTTTTATTCAGTGAAAAACTAAATTCACAAAATTTTATTAATTTATCCTTTACCCATGTAATTTATTAAGTAGGCTACTGTCCTGTATTTCAATATCTAGGAAAACTACGTAAAATAGCTATAAAATGTATTTATTTTAATTATTGTATTATTTACGTGAGTCATTACGTGTCGAGATTAATCATAATAATATATGACTATAATGATTATATGCCCACACAAACGCAACACAAATGCAGTATATATAGTTTTATTATTTTTAATACCCCCAAATCCCCGTGCTCAACCATGGGGACCATGCAGGTCATGTGAATGCTGACTATGCCATAGGAAATTCGCTAACTATATTTAATTGACGGTTTAGTGTTTTACGCAATCAAACTCTACAATCGCTTACTAAGGGCGGAACAGAGACCTTGAGTACGTGATTAGCCTCAACAGTAATTAACAAATTAATCTGAACTAAGTCATGAAGTAAATTGTGAACCCGCTGGCCTACAAAACTGCATATTAAATTTAAGGACAGCTAGTTTCGTGTCAATAAATTTTGGCGCACTCATTAACTCAATCTTTACCAAAATAAATTTACAGTTGATAAATAATTTTGATTTGGATTTTTTTAGTAATCACAATAAGAATAACATAGGGCACTATTTTAGACGGTGTTTTCATTTTTTTAGTCCTTAACTTTTGAACCGTTATTTTACAGACATGCGGGTGGTGCCATATTATTTGTGCCTTTCAGCATTATAAACGATTAAATTTTAATCAAAAGCGTTTGTGTAGTTTTTTCATCCGAATTTTAAACGTTTTTAGGGATGAACTACCGGTACCATTAAAAATAAAAATTCAAAATAATGAACAAACGTCCGAGGATATTGCCAAAGTGCACCATTAAGCCAAATTTCTCAAAAATCCGACCATAATGTGGTGTTGGGGTCGACAGAGGCCAGCCCGTCTTTGAAAACCATTTTCGGATTCAGGGAACCCAAAAAATAAATCTTTCCACTCTCAGCCCAAATTTGAAAATTTTGGGGAAAACAATATTTTCTCCGTGTATTGAGAGAGATAGAGTAAAAAACCTTACAGCTATCTAGAAAAAAAAGAAAATAGTGACGTAATCGTGCAACAAGAAATATATAAAACGTAATTATCTAAATTTTAAATCTGCAATAATAAAACTGATTTTTTTAGTTGATATTTTTATTTAGATCAATATATATTGACACTTTTTTCTCCATTAACATAATTTAAATGGGACATCCTTGGATTTAAGGATGCAATACTTACATTATTTTATCAATCTATCTTACTCATGAGTCATTAAAATAAATCCTAGTGCTTCAACTCTCGTTCTCTTCGCACGCTATCTCGTGGTAAGTATAGTTGTTGACAACATGATATAATAAATCAATATCTGTAACTTAAACTTTCAATTTTTAATGTAAATTATTAGCTAATCACTTGAAATGGAGGGGTTTCTCCACCTCCAGAAACGTCGTGAAATTAAAACACAGACGCGTTTGAGTCCGATAAAAGGTAACGAATGAAAATAAATATTGAACAATTGCTTAAGTACCATGTAAATACAAAAAGGGAGTCTAATCAGAGAAAACAGATGACCTAATATTGTTATGGTACACGGTACAACCCTAATGAATGTAGTTGCTGGTGGCCACTATTTCTAATGGATGTACAGAGTATAGTAGGCTATAACAAAACTAATGCAGCTGCTTCATTTTAATAAATAAAAGTTGATTTCTATTGACAAATACCATCCACGACGAAAACAACAAACAATTATTTGGTGTCGGTGAGTGTAATGAAATCAAAGTAGTCTAAATAAATATGTATAGTTATACGTAATTATGCTGATGAAGTTACAGTGTTTACTCAAATAATAATTTATCACAGATGATGCTCTACTATAATCAAACGAGTCGATGATTCTAAGAACTTCATTTTTGTTAGTTTTATATACTGTAACTGGGGTACTTATCACTTTGCGTACATTAATTAACAAGAAGATTGCAGTTCCCAAAATCTGTTGACATTGGCTGCGTGTTGTCTTTGAAAAATAATGTGAGCCGTTAGAATTGAATCACCTATATTAACCCTTGTATGAATGATCAAGAGGAAAAATGCATTTATACCAACTTTGCTGACTCTTGCGTATGCTGGGTATCAGTTACAGTTTTAATCTCGTTTGCATGCAAAAACTGTGCTAAAATGTATCCCCTTTGTATAAATTCGGGGATCAGTTACGACTTCGGAGACCTTTTTAATCAACCATAACATTACAATACCCCACACATGGATAAAGGACTGTCTAGGTGATTATTAGAGAACCTCGTAGTTGGTTTCAGTCAGTATAATTTTCTACTATACTGATCTCCCCGATACGGATAATCCAGAAGGCATTGGCAGCGTTGAACTCAGCTGGCATTGGCTGAAATACTAATCTCCACGTATGAATAATCAAGGAGGCAGTGGCAGTGGCGGTGGCGGTGGCTGTGGCGCAGCTGGCTTCGGACCAGAGTCACCGAAAGGCCGTGGCGTTGTTAGTGGTCTTTGTCTGGAAGTCAAGGCCGTTCGTCTGAGACTGAGCATTCCTCTCCCTGACCTTGGCTCTACGGGCTCGATCGTCGCGCTCCCGCCGGCGTGGACAGACTCCCAACTACATCTTCCCTCCGCAGCCGCAGCATCGCTTTCCTTTTCACCGACCCACTCTCTCGCTCACTCAAGTAGTTTTTGTTCACGCTGGAGCAAACCTACTTTACGTGATGGTTGTTTTGATGAGGTAACCAGGGATATGCTTGTCTATGAGTTTCACTGCCGCATCATTACTTGAGTTTGACCTCTTGATGCTGGAGTGCGTGGGAGTTCCTCTCAACATAAAAACCAGATATCTTAATTTGTCAAGACTTTAAGCACCCTACAGACACCCAATACTCTCATACTAAAGTGACAAACGCGATGATTTTTATGCATCTTGAGGTAGGATATCTCTACACAAAGGTGCACATGTACGTTCTTTCGAATCAACAAAATAACGACTAGTGGCTTTACGTTTCACAAAACAGTACGTATTATTGGATTTTCATTATATATATATATAACTGTGGTTTTGCCAGAAAACAAAGAAAATCAAATTGTGACATTTTGAAGCCTTGTAACTTTTAAACCCTGATATTTTTTGAGAAATGCGGGTAGTGTCACTTTGTTTCTTCTTAAAAAGTACTATTATCCAATTTTCATCAAAATCGAGGAGAGGGTTTTGGGGTAAAATGTCCCTAAAACCAAACATTAAAAATACAAAATGTGTGAGAGTATTGAGTGCCTCTAGGATGCGTAAAGTCTTGACAAATTAAGAGATTTAGTGTTTTTCAATACTGTAACTCGGTGATTTTTTGGTTGAATAAATTAGTGTTCTGGCTTGCAACATTTAAAACACGACCATTCCGCCATCCATTATCCGCGATTTATCAAACAAGAATTTCTATCTATACCTGTAGTTTTGTTGAAAGAAAACTACAGTAGCAAGATTCTGATTGTGAGTAAAATATCATAGACATTGGCTTTCGAAAAGGATTTAAAACTTTTATTGCAAGTGAGAACGATATAACGCGGGCTGTCTTTGAAGAAGTCACGTGGCCGGTTTGGCGCAAATCGGCATCGTATGAAAATGAGCGAATCGAAGGTACGGGAGTGCGCGGTGGCGGGAAAAGGCGTGCGGGAGTTTTGTCTAATTGGCTGATAAATCAGGAACGGGCACCGGCATTGGTGAGGTTCGGGTTTGGCTGGGGTCATAAATCCTTCGTTTAATTGGAATGGAGCGACAACAGATTGGTGGACCGCCCGACGGTGAGGTTCCTCCTACCTGCTGTGACTCACGGTGCAATGTTAGCAACCCTGATTATTCAGATAAGGTCCAATGTTGGCGACCCTGATTATTCTAATATGGCAATGTTGGTACTGATTTTGTATATCCGGTGCAATGAGACAACCCTGGATGTGCAGCAGCTTATAAAGGTTTGCATTGTTGATGTTGGAGGATTTGGATTTTCTGTTTAACACAACGTGCAAATGTTGTTGAAGTGTGAGAGGTGGCGATGAGGATGGATTGAAATTACCTGGATTTACCTAGAGCTCCATGCATGGAGAATTATGATTCCTGACGGTAAAAGGCAAACATACATCTTGTTAAAAGAAACAAACTGTACGCTCAATGATCTATCCAATATGAAAATGAAGAACAAGTTAGTCGTTGATCTGAAACGTTTACAATCCATAAACGTGAACAATAAAGCACATGATATCTTAGCTTTAAACGTGTAATAGCAATTGGAGCGTCTGTCGGTTAAAATACTTCGCAAGAATCTACAAAATACATAAATCCCCTAAGGAATAGGCTATTAAAAAAATGAATTTACACCCTTTTTGGAAAAAAGTAGATCATGGTTATGTCTAAAGGGAATGTTTTCAGTTCATTTAAACAGCTATTCTTTTCTTATATATTAAAAATTCAATACAATAGCTTTGGTAGTTACTATGGAAGCCTGTTTACAATTTTCGTCTAACTAATTGCCAATACCCCCCACCCCAGAGGTAAGACATACCCATGCAAAAATGTATTTATTCCCTTTGGGCATTAGCTTAGATCATAGATATGTCTAAAGGGAATGTATTCAGTTCCTCTCGTCACTTCCGTTTCAAATATTGGTCTGACGGATTGTACTGATTTTGGCACTGGATTGACTCTCGGTACAGGCCATTGGCCTCCTGCAAGATCAGAATTCGCCCTCTTCCAAGTCGGGCGATGCATCCTTCGACATGTCACACAAAGGGTAATAAATTAGCGGAACCTCGGGGTGAATGGACTTGTTGGACCCGGTTTTGCTTTATTTCGGGAGTTTCTGTTTCGGCAGCCGGAGACACAAAGCTGGAGAATGCGACGTCCAGGATGGATGGCGGTGCGGACCTGCCATTGAACCGTCAAGGGAGTGTGACAGCGACAGTGGCATGGCCGCGCCGCGCCGCGCCGTCTTGGTCCTTCGGGCCGGATGCTGCGATATAAGCTACCTGTTGACCATCGTATACTTTGAACTGTCAATTAATTTGTTCTTAAAGTGTAACTATATTATCATACTTATACAATTATTACAATAAGTGACCATTAGGTAAATTTTTTTGATGTTAATTTTGTATGTTTTATTCACGTAGAGTTCTCGTTTTTTATGATGTATAAAGGATGGGAAAACCCAAAAATTCGTGTGTTTGTTGAGCTGAATCCAATGGTAACAAGTACTTTTTCAAAATTTATACTACATAAAAAATCGACAAAACCCATTTTGGGAGTACAACCCCCTTCCCAATGTGTAGTTAATGCAGTCCGATTGCATTGCCAAACGATCTTGTTCAAGATATTACAGAAAGGAACGACACAAAAAAATTTTATAATAATCTCTATATATAAAATTGAATGTATGTCTGTATGTATGTATGTATGTATGTATGTATGTCCTTTATGCGTTGCCAAACTACTCATCCGATCGCCATGAAATTTTAGGAAGTTGCTCTATATGTGTCCGGGAAGGTTTTAGTGAAAAAATATTTTCGAAAACCCCATAAGTTTCCATTTTATGGCGTTTTAAATTTCTAATGTTAACCTTATGGAGAGTAAGTTTGTTTACAAATTGTCTACAATGAAAACATTTGATTTCTTAGCTACAGCTGATTGGTTTACTTTCCATTAGCAATACCGTATGCTTTACTATCCAATGCCATCTGAATCATTCATTAATGTTAAACTATGAAGTAAATGTGTACTGTAAAAAATGAACAGCTTTATTCACCACGTTAATAGTTTACGGTTTTAGGGGATTATGTATTTATATTTTTATTTTCTGTCTGATTAAAGTCACGTGTTTATATGATAATTACAATGTTTATAATATTACGTTTATTATAATAATCAGCTGTTGTATATATTTCCTATAAAAGCCATATTACAGTTAGGTTTCGTTTGGGTTTGGATTGGATTTGAAAATTGTGAATTAATCCACTCAGATTTATTTGTTTTATGGGAATGTTATTATATGTTTTATCGTTTCAGTATTGTTATTCACTATGCAGCGACCCAGAATATATAACCTTTCACAATGAAGCCGTATTGCTATTCGACTTTAGAACATGGCCAATCTTAAAGTTAACATGTGTTTACTGTGAGGCGTTACGAAGTTCGCCGGGTCAGCTAGTCAGATAATAATTACGGCCGTTATCGTCTAAACACACACATATGCTGATATATAAAATTTTGAATGACCTCCAAAATCGTTCAGGGTATTGAGTTATGAACTTCTATCATGGTCCCGGGCTTAACTGTGACCAAGAGTGTCATGTTGATAGCTCACTTTCCATAGGAAGTTTGCTAACCAGGCGAAACATCCAACACTCTGCTTAACATCATCTAATTACTCTCTATCACCTTCCACTAATATCCATGTCTCTCTGTCCTTCTCTCTTGCCAACAGTCGGCGTCATCAAGGCTCCACGGGATTGTGCTAGGTCGCTCCTGCTCCTGGGATCGATTGTTACGGAGGACACGGACGGCGGTGTCTGGTGTGTGGTGGTGTGGGGGCAGCGAGGAGGGTTGCAGTTGCAACAAACGCCCAGCCCGGGAGAACCACCCCCAACCTCTCCGCTCTCAACCTACTTTCAATTGTTGCACTTTGCCAACAATAGACCGCGCAAGTCTCTGCGTTTGTGCTTTTAGAGAGCAGTTTATCTTATTGAAAACAATATAGGGCTATCAGTGCATATTTTAAGAGATTTGCAAAACACGTAATTAGAAGGATTATCCAGGGGGCTAGTCTATAGGTCCTGGGAAGTCCGGGAAAAATTTAAAATACTTATTCCTAAAACCATATTTTCAAACCTTTTTTATTTAAGGGAGTCCGACGCTCAATAAGGCTCCATGCTAAATTGCTATATCTTAGGTACATAAATGTCCTAGACTACTGTTCATAGGCAGATCAAATTTTGCACAGTTGATATTCAATATCTAATAGCTTGTTGGTACTAGAATTATAAAAATATAGTGAATACATATATAGTTATGGATTTTATACCAAAACATATTTTTCTCATATTTTTTAACCTTAGACCACAATTGTGCGCCAAACTTAATGATTATAGTACAAAAGCTAAAATATGCAATAAATTTTCAGAGAAAATGATAAAAGTTAAATATAACTTGACTGGCACCATTGAAACCAGCTAAAAAAACTAAAGTAGTAAACTTATTTGGAATTATTTGTCTACGATTAACGCTTCCAGAGAAAAGTTAAATTTACTGTCCATGGTAAACGCAGTGCATTGTCTGAAAGCGCCCAATATTATTCTTTTGGAAAATATTAAAAAACAATTTCTTCCATAGTTTCGAACCGTTTTCCATGAAACTTGGTTTGAAGCGTAAGGTCGAATCACCCAACAAGAACAACTCATAAAAGCTTTGTATTACCGTGGTGGGGGGATTCTCCCCATACGATTCGAACAATTAATTTAACTTTGTCTACTTTGAAGAACGTAATAGTTTTATTGCAGATAGTCTTTTTAAAATTTACTCAAGGGAGAAAGTATGTGTCAGTCCACTGATACCGTTTATTTCTTGAGGCGATACATTCAAGACAGAGTGTACACACCACCAATACCAGAAAGCAAACCTGAGATCCAGCAACGGATTACCAATGTTATCAACTAATCGTTGAAGACAGTCTATCACAGTATGACAGGAACTTGAGTAGAGGATTGACGTACTGTATGTCGTGTGACCAGCGGCTCCCATATGGGACATTTATAATTCTAAATACATGTCATGAAACATTTTGAGTTTTTCTTAAAAATAATTTATCCATTTTAACGAATTTCCCATAGGGAAGAAGCTATTACCGTAGTTCCCATGGCAAGACCTAAGCCCGGGAACATGTTACTTTTTGAGGTGCCTAGAGACAAAAAAAGTACAGTAGTTGAAAATTTCATGTAATACACGTGTTTATGAACACGATAATCCCCGTAAAAATGGTCCAATCGAGACTAAATTTGGTTGATACGTGTATTCTTACATTTACTAGTACGAGATCGTAATTCAGACATACCAGCCAATCGGGATGGGTAGTTTGGGGTGGTGTTGCACCCCAAAAATGGGGTTTTGCGCTTTTCATTTTTTTTATTTGACATAGTTTTCCTTTTGCCATTAGAATTAGCTAAAAAATACATAAATATGTATTTTACAGTTTTTAAATATATTAAAAAAGAGATTTAAAAAAATTAGCACAGTAGCCTGCGTTGAATTTTGGGGCTCCAATTTTAATATTATGGAGGATAAGAAAAATTATATTTCACTTATTAACCTATATTTTTGTATGAAACTTGGTATTTAACTTCAAGTGGTTGGATGTAAAAAAATAGCCTATGCGTTTATCGTGGCAGCAAACCTGCATACTCTTTTACATGGTAGTAAAATAGATAGAGAATAGGAAAACTTTATTTATGGGCAGGAGTTAATGAAACTTGGTTTATGATCAAAATAAAAGTAGTATAAAATAAAAATGCCTACTTCCAGTGATTGTCACAGCAGCAACACAGCATACTCTTTCCCATGTTAATCTTACGAAGAATAGGCAAACTCTTTTATTTATTACGGATATTGATCAAACCTGTTATACAATATTATTGATTTGGAAAGTCATCGAGTACGCAGGTCTGCTGCGACGGAGGTAGTTTATTCATGTGTGATATATATAATATGATCAGGCTTATGTACACTTGATATCGGGAACGTTATTTGTGATAACCCTGTATATAATCATGGAAATTAAATGTAACGTCATTTTCTGGTATCCTTAAATACAATACTTGCAGCAGTTTATACAAACATTACTTTTTCATATCCAACCGATTTTTACGTTTGAGGTGTAAACAAAATCGTCTTGATTCATAGATTTTATTTATGTTTTAGATTTCCAAAACTACCCCCCGCAATGTTACATTGGGAAGGAGTATTTTGACTTTATCATCGTCAGTGACATTTTTACGCCTTTTTAATGAAACTCTAAAGTTTCCCTAAGAAGCAACACTTCTATGAACATCTAGACTACTGATATTCGCTATGTTTGCATATTGACATGGATCTTAGCTCTGGAAAGGGGGGGGTGTTGGCAATTTGTAAGACGAAAATTTGAAACAGGTTTCCCTAGAAACTACCAGAGCTTTTGTATTGAATTTTTAGTAAATAAGAATAAGAACAGATGTTTAGATAAACTGGAAGCATTCCCATTACACATTTCCATGATTTATTTCCCACAGGGAATTAAATAAAATCTTTATTTAAGAACAGGTTGAACTGACTATGAGAGAAATTAGACTAATCTTTCTAAAGAATTTTAACATTTCTTCTCGTAGGTGGAATAAGCCAAATATGATGTTTTGAAATTTTTATGGCAATGGGTAGTTTAAGAGATCAATAATTTGCCCCTTTGTTCGAGCGAAACAATACAAGCTTCATTGTGCATATGACCTTAGTACATTTTAATATCCAGTGTATTATTGTTTATATCATGGAATATTATATTATATTTGTGATATGAAGCAATTTATAAGTGCTTTTACAGATGTGAAATAAACGGTATCCGTGGACTGACACATGCTTTCTCCCTATCAATATACTATGATAAAACGAACATATTATTTAGCGCTTATTTAAATATCTTCTTTGTTAAAGTATATTCATAAAATTATTAAACTAACAACAAGAAAAAAACGATTTAAAATAATTGTTCGAGTTTTTTGACAAATACCAATACAGTAATACCAATCCTTTTAAATTTAGGTGATGTGAACTATACAAGTTTATGTAAAGTAATATTCAATTGTTATTATTACTGGCAGACAGGAGAGGAAGATGACAAGATGGCGTATATTTCTCGTCGGTTTGAGATGTAAAATGTTTGTTGTGTGCTTTCGTGAAATAAAACAAAGTAAAAGTAAAACGTGTATTAATTACAGTAAAAATCCACATTTCACTGATCAGTAAAGTAAAATCTCAACAGTTTCATGGTAAACGGTTGAGAAATAAGGAAGAGGTTGATTTTTAAATATTCTCTATAAGCATACAATTGGGTGCTCTCAGACAACGTTTTGCTTTTACCACGGACAGTAAATTTAACTTTTCTCTGTAAATGTTAGTCGTTGACAAATAATTCAAAATAGTAATTTGTTTAGTTTTTAATCTGGTTATAATTGTGGTAATCAAAATATACTTTACCTTTATTGCTTTCACGGAAACTTAAAAAAATTGTTTTTTACGTATAAAAGCCCAAAACTTTTGAACCGCCATTTTTACAGACAGGCGGGTTGTGTTATATCTTTTGGAACCAATAACCACTATAAACCATAACATTTTATTAATAATCGTTAGAGTGGATCTTGAGAAATTCTTAATGTTATATTTTTAGGGGTAAACTATTCTTATTAAAAATGGTCTCAAGATATAGCCAAAGTGCACCCGTGTACCGAATTTCTCAAAAGTCGGATGTTCAGTGTGGTCTGGGAGTCTGTACATAACTATAACTTCAGCCCGAAAACAATTTGTCTAGATTCAAGGGAGCCTAAAACGGGTATATCCACTCTCACCTCAAATTTAGACGAAAACAATACATTCTGCATATACTATGTATATGGGAAGAAAGTAAAATACCCCCGTCGCAGCAGACCTGCGTACTTCCAAATCAACAATAATATAGTATGACAATTATAATAAAAGACAAGTTTTATCACTATCCGTCGATAAATAAAGGTTTGTCTGTTATACATAACGTTAACATGGACTATGCAATGCAGTTTGCTGTTGTGAGGAACACTGAAAGTAGGCATTTTTACCATAAAGAATTTTTTAAACATATGTCCATTAATTTATTGAGGAGTTTGCCTATTCTCTATATGATATTAGTGAAACAACAATATAAAATTACGGAATTTATTATATAAACAGTATTAAAGTTAGATTTCAGATAATTAGTCTTTAGTCTAGAATATAAAAATATTCATCTAATAATAATTACTGTTATATACTCTTGACTAAAGTATTGTCAACGATAAGAATTTGTTTGGTACCTAAAGGTAAATGATTATGATTAATTTTTTGTATCTGGATCAAGCTCTAACCATTTATTTATTTGAAAACCTATAGAATATTTCAATGGGAGAACCTTGAGTACGGTATAATTCTTCATACAAAACCACTGTACCATAATACTCTTTAGTCCTAATTCTAACGTAAGAAATGCAAAATATCAAACCAAAATCATCATCCTCATCAGAACCAAGACAAAAACCCACTACGGCCTATGTCAACAAGCTTCACACAATACGATAAAAAGGGAATCCCTCGAGATGAAACAGAATTCCTCAATACGGTTTTGCTCGTTTTTACTACATCTTAATAGGCCTGCCTTCCGAGGGGAAAGAAGAAAAATAAGCATCAGCTGATTCAGAGAGGCAGGCGCGTAATGAAAGCGTAGGTCTAGCAAATAAAAGAGGAACACCGGCGAACAGTTAGGTGATGATTTATATATTCCAGTTAGATAATAAGCAGAAGAACAAAAAGAATTCAGTTGGCTACAAGTTGGCTTGAGCGCGTAAACAAAAAGCGCAGTGTTGCCAAGTCGTGCGCCCTCTCCCCACCCTGCAACCCACCATCAGGATCGTCTGCTCTGAGTTTATTGTATTTTTATTTAGTGCCGAGATACTTTTAGCGTCCCTATGAAGCATTGTTTTAAATCATTACTTCGCTGCTTGGCAATGTAACAAATTCACTGACCCAAAAACTATAAACTGAGTCCTATGGTTGTTTTTGAATCACACGAGTAAGAAGAAATCTCCTGGACTGATTAAACTCAATATAATCATGTTATTAGAGGTTTCTAAACTAACTAGAGTGAAATATTTAAATAAGGTTTTGGTTGTAAACAATTTCCAACTTTCGTGTTAGAAATTATTCTATTACTCCGGACCCGTAATTCGATGGTGTCAAATAGGTCTAGTTGTAGACCTTCTGTACTGCAATCTATATAAATAAAATTAGAACTTTGTCTTTTCTTTGCTTAAAATTATGATATTTTTGGTTATGTTTACGTTTTATATCACAGAACAGCTGAAATGGGTCTTAACTTCTATTGTTTTTGTGTAACGCTGAACAAGGTCTTTTTGTCACGCTTTTCTCGCATTTCTAGCATGAACATTTTTTATTTTGACCATTTATTCCATGTTTCATCAACATCTGTCCATAAATAAAGGAGTATACCTATTCTCTATATGATTAACATGGGAAAAGAGTATAAAGTGCATAAATGCAAAAAACTGTTAAGCATAAATGGATGGATCTCAACCCCATAAATCTAAATACCAAGTTTCATCCAAAAATATTGATTGATAAGTGAAATATTAATTTTTCCTTATCCTTTGTATGATTAAAAATGGAGCCCCCAAAAATACAATGTACTGTGATTTTATGTGCTGTGAAAAATCTGTGATTTAGATTTTTTAATATTTTGAAAACCGTTGGAGATAGAGAAAAACTTTAAAAAAACTAAATTGTGTAGTTTTAAGCTAATTCTAATCATAAGAGATTACAGTTAACAGACACATATACAATTTTTAACGACTATTGTTTTAGCCTCTAGTCACCTCAAAACGAAAAAATAACATGGTCCCGGGCTTATGTCTTGCCATGAGACATACGGTAATAGCTTCTTACCTAAGGGAATTTTGGCAAAAAATTAAAATTTAGAATCTATGAGGCAGGTCTAACAAAGACCATCTTTTATGTCTTTTACAGCGTTGCCGTTGTCCAACAGGCTTAGCGCTAGGTGGTTAGGGCCAAGTGATGAGCTTACCCAAATTTGAGCAACATTATAAGGGTTTTTTGAACAACTCAGTGATGAGGTTCTATTGTTTTCCACGTTAGTTCTAATCGAACTTTTAAAAAATTATTTTCTTTTCACTGACTGATAAATTAGTTGTAAAACGTGTTTTCTAGTGAGTTTTTTTATACTCAAGTTTATTTTCATTGTAATTACAAAAATAAAAAAAATATTTGTGTTTACTTCCTATGGGAAATAGGTTAGATCATGGATATGTCTGAAGTGAATGTTTTCAGTTCATCTAAACAGCTGTTCTTTTTCTTTTATATTGAAAAATAGCTCTGGTAGTTTCTATGGATATTTGTTACATGTTTTCCATCTTAATAATCACCAACACCCCCCCAGAGCTAAGACATATCTATGTCAAAACACTTCTGTGTTCAAAAAGAAAGGTAACGCTAACCTAAAACCAGGTTTGGTTACTCGAATGTCAACAGCTGATTTAAAAATGTTTGCATTTACTTCCCTGTAGAAATAGGTTAGATCATGGAAATGTCTAAAGTGAATGCTTTCAGTTCATCTAAACATCTGTTCTTATTATGTTATATTTCAAATTCAATACAATAGTTCTAGTAGTTTCTATGGAAACCTGTTACATGTTTTCCATCTTAAAAGTCACCCCCCCCAGAGCTAAGACATGTCCATGTCAATAAAGTTAGGAATGATTGTTCATAAAAACAAATAAGAATGTCAGCTCAAACTCAAATTATGGGTTCCAAGGAGAATTCAAACGAATGTCCATGTTTTGTGTTTCCCAACAAACGAAAATAAAATTTCGAATTTAGTTTCTCAACCAAACGTTACGTTATGTGACTCAGTTATGCAAGAAAAATAAATTTGAACTTCTTTCTGATCATGACTATGCTTCCGAAACTCATGAAACAAATCGATCAGAAAATATGAACGCTAGTGCTTCTTACGAAAAATCTTCTAATGTAAAACCTAAATTCATTTTACATTCCTCCATAATGTGAACAACTATCGAGAATTTACAAAGACATCATAACTGCAGTGAAAAATATATTTTCTACCCAAGTCCGCGGTTAATAGCTCCAAGTCAATCTCACTAGTTTTGAAGATTTAATTCACGTCCTCAACTTAATTTGTATCCAGAAAGGTTAATCAATGGAAAAATTGATTGGGAATTATTCGGTTCGGAATTGAATAAGTGCTTGGAAAACCAACTAAATTTGGCCACATTGAAAAATACCCCCGTCGCAGCAGACCTACGTACTCAGTGTATTTCCAAATCAATAATATAATAATAATAATATATGACAAGTTTGGTCAAAATCTGTCGATAAACATGAAAGTTATTTGCCTTTCCTCCATACGATTAACATGGAAAGGAGTGTGTTGTGTTTGCTGCTGGTAGGAACACTGAGAGTAGGCATTTATACCATAAAAATTTTTATTTTTAACATTCATACAAACTTTCATCAACATCTGTCCATAAATAAAGGTGTTTGCCTATTCTCCATAAGATTATCATAGGAAAAGAGTATGCAGGTTTGCTGCCATGATAAACATATAAACTATGATGTTAAGCATAAAGGGATGGATCTCAACACATGAAGGTAAATATACTATATTTCCGACATACACCCAAATGATACAAATATGTGGAAAGCAGCCAAACGTCTTTTAAATTATTCATGTTTTATTATACCTACTTTAAACACGACAACCTGCCTCATGAAAGTGACCAGAAAAAATGTGAGCTGTTTGCTGAATTTGTTCAAAACGCTTTTCAACCCAATGATATCGATGGTAATTATGATCCTGACGACAATGTAAGAGAGACCTTGGAGACAAACTTCTTGTCTGCTGAACTTCCTTTACATTTTGCTGAGCTGAAATCTATTAAAAAAACTCCCGTCTCTTAAACACCTAGTCCCGAACATTGTCCTAAAACGAGAGAGAACAGAATTTAGAAAAAGATTCGAAGTAAAAACATTATTAAAAACAAATATATATATATATAAATTTTCTCTTATGAGGGGTAATTACATTGCCTGCTCTAAAAAATCATATCGTACTTATGTTTATTTGGCTTTGTTATGTAAGTATTTTAGCGAATTTCCCATAGGGAAAAAGCTATTACCGTAGGTCTCATGGTGAGACTTAAGCCCGGGACCATGTTATTTTTTCTTCTTTAGGTGCCCAGAGTCTAAAAACAATAGTCGTTAAAATATATATATATATATATATATATATATGTGTGTGTGTGTGTGTGTGTGTGTGTGTCTGTGAACACGATAACTCTCGTCAAAATGATCCGATCAAGACCTAATTTGGTAGAGACGTGTATTCCTACAAGTGCTAGGACGAGTTCGTAAACCAGACATATCGGTCAATGGGAACTAGTTTTTTGTACCCCATAATGGGGGTTTTTGCGTTTTTCACATGTAATTTTTAAAAGTTTCTAATTTTATATTTCACCATTGGAATCAGCTTAAAAAACTACACAATTTAGTCATTTAAAGTTTTGCTCTATCTTCAACGGTTACCGAGATTACAAAAATCTAAACACAGTACGTTGTATTATGGGGCTCAAATGTTAATCTTATGGAGGATTGGAAAATAATATTTTATTAATGAATATTTTTGGATAAAACTTGATATTTAGCTTCAGGTGGCTGGATCTATCCATTTATGCTTAAAAAAAAGTATGTGTTATGATGGCAGCAAATATACTCTTTTCCCATAATAATCATATAGGGAATAGGCAAACTCCTTAATTTATGGACAGATGTTGATGAAAGTTGGTATAAATGTTAAGATAAAAATTATTTATGGTAGAAATGCCTAATTTCAGTGTTCCTCACAGCAGCAAACCTGCACACTCTTTGCCATGTTAATCTAATGGAGAATAGGCAAATAATTCTCATGTTTTTGGACGGATTTTTTTAAAACTTGACATATATTATTGATTTGGAAATTCGCTGAGTACGCAGGTCTGCTACGACGGGGGTATTTATACATAAACGGTGATTACCAACAAAGATTTTCGGTCCTATACTTTATCTCTTAGTCAAAACTAATTTCTAAATTGAGTGAATATAAATCTAACATGAATCCATAGTAAGTCTACATGGACGACTTAATTTCTACAAATTTACATAAAAATTACCTTATCATTCTCCTCCATCTAATGTAAAACGAAACTTGGCTGGCAATCAATCCGGATAAGATTATCGTGAAACGAGTCTGTCAAAAGAGCAGAAGGATATTTATGACGGAATTGCGCCAAGGTGTGTGTTTATGCTGATTCCAGATTCGGGTGGTTCCGGAGCCATATCGTCGACCTTGGACATCGGGCGTGGTCAAGAGCAAGATCACGTAAGAGGTGTCAGTGTCGAAGCAAGGAATATCCCGCCCGCGGCCTTCTCAAGAGTGTCGGGTGGCGGCCACGGAGGATCTCTATAGTCGATCAGCTGTTGCATTGATCATCTGGCAGATTGATCAGCTGTTTTTCTTTTATTGTTGAAAAAAGGTGGAAAAAACGAACTAAATAATAGAGCGCTTTTTTGAGGTGATCAAATGAAAATCACTGGTCTCACAACAACGCTAGTAATTAAATCTATAAAGTTACAGATATATACTTCAACTTAAATTTAATGTTTAATAAAAGATCGTTACACCGATACGTTATGCTAATGAGTTCAATTAATACCAATAACATAATTACTGTATCATTCTACTTAAAAAGTAGTTTGAACAATACAACTTAAGATACTTTTTGACATGAATATGTCTTAGCACTGGGGATGATTTTGAATATGGTAAATATGTAACAGGTTTCCATAGAAAATACCAGAGCTATTGTATTAAATTTTCAATATAAAATAATAAAGAACAGCTGTTTAGATGAATTGGAAACATTCCCTTTGGATATATCCATGATCTAACCTATTTCCCACAGCGAAGTAAATACACAGAGGTTTTTGACATGGATAAGTCTTAGCTCTGGGGGGGTGATTTTTAAGATGGAAAACATGTAACAGGTTATAGAAACTACCATGGCTATTGTATTGAATTTTTAATATAAAATAATAAGAACAGCTGTTTAGATTAATTGAAAACGTTCCCTTTAGACAAATCCATGATCTAACCTATTTCCCACAGGGAAGTAAATACAAACATTTTTATTACAGAAAACGAAAAAGTAACCTTATTTTTTTGGTGTTACTACGTTGCTTAGGAAAATTGTATTTTTTACAAGATGGTGGTGATTTTGAAGACAATTATTCTTATACTGTATTTGAGTTTAAACATGTGTATGACTATTCAATATTTAAAAGTTTTATTTCTGGATCAATGTTACAGTGACTTTAAGACAGAACATTTTAACAAAGATATCGTGACTATAGTGGTCTTGTTCTGTTCAGAGACACCCAGGGATTATTACTTAAAAATATATTAAGATTTTAATAATAAATAAAATTAATTAATAAGAAAAGAATAAGCATAAACGAAAAGACAAAGAAGTGCTCTGTGATATGAGTAATTTTATGTAAAAGTACGTGTTATAAGTCGGCGATATTTTGAGGAACTCTTTTTTTTAACCGTCGGTGGAGCTTGTGCTCTCTAATGACGAAGGTTACTGTTCGAGGTACAAGATATAATGTTGCGTCATGAACTATTTTCCTGAATCATTTTTCGTGAGCATCTCTAAACCGTTCAACCCAATTTTTATTTAGTGTATAGCAAGTTGCAACCAACACAGCCTAAAATTGAAAATTAGTCGTACATATCAACCAAGGTTACCTTGAAGTTACCTTGGTATCAACGATTGCCAGGTTTGGGAACACGGCTGAGTGAAAAAAGCGAATAGGCATTTTCTTTACATTCGTGTTTCCAAGAGCCAAACTTGAGTGTTGACTGAAGCATTTACTTACATTTTCACGTAAAAACCTACAACCAGTATTCGGGCAGTAAATTTATATTTAGTGGAAAATGTATTCCAGTTTATTACAGTTCTTTATGCACAAAGGTTAGGCTGAAACTGTAGATAACACTCTTAAAACAAACTATGTTGACGAAGCGTGCTACATTCTGACATAGATATGAGCTCTGGAAGGGAGGTATTGGCAATCCGTCAGACATAAATTTGAAACGGATGTGACGTCATATGGTTATGAGAACAGCTGTTTAGAGTAACTGAAAACATTCCCTTTAGACATACCCATGATCTAAGTTATTTAGGATAGGATAGGGACAAATTAATATTTCACTTATTAACCAATATTTTTGGATACAACTTTATATTTACCTTCATGTGGTTGAGGTTCATCCATTTATGCTTAAAAATCATATTTTATATGTTTATTATGGCAGCAAACCTGCATACTCTTCCCATGTTAATCATATGGAGAATAGGCAAACACCTTTATTTATGGGCAGATGTTGATGAAAGTTGGTATAACTATTAAAAAAATGTTTGATGGTATAAATGCCTACTCTCAGTGTTCCTCACAGCAGCAAACCTGCACACTCATTTCCATGTAAATCTTATGGAGAATAGGCAAATGATTGTCATGTTTATTGACAGATTTTGACCAAACTTGTCACATATTATTATTATATTATTGATTTGGAAATTCGCTGAGTACGCAGGTCTGCTGCGACGGGGGTATTTATTTCCATTTGCTTTTATTTTTTGCTAGAAATATTTTTTCCTGAGGGTTAATTGGTTTAGTGATTTATGTCAACTAATATTTCAAGCGAACATTTCTAAACGCCTATTTAGATTTCTAGTCCCTCTCCTCCTCGTCCGTGATCGACTCAAAGGTAGTTTACATTGCCCGGAGACATCACGTTTTCGTTTTAACTTTAGTCCAAATACATTATATAACTTTGAAGTAGACAGCAAAAGCCTACTCAACACGTTTGCTCAGATGTCCGAAGTTTTCTGTTTTCTATCATTAGTATTCCGTTACGGCGTTGCCTGTTTTTCTGCTGTCCTTCGTAATTTTCATTCAGAAGTCTAGAATGTATACAATTTAAGTCATTATTACCCCTAACAACAGCAATTTTGGAGCAAATGTAATACCTAGTCACAACAAATATTATAAACTGCCAAACAGTACTAACACAACGCCCGTAACACTCAAACAGTCACACAACAGTACCGTCCTGTCGTACTGTCACAAAACAGTCTACACAATACAAAAGTATTAACACAACCAAACAGTAACAACAGTAACAATTTGTCAAGTACACAACTCACACAACAGCAACAAACAGTAACAAAAGCATGTCACACATACACAACCAAACATCACACAACAGTAACACAACCAAACAACAGTAACACAACCAAACAGACACACAACAGTAACACAACCAAACAGTCACACAACAGTAACACAACCAAACAGTCACACAGTAACACAACCAAACAGTCACACACAGTAACACAACCAAACAGTCACACAACAGTAACACAACCAAACAGCCACAAAACAGTAACACAACCAAACAGTCACACAACAGTAACACAACCAAACAGTCACACAACAGTAACACAACCAAACAGTCACACAACAGTAACACAACCAAACAGTCACACAACAGTAACACAACCAAACAGTCACACAACAGTAACACAACCAAACAGTCGCGTAACAGTAATACAGCTAAACGGTCACACAACAGTAACACAACCAAACAGTCACACAACAGTAACACAACCAAACAGTCGCGTAACAGTAACACAACCAAACAGTCACACAACAGTATCACAACCAAACAGTCACACAACAGTAACACAACCAAACAGTCACACAACAGTAACACAAGCAAACAGTCACACAACAGTAACACAAGCAAACAGTCACACAACAGTTACACAACCAGACACGCAACAGAAACACAACCAAACGGAAGATTTGATTTGGCTTATGAATTATAGATTCGCATTTTAGCTCACAGACAAAAAAATACCGCCAGAAAATTTAATGAGTTTGGTCCACCTCTCTTAAAAGCGTGTGTTCTATTGAAAATCGGAATTTTAAAGTCTTATTGGCATACGTTTCACCCTCAAGTAAAAGTAAAAATTCGTTTCATTGGAGAAAAAATAATGTGAAATAATCTTTGCTGGTGGCTTCTCATAACATTTTTCGCGGCAAAACAATTTTTATACCTCAAACAATGGTGAGTTCAAATTTCTTCAGGTACAATGCGAAACGACAAGTCGCAACAAAGATTGATGTTGATGAAACAGACAAAAAGCGAAAGTACAATTCGGACGGGGACAACGGTCGCAGTTTGGAGGGCGGCCAGACACAGGCACAGTCGCCATCGCGGAGCGCCAACACTGAATCACCGGCACACAACAGAAATACATTTTTGAACGAGGTGCAATAGCCGAGACTGAGCATGCAGCCAAGCGAAGCGTCGTCTGTAAGAGAACCAGGTAAAGCGTCTATTGCGAACGGCTAAGACGCATTTGACACGACAAAATGGAACTATCACCTTTCTGAAAAAGCTGCTGTACCTAAGTATAAAAGAGAATCGAGTGTAAGATGATTTTAGCGCGATCTTTTAATCTTGTTACTGACTAAGGCTGACTTCTAACTTAGACATGACTCTTAATTATAGCCCAACAGCCAATGTAGATTAGATCATTGAAACGGCAACAATACTACAATGTAGGTATTTTAAGGATGATTGTGGCGCGATCTTGTAGTCTTGTTACTGACTAAGGCTGACATGTTCCTTTGACAGGACTGTTAATAGCCCAATAATCATATGGAGAATAGGCAAACACCTTTATTTATGGGCAGATGTTGATGAAAGTTGGTATAACTATTAAAAAAATGTTTGATGGTATAAATGCCTACTCTCAGTGTTCCTCACAGCAGCAAACCTGCACACTCATTTCCATGTAAATCTTATGGAGAATAGGCAAATAATTCTCATGTTTATCGACAGATTTTGACCAAACTTGTCATATATTATTATTATTATATTATTGATTTGGAAATTCGCTGAGTACGCAGGTCTGCTGCGACGGGGGTATTTAATTTGGGTTTCCATGAAAAAATAGTGAAAGTCTTATTGTAATATTCCCAATCTAAAAATTCCCCTTTGTTCAACTGATTCGTGTCGTTGATGCGTTACCGGAAGTTAAATTCATTCGAATTCTACCTTTCTTTCCATAATATTTTGTTCATTTAAGCGATAAAAATGAATTAATTCAGAGTTTGATTTTTTAGTGTTGTAGAAAAGAGCTTCTATTTACGTAATGCTATTGGTCACTCTGGACCTACGACACTTGTGTCGAAGGATCATACTCTAGGAATTATGAGGAATATTAAAACATAGTGAACAATTTAAAAACTTGGGATAAGAAACGTAATGTTTTGAAGAATAAAGCAAATAGTAATAACCGTGAATAAAAACGCCTCATAAAATCAGGAGTCCTCGTTAGGCGTTTGGAATTTGTACAGTACACTCCTCCCTATAGTCCTCTACTAAATTAAACCGTGAGACTATTCTGGATATGTTGTTAAGGATTTATGTTTAAATAATACCTACTCCAAAAAAATCTGTGGCGCGATCTTGTAGTCTTGTTACTGACTAAGGCTGACATGTTCCTTTGACAGGACTGTTAATAGCCCAATAATCATATGGAGAATAGGCAAACACCTTTATTTATGGGCAGATGTTGATGAAAGTTGGTATAACTATTAAAAAAATGTTTGATGGTATAAATGCCTACTCTCAGTGTTCCTCACAGCAGCAAACCTGCACACTCATTTCCATGTAAATCTTATGGAGAATAGGCAAATAATTCTCATGTTTATCGACAGATTTTGACCAAACTTGTCATTATATTATTATTATTATATTATTGATTTGGAAATTCGCTGAGTACGCAGGTCTGCTGCGACGGGGTATTTAATTTGGGTTTCCATGAAAAAATAGTGAAAGTCTTATTGTAATATTCCCAATCTAAAAATTCCCCTTTGTTCAACTGATTCGTGTCGTTGATGCGTTACCGGAAGTTAAATTCATTCGAATTCTACCTTTCTTTCCATAATATTTTGTTCATTTAAGCGATAAAAATGAATTAATTCAGAGTTTGATTTTTTAGTGTTGTAGAAAAGAGCTTCTATTTACGTAATGCTATTGGAGGATCATACTCTAGGAATTATGAGGAATATTAAAACATAGTGAACAATTTAAAAACTTGGGATAAGAAACGTAATGTTTTGAAGAATAAAGCAAATAGTAATAACCGTGAATAAAAACGCCTCATAAAATCAGGAGTCCTCGTTAGGCGTTTGGAATTTGTACAGTACACTCCTCCCTATAGTCCTCTACTAAATTAAACCGTGAGACTATTCTGGATATGTTGTTAAGGATTTATGTTTAAATAATACCTACTCCAAAAAAATCATGAAATTTATTATCAGGAAATATACTTGGTGTTCATGATAAATCGATCATTCTTTATGCTTCGCAACGCGGTGCCCACAAAGACGTAATGTATTTACATACTAAAACACATTGCACATCAATATTTAGTTTATATTTGTCGAATGGTTATTTATACAGTTTATAGCAACTCTAGGAGTCTTGTTTCAAAATTTTACTCGTTCGTTAACCAGTACACTGATTCGCTGAACTATATCGTCATTATGGCTTTTAACTATATAATTGTATAACGATCAAACGACTGTATCCTCTTCATACAGTTTCATGAGTAAAAATGATTAGAAATGTTCCCTTTTTAACTTGAGAATTCCAGCATAGGCCTACCCCACGGAATCCCATTACCCCGACCTACCCCACGCTCCACTACGCCTACACCTCTACCCACCAACCACCCGTCGACAATTGCAACTGTAAAGACTTTCAACCCAATAGCAGATCGCAACCGAGTTAAAGTTACGGAGTCTTTATGACGATTTAGGTCCCTATTGATTGGTCTGTTTTTTCGCCGTGTCGAGACGCACGATGTGGCAACACCGCGGCGCGTCGCCGACTCGCCCGCCGCTGCCGCTCAGACAGTCCCGCGTTACCATCGCGGTCGTGTGGCGTAGTGGTTAGTGCTCGGTGTGTGCGTGCGTGAGTGTCGGTGTCATGGTGGGAGACGGACAGTTTCACAGGCCTGAGTACGTTAATTATCATTTTATAATTTAAACATTATTTCTTAAACGAACATATTTATTCCATATATTAATAAATTACTTTTTTCTATGTCTAAGATCAAAATTTTGGAAATGTCAATTGTGTAAGAAAATTGCATATTCCTATTTAATGAACAACAATATTTTAGAACTTCATTGCTGTACAACTATCAAATTCTACATGCAAGTGTGAAAGACGTAAACATTAATCGGAAATACTATTTTAAAGTTTTAAAATTACTAACAAATTCAAAATCCTTTATACATTTTTCCAAGCGGAAGATTCATACGTTGATGATTATTCTAATTGTATTTTCAAACCCTTTGAACGTTTCAATTGTGTGCATGGAACAATGTGAAAATGATTCAAAAAACATGAAACTAAATCTTTTGATTCTGATTCACGAATTGATTCATGTAATGCGATATATTCTATTTCTAATTTATTAATGATAATTTTTTTACTGCATTGTTGACGAAAGTGTCAAAAATATTGCGAATAATATATTTTACATAATATGATACTTTAATGTGTTTAGATATTTTTATCTGACGTGAAATAAAATAGTTCTCTTCTGTCTGTGTAGATAAAAAGCGATATTGGAACACAAACAATAACAATAAATTGGTAGACCAAATGCAAATTTGGGAAACTCGTTGAGCATCAAAGGAATTTTCCTTCAAAATAATTAAACATGAAATAAGCGAATTTTATACTGTAAAACTTTGTTAGTACTGTAATTTTATTTTCATTGTTGTTGTTACCTTCATAGGCATTTAATATTACGCATTATTCAAAACGTATTTATAAAACAAATATCACAGTACTATAAGAGTGTATAAAAATTACAAAAGATAAAATACAAAATATTACTACGCGAGTATGTATGTATGTGTGATTACGTACACCTTGACATTGAAAAATTATTATTATTCCTTGTTTAGTTTCCCACTTACATTTCTACCAATCAATCTCAGCTGTCAAAACGTCAGCTGTTATGCCGAAAGGATACAGAACAGCTGATAAGCCGATGATTATTTACTGGCGGGAAGGGAAGATATTGTGGCGGCAGTGGCGGCCGGCGAATTGACCTTGAAACCGACTAGCCTAGACCGAGACCGCGGCGCGGCTCAGCGGCCACAGAGTTCAAGTTCAACGTTGAATCACGCACAGAGTATAATATAATGGAGTCGTGATCGTTGCTAGGCTCTACGTGTTACAGGCCATGCCAGTGTCGGGGATCTGTTTTACAACGAACCTGTAGCTTGTATGAGAATAAGTAACAAGTTTTGTCGGTTGTTAACCTTTCTAGATGATTAAACAAATTACTGAATTACTTTATGAATTACGTATGTATTTTGAAATGATTCAACATTCATGAAAACTCCATAAATCATTAGTTTCTTACTAATACAGTTGTCACTTTTGCAGTTCTACTCAAAATTAAACGATTTTCCAGACATGTGGTTTATAGAAGCCGTTTAAGAAACAGCAAAATCCCCCTTGACACTACGTTACTGTATTACGAAAGAGTTTCGGTATCAAAGAATCTAGCTGTTTTAAGAAAACATTGGAATTAGGCCTACAAGTTAAAATAAATAACCATTTTTTGTCAATTACATCAGAACTAACAAACCAGTATGTTCACAGCATAACTATCCTCATCAAAACCTGTTCACTGTGCTTTGCTAATGGTATTACTGTAGTTGTTGCATTCTAAAACAGGATGCTTCGGAAACTTGTTGTTTCCTAGCACGGCTGAGGTAGACACCCTCTTAAAAGTCACAATTGTACACAAATTATAACAACTAAAGCTAAATCCTGACAATCGTATGGTTTAAACATAAAGTGTAGCCTGCAAATATAACTACACTCTTACTAAAAAAAACTTATAGATAAAAATAAGTAATCTATGATATTATAAAGAAGAGGTGGTTTCTGTATGTTTTTTTGTGGGTTTGTTTGTGGGTTTGTTGTGGCAAGTAAATGCGAAAAATACTGAACCGACCGGTTTGAAATTTTACAGAAAGGTAGATCTTAAACTCATGCAACACATAGAGATATTTGTTCCCTTAAAATCCTCTCGAGCTACGCCCCATGAACGTCCTAAATTTCAATGTTTACATTTTCAAAGAATGAAAACATAAAATTACTTGAACGTCAATAGCTGTGAACACTAAAATTCGACAGTTCGGGAAGAAGAAAGAGCTGCCGTGACCGTCCTAGGTTTCAATGTTTACATTTTCTAATGACAACATCCGACTGCACTATATTTTGACAGTTTGGGAAGAAGAAGAAATGAAGTTGATTTTTCAGAAAAACTGCTGGATCGGAATTAGTGAATTATTTGAAATAGCGGAATGGTAGATTTTAAGTTTTTTTCCGACGACTGTCTCTATTACATTAATCCTTATCCTCTCCCAATATTTGACAGATGTTACTTTGAAATGTTGTAGACACTCGTGTTTTCTCATTTTGTAAACAATAACGAATTAATTAACAATAACTTAAATGTATCAGTAAAGCCTACACCTTTCAGCCTTTTTAACCCGTGCGAAGAACGAGGGGGGGGGGGGGGGGGGGGGGGGAGAAGGGGGGGGGGGGGGGGGGGGGGGGGGGGGGGGGGGGGGGGGGGGGGGGGGGGGAAAAAAGGGGGTGGGGGGGGAAGTAAAAGGAAAAAAGGGGGGGGGGGGGGCAGTACTTGGCTAGTATTCTATATAAGGAAACAAATCTAATTAACAAAAAATAATGAATCATTGTATGTTTTTTAGTACATTGGTTATACTATACATAGCCCTAAATTTGATATGATACTTTTCTAATAATTTGTAATTCCTACAGTTAATGTTGGTAGAGGCCTACAGCTTTTAACTGAACTCCATGTAGACATATCTTACATAATGGTTTACGTATGAAGTATTCAAAATCTTTTTTAGTCATTGGAGCTGAAATGTGCAAGGGAACTATCAATCTTAACCTCAATGATGATTCAGGCTTGCAATATATTCTTTAGAAAGGAATCACGGACACATGAAACACTTATTAGATTAGATTAGATTACCATTTGAAATGGCGACCTACCCAAGTAGGTATTTTAAGCCAAGTATGAATGAGAAATGATTGTGGCGCGATCTTGTAGTCTTGTTACTTACTAAGGCTGACATGTTCCTTAGACAGGACTGTTAACTAATAGCCCAACAGCCGATGACAACTAAGGGACCTACAGTTTAACGTGGAATCCGAACCACGGCCTCTGAATTACGTATTGGTCTAATTATGAGGATGGTATTTGCGGATTAACGTAGTATTCAATAGTGCGGACGTCAAGAGAACACTACACTCACCGACCATCGCTCATAACTATCCACAATTCGTGACCTCCAAGTAAATGGATTACAGGACGTCGCCACCGTCCCAGTACAATATTATAAATAAACCAATAACATAATATTATAATATCCAATAAATAATATAATATTATAATATTATTCCAAAATTATAAATAAACTAATAACATATGGATAGCAAAAACCTATCAGCAGATTACAGTTAATATTAATTGAGAAAGTGGAATTATAATTTGCTCACAGATTCACTTTATGTGGTCGTTTAGGTTAGAATAGCCTAATAATTGGAACAAACACGAAAAACTACATCTAGCTTAAATTTGTTTTTGGAATCAAAAGGAATGCTCGGCATAATTTTATGAACTCCTTACCAACGACCGGTTTATTACACATATAATTCTCAACGTGAATGATATTCACCTTTAGAAACGCTAGGAGTAGACGTAAAATGTACGTAAAAATTACGTAAAACGTTCAACAAAGTACTAGCTCGGCGCCCTTTGGACATTTTTTATTTAAAACGTATAAAACGCATCTAAAACTAAATTCAGTTCGTTATATTAATGTTACTATTTGAGAATATTCTAAATTTTTAATTTTAAATACAACAAAAACTCGTACCATTAACGGATCAATACAATCTTCAAATTAATTTGATTGATAATTAGCACTCTAAGATTTTATAGGCGAAATGGAGGCATAAAGTCACAAAAAATGTTTTTATTTACTATGGGAAACAGGTTGGATTGTTTCCAGTTCATATAAACATCTGTTATTATTCTTTTATATAACGAATTAATACAATATCTCTGGTAGTTTCTATGGAAACCTGTTATATATTTTCCATCTTACAAATCACCAACACCCCCCCCCAGAGCTAAGACATATCCATGTCAACACTGTCATTCAAGCATTCGTCACAACCAAAACTTTACTCAAATGAGGAAACAGATGTTTGAATTTTTCAGCTGTTTTGGTGGAAACTTTTAAAAGGTGACGAGTTATTATTAGTTAAAGAAATATGCCAATGACATAAGACAGGTTAGAGGAAAGATATTGAAATTTATTCAAATTGAGGCATTTGTTTGGCGCCTCTGTCGACAGAAAATGTTAACATTAAGCAAATGAATAATTAGTTAGTAGTAATGCATTAACTGATTAGTAGGGTCTAGTAATAGTTAAGTACAGTACTGTTTATTGAAGCTCATCATTATTTGATATATTTATACCATTAGAATGATTAAAATAACAAGTTTGAGACATTTTAAATACTATTTTAACTATTTTTTACTAACGCTAAACTAATTTGAAGAAATTATTTTCATTATTTTATACCTTTTGAAGAAGTTTTTTGTTTACTGAACCACAAGATATATAAATAATTAAACTATCTCTCGAAACAGACTTTCGAGCAGAATAAGAAACATTAGCAAATTTTAATGAGCATGCGGTTTTTAACTGATTTAACAGAAGTAAAAATACCTATAAAATAATACCTGTTAAATAAAAATCGATATTAGATTGTTTACATTTATAATTTATTTCAAACTTATGATAAAGTGGCATCCAAATATATAAAACAAAGTCGTGTTTGTTACAACACTTATAACTCGAGAACGGCTGGACCAATTTTAATGATCTTTAATTTTTAGGGTTGTCTTTGCTCCGATCATGCTTTAGGCAAATTCAGTTTGCATAAGTTTCCATTTTATGGAGTTTTAAATTTCTAATGTTATCCTAATGAGAGATAACTTTGTTTACAAATTTTCTACAATCAGAACATTTGATTTCTAAAGCTACAGCTGTTAGTTTACCTTCCATTAAAAATGCGATTTGCTATTCAATGCCTTCTGAATCAATCGTCAATTTAAAACTATACAGTATATAAATACTGTACAAAATAAACAATTTTACTTTCCACGTTAATACTTTAAAGTTTTGGGGTTTATGTACTTATTTTTATTTCGTGTCAAATTGAATGTCACATGTTAATAAATTCCATAGTTAAAAATGACTTATTATATAAATCAAAGTCGTGTTAGTTACACCATGTATAACTCAAGAAACAGCTGGACCTTTTTTAATGGTCTTTGATTTGAATAATGTCTTATAGTTTCAGTATTGTTATTAAAAACCACGGACCAGAATATCTAATCTTTGACAACGAAGCTGTAATACTATTCGACTTCAGAACATGGCCAATCTTAAAGTTAACACGTATTTACAGTAAGGCGTTACGAGGTTCACCGGGTTGGCTAATCTTAACATAAACAAAGCTTTTTACTTGAGATATACAGTTTCTAATCTAATTCAACTGAATAATTGAGCTGGTATCTTTTTCGTTCTGTTTCATTTTCAATTACTTTATATCGATTAGTCGTAATTATTTAGTCAAAATAATTTATTAGTACCTGGATTCATAAAATTGAGGCATACAATCCGAAGAAGGATCTAGGATAAAGGACCTAACTGATATTATTTCAATAAAAGCAAGAATTAAAAACCGATTTTAAAATTCAACGGTTAAAAAATTGGTTCCGAATTACTGTAAATTATGGCTAGCAGTGCACATCACGGTTTCGCTCGTGTTTATTTTCAATAATTACCATAGTATGATATTATTTTATCTTCTAAAACCCAAGAACAACTAAACACGTTTTCTTGTTTATAATTCTAAAAAATGTTAGTATTTACTTCCCTGTGAGAAATAGGTTAGTTCATGGGCATATATAAAGGTAATGTTTTCCTTTCATATAAACAGCTGTTTCTATTTTATTATATTGAAAATTCGGCACAATAGTGGTGGTTTCTATGGAAACCTGTTACATATTTTCCATCTTAAAAATTGCCAACACCCCCTCCAGAGCTAAGACATATCCATGTCAAAAATCCAAACGTACAAGTATTTTTCCCTTGTACCAACAGTTACGTATTTTACCTATTCGGTATCTCTTAATTTTTAATCCTGAGATTGTTTTTTATACGGACCGGAAATAGAGAAATAATTATTCCAAATAGTTGTTATCCTATTAGGAGCTTTGAAAATAAATATTTTAAACTGCCAAAGTAAATAAAAACTATTTACCGACATTCACTTTAATATTTATCTCCTAAATCTTTCAATAAACTTCCGCTCCATGTAAAGAATGTAATGAGCCCGAAATACTTCTGTAAAAATACAATCACTTGGCTTTATCGTCAACAGGATGTTAGTTTTCTCACAACATTTCAATGTAATAATGTTTAATATCACCATCAAACGTTTCAGCTGGCAGTTTTAAATTTATAATATACATAAAATAATACGAGACTTGTGTATTATTTGTATTTATTAGCGAATTTCCCATAGGGAAGAAGCTATTACCTTTGACTATACATTATTAAATGATGTATAGTCAAAGCTATTACCGTAGGTCTCATGGCAAGACTTAAGCCCGGAACCATGTTATTTTTTCGTCTTTAGGTGCCCAGAGACCAAAAACGATAGTCGTTAAAATTTTTATATATCTCGTACATGTATATATGTGCCTGTGAACACGATAACTCTCGTAAAAATGGTCCGATCGAGACACATTTCAATGTAATAATGTTTAATATCACCATCAAACGTTTCAGCTGGCAGTTTTAAATTTGTAATATACATAAAAAAATACTAGATAATTTCCCATAGGGAAGAAGCTATTACCGTAGGTCTCATAGCAAAACTTAAGCCCGGAACCACGTTATTTTTCGTCTTTAGGTGCCCTGAGACCAAAAACAATATTCGTTAATATATATACATATATATATATATATATATATATATATATGTGTGTGTGTGTGTTTTTGAACACGATAACTGTCGTAAAAATGGCCCGATCGAGACCAAATTTGGTAGAGACGTGTATTCCTTTATTTGCTCGAGAGAGTTCGTAAACCAGACATATCGGTCAATGGGAGCGGGTAGTTTGGGGGGGAGGGGGTGTTGTACTGAAAAATTGGGGGTTTTGCATTTTTATTCTCTCACCATTAGAATTAGCTTAAAAACTACACAATTTAGTTCCTTGAAGTTTTTTCTCTATCTCCAACGATTACCGAGATATTAAAAAATCTAAACACAGTACGTTGTATTTTGGGGCACTAATGTTAATCTTATGGAGGATAGTAAAACTTAATATTTCACTTATCAATTTAAATTGATAACTTGGTATTTACCTTCATTAGTTTAGATCTTATGTTCTTCTATGATCTTATGCTTCAATGTTTAAAAATCATAGTTCATGTGTTTATCATGGCAGCTTTCCCATGTTAATCTTATGGAGAATAGGCAAATAATTCTCATGTTTATGGACATATTTTTATAAAACTTGTCATATATTAAATTATTGATTTGGAAATTCGCTGAGTACGCAGGTCTGCTGTGACGGGGGTGTTAAAATTTATTTTGATTACTTTTGTTTCATATTTCTTGAGATTCTTTAGTACAGAACGTTTCAGCAAGTCATCTTACCACAGTTTAAACTGTCAAACCATCACATTGAGTAAAACCCTGCTCAACCAAGACCCATATCTTCATGCAATAGAGTAAATTTTTATAGCTATTAATCTAAAAAAAGTCAAAATAAAACAATTAGTTTCAATGAAATAAGTCACATTATGTCGAATGTACACCACTGTACCAAAGAACATGAATAAAATAATTTCTATGTTCTTTGACTGTACTAAGCTCCATCATTTGTGAATGGTGAATAGATCAAAGGCACTGATTGGTCGGTTGGGAGGCCTGTTAAGGGTAATGATTAACTACACCATTTTAGAAATGTTAGGTAAAATAATTTAAACCCTCTTGTTTGGTATGTGTGGGAAGATTGGCTTTTAAATGGCTATAATTGGGAAGCCACCTCAGTTGGTTTCTTCATAGACCCAGTCTGTGGCAGCTTTGGGGTGTGCAGGCAGTGGTGGCGGCGACTCCAGTGTGGCGGTGGACAGCGTCAGATAAGAGATGGCGGTTGAACACAAAGGTGCGAACAAACACCAGTATATTTGACAATTAATATATTGAATACAAAACAAACAAATTCAGCGGGTTACAACAGATATAGTCCTCGAAGGTGGCGAGCGTCTGGACGCGCCAACGGTCAGGTTGACAGTGAAGTAGTAGGAGTAGACGGGGCGTCGTGGCGCTGGACAACGGCAAGGATGGCTTCGCCAACTTTATGAAATACTACCCAAAGTAACCGTTCTTCGCACGGGCTAAAAAGGCTGGAAGGTGTAGGCTCTACTGATACATTTAAGGTATTGTTAATTAATTCTTCATTGTTTACAAAATGACAAAACACGAGTGTCTACAACATTTCAAAGTAACATATATCAAATATTGGGAGAGGATAAGGATTAATGTAATAGAGACAGTCGTCTGACAAAAACTTAAATTCTACCATTCCGCTATGTCAAATAATTCACTAATTTCGATCCAGCAGTTTATCTGAAAAATCAACTTTATTTCTTCTTCTTCCCGAACTTTCAAAATATAGTGGAAACGGATGTTGTCATTAGAAAATGTAAACATTAAACCTAGGACGGTCACGGCAGATCTTTCTTCTTTTTCTCCTTCTTCTCGAACTGTCAAATTTTAGTACTCACAGCTGTTGACATTCAAGTAATTTAATGTTTTCATTCTCTAAAAATGTAAACATTGAAACTTAGGATGTTCACAGGACGTAGCCCGAGAGGATTTTAAGGAAATGAGTATGCCTATGTGTTGCATGAGTTTAAGAACTACCTTTGTGTAAAATTTCAAACCGGTCGGTTCAGTATTTTTCGCATTTACTTGCCACAACAAACCCACAAACAAACATACAGAAACCACCTCTTCTTTATAATATTATAGATTGAACACTCTTCTTAGTACGCATATAGAGCTTATAAATAATACTTACCGAGTTCCATGGTCCAAATCACTATGGTTTTCTTAGATCTTACTTAGATCAGTCAGTCAGTCTGTGAAATAATTGTACAGTATTTGGATTTGTAAGAGTAATACAAAAACTGTCTGGGTGGCTGAGTGGTTTTAGTGCCTGCCTTCAAAACTGAAGGTCGCCGGGTCGAATCCTGCAAGGATCGAATCTGGACCCAGTTGCAAATTTCGTCATTGGGCTATTTAATCGATAATGCTTCCTAACAACGGGTGACGACGTTAGGTAGTAACAAGTCTGGTATTTTGACCGTTCTCCATTAAAAATGACGAGAAGCTTAGAACGACACACAAAAAATGTTTATACTGTATTTACTTCCATGTAAGAAATAGGTTAGATCATAGATATGTCTTAAGGTCAGTATTCTTTAACTTCATCTAAACAGCTGTTCTTATTCTTTTATGTTAAAAATTGAATACAATAGCTGTAGTGGTCTCTATGGAAACCTGTTACTTATTTTCCATCTTAAAAATCGCCAATCCCCCCCAGAGCTAAGACATATCCATGTCAAAAATAAATAAACGATGTCAGTAGACTGAAACATAATTTCTCCCTTAATTAAATTTAAAAACTACAACAGTTTTTAACGTTTATCCAAATATAATTTAAAATTGTTGTGTTTAAAATCATCAAATTTCACTAATAACGAAATAAAATAAGTTAAATTAATTGCTAGAACGTTTTTGGTGCATTACCCCCCCTTCAAACAGTACCAAACCTTTTTGAGCGGGGTTTTTTTGGGTGATGTAACCTTACACTGCATGCCAAATTTGGTACCAAAATTGGCTGAGAAATAAGGAAGAAATTGATTTTTAATATTCTCCTCAAGAACATTTGGCGCTCTCAGACAACATACTGCGTTTACCATGGACATTTAATTTTACTTTTCAAATTATTTAATAAAATTATTGTTTTACATGAAAATTTAAAAAATAATATTTTCTCATTTAAAAGCCCATAACTTCAACCATTCATTTTACACACATACGGGTGGTGGCATATTATTAGGGACCTCGATAGCTATAAACCATGATATTTTAATCAAAATCGTTTGAACGGATTTTGTGAGATTGGCGTTTTCACGTTTTTGAAGAGGTTTTAGTCACGATCTGTGTGGTCTCAAATATATCTCAATGTATATCACAATGTATATCGAAAGAGAGAAAGTAAAAAGTAAAAAAAAATGATTTGAGATATCTTCAAACATGAGAATGTTGGAATAGTCACATACTAGTTTTCAGTCTGGAATATATTACCACTACCAAACCAACAATACAATAACTAGCTTACGTGTGGAACCCGTGCCTGCTCTATTTAAAGGGTGGCGCCCGGTAAACTTAGACGCAATTTAGCTCCACTCCTGTGTTGCGGGCTTTGCATAGTCTGCGCCGTAATGAACTATATTTAACTTATTGTAAAAATTGATTTTAACTTCAACTAAGTGTGCGGAATTGCATATCGTAGAATATAATTTGGAGCTACGCGCTAAGGTTTACAAAATGAGTAAGATATTCACATTTTGGAAGTGTTTAAAATTTATATATCTAATTAAGTGCCTAATCTAATAATAATTTTAAAATAGAATTACAATAGGCACATAGTAAAATTAATTTCCTATTCAATGACTTAAAGATTAAAAGAAAATAAAGAAAAAGGCATTTTATTCATACCACCAAAAAAATGAATTTGAATGACAACATTCAAATTACTTTGACCTTGGGCCAACTGTCTATTTAAATATATTTTGTCGTGGTAAACCTTAATCAGTGTATGGCGACCGGTTTAGTTTCGTTTTGTGAAAATTTGCAAACTTTTGGACTTTTGGACCCATAAGGTCAAAGCCAGTCGCCATACGGTGACAATAAGGATTACCACGTCGAAAGATATCCAAGCCACTAATTTATTTTTCCTAATATTGTTACTGGGATTTGGAAGCAAATAACACAATGAACAATTGTATGTGTGTGAAATGGGTACAAATTAATGATTTTTAGAGAATTCCCCATAAAGAAGAAGCTAATGACGTAGTTCTCATGTCAAGACCTAAGCCGGGGACCGTTACTTTTTCATTTTAAGGTGTTTGTCTAGAGACCAAAAATATAGTCGATTAACATTATATATATACAGTACATTTGTATATAAAATATGTCCGTGAACAAGATAACTGTCGTAAAATAGTCCAATCGAGACCAAATTTGGTAGAAATGTGTATTTCTACATGTACTCAGATGAGTTCGTAATCCGTAATCCGTTCGTAATATCAGTTAATCGGAACGGGTAGTTTGGGGAGGGGGTGTACCCCAAAATTGTTTTTATTCGATTTGGGTTCTATAAAGTACTTTTGTCCGCGTTATCAATACTTTGTGAAGTAGTATTGACTGTCGATGATGTTACTAAGCTTTTTAGATCAACGAAACTTTGTACAGAAATTACAACATAACCTCACCATGAAATAAATCGCAGAGTTGTTTATAACTGATGGATTTTATAGCTTCTTGTTAACTACACAGTAGATTTGTTTGTAATTAACAAGTAACTGTTGGTTTCTTTGTAGCAAAATCTTTAAAACCCATTGAGAAGTAAGGCATGTAATGCCGTGCCATCAAAATGTTTTAAACACCCTAAAGAGTAAAAACGTTGACTTCTAAGCGGTCATAGAGAACACACGTCACTGACCTAGGGTAAGAACAGGACGTGAAAACAGTACAATAGAGTAAAAAACGAGTCGACCCAAATTTGTTGCGTGTACTTTTTGTTTTAATAAAGATGTGTTGTAATGGCGAAGGCGGGGGCGACCTTGATCTCTGAATAACTGGCCTTGAGGATCCAGTTTTACCACTACAGCATCTGGCTCCAGAACCAGTGGTACCAACTTCTGCTGACCAAAAGTGGCCTCGTACAACAACCTACCTTGACATTCATGTAACACCGGCTTTTGTTTGATTACTTTGAGTTCATCGAGCAAAATATTTATCCGTATATTTACTTCCATTCACAAAATTTACTTTTAATAAACGCAAATCATTAACTAATATGTAAAATTTGAACATTTCATTCAACTCATAACTTAAAACTTTAAGTAGTAAGACCCCTGAAATAATTACTCATATATGTTTATATAGTTGTGTGCAATGAGTTAGATTGCCTTCTTTACTAAAAACTCTTGAACTTGACATTTCTCATAATCACGGTTGAGCTCAGATTCATATCAACGGACCCCACATACAAAATCTATATTATAGAGAATATTTATCTTATAAAAAAAGATTTCCTTGAAAATAATTCAGGATTACCATTCATAGTTTCAATGGGGCTCAATGTTTAGCTGTTAAACAATACTGGATTCAAACAAAAATATTTAAAATCCACTATTTTGGAGCATTATCAAAAATAAATTTAATTAGTTGTGCCAAGTGGAAAACTTCCCATTAAATACACAGATTGCTTGTATTGGTCCGAAATAAGTTTTGAATTTTAGGATAAAAATTGGGATCATTATCAGCTTAGCTTAATCCGTTGATAAGATCACTTTCGTAAAAATTATTCAAACATGCAGCTCGGAGAACCATATATACATACTAAATGAGTTCGTCTTAACCCAAGAAAAACATCTCATAAGTTTGTTGGAGGAGTTATGGGGCATTGTAGCCTATAAACACATTCTGGTATTAAAAACTTGAAATTGTAGCCTCACGCTAACTCAAAATGCATTTGTGAAGTGAAAGGTCAAATTGCCGCGGTATATTATACCTACATGTTTTGTGTGTTGCAGATGTAGGCGGTGATGCTATGGCCATCAACTTCTCGGCTTCCTTCGCCGCCTGCCTGGCCGCGGGACTCAAGGTGCCGCGACAGTTCATGTACTGCATCGCTCAAGGTAGGCACAGTTTTCGTAGTTCTGACGAATGCCGCCAGACATCGTAACAGTACTCCTATTTAGATGCATAACAAATAAACGTGACAGTCTCCGATGTTTTAGCTCATATAACTTTCCGTTAGTTTAATATTCCAAAGGTTACAATCAATGCCTTCTCTATATTTGGGCCGTTCCTTGATTTTATCAGACAGCACATCAAGTATTTTGAAGCTGGATTCATTCTTGGTATTTCAATTCCTCAAGCTGGCTTCAAGCTTGAAAACTCCAATGGATTTTCTAATGGAGATTTAGTACGAAGTTATCTCTCGGAAAACCTAATTCAGGTTTTGATTTAGCTGGATTCAAGCTTGAAACTTTATGTATAAATCAAGCTGGAAGTTCCAAGCTTGAATCCATATGTATGTGTGCTTGAATTACAGCTATTACAGCTGGATTTAAGCTAGAAGTTTCAAGCTTGAACTCAGCTGGATTACGGCTGTAAATTTCAAGCCTCAATTCCCAATTCAATAATTTACATCTAGAATAATTAAGTTTACATGCTATCTGGGTTATTAACAAAAGTATGACAACTAATCAACATACATAAAAAATACTACTGTAAAATATATTACTGATAAATATATTTTTCGAAACAGTAAATCAGACCGGGTGGTTTATATAATATTGTTCGCCTTAGCAATCCAATTGTTGTAACGTTATAATTGTCCTAGAGCAATATAAGCTATATTGTAAGCCCTCGCCCATAGTTTTGGTAGAAAATAGTTGCGACAAAACACTTGGATAACAAACTATTACTGATATTTAAACCATTACATTATGCAAAAGTTTGTTTATTATCATACGAAAAGACAGTATCGCTTTCGCAACATTTTTTGTTAGTTTAATAAATTGTATAGGCTCTGGCCAGCTGTCAGGTTAGCAGACGACGTTTTGCGCAGGGCTAGAATCTCCCGGTTTAGCTGAAACAAAGTAGGTAAACAAATCGATACTGTGCTATAACCTCTGTCTAGACGAAATCAAGAATCATATTAGTTTTATTATTTATTAAAACATGCTTTTTATTTAAGTTTAAGCATTATATCGTTAGCTGAAAGGTGTAGAAATGAGTTTTTATTCGTCGTAATGGCTGTAACGTACATTATCATCCATCCCTCCCCCTTTAGTGGAATGCAACTGGGTTTGTATTAAAATAGTATTTTCAGTAGTCTAATATTAATAATTATAAAAATGACATATATTTTTCATGTAGTCTAATTTTGTGTTGACTGATAAAGTACTCTCTCTTTGCCTGAGCCTGGGGTTCTCATTGAATTTGTTGTGGAGGTATTGTAAGCTACCAATATCATAAATCAAAGGAAGTGTTGGTTGAAGTCAAAAGAATTCAGTTGTATGTGTGCTTTTTAAACCTGGCAATATAGACTAATAGTAGGATAGATTTAATTTGTAATATACAGTTGACGTTCATTATAGTTTAGATTAGGTTATAATACCTGCAGTCTTCAATCCACAGTTCTTTTTTTCTTTTTACACAACTAGTTTCGGGAACAATGTCCCCATACAATGTTTGAGGTACGCCAAACAAACACGATCAACAGTTTACCCCACCCCAAGGTCAAAACCGTCATCAGGTTTCGGCTAGTCGAGCTGTTGGTCATCTGCGTTGTCAAATGTTTAAAATATTTGTTGTATGTCACCTGACAATAATTTTAAATTTAAAAGTCATATGTTAAATATTATTTATTTACAAACGAATATACATCATCCTGAAGTAACCTAAAGACAAACTTGAAGTACACTTGAAAATGGGAACATTGTTCCCGAAACTAGTTATGTAAAAAGAAAAAAATAACTGTGGATTGTAGACTGCAGATATTATAACCTAATCTAGTCATTAATCAATCCGGAAGGCAAAATGTTTAAACAGTGTAGTTTGTCAACTAGCCCTACATGAGAACCGAAATATTCAGCTCATTGTATACATTTTCACTGTTAACAAAATACCTGCTCAAATTAGGTAAATAACTTGGCACTTGAAACATTGACCACTAAAACCTGGACTCTTGTCACAATATACATTGTATTATATGGATTGATAACCGACTTTATGGCCGCTCCGACCATGGCCCGGATCCCATCATGGTCGGATATGTGATGTTTTACTGTTAATGAAACAAATTCAGTGTTTGTAAGATACAAAGTACAGGTACCAGTATTGAAAACATTGTTTCCGGTATTCTTCTGAAAATAATATGGCATTATTTAAGTTATAATGACAAATGAAAACATTTTGTAACAAACAAAATCAACCTATTTCACCTTATTAATTTTACTTCCTACACATATGATACAACCTAGTCTAACGATATATCACTTCAAGTTAAAAGCATATTTTTTGGTATAATTTTGGTTAACTTTGAGTATTTAATAGGAATACCTAGTTTCAGACCACTTAAAAATGTCTATGTTGTCTCTGTCGTCCCATGTGTAGCCTAAAACTCTAAGGACCATATCAAGGTATTCATCGGTTAAAGAAATTTGTACATCCTCATGTTACTGTTTTTTTTTTCAAAAATTGGATTTTATTTGAAATGTTGGGTTACCACCACAATCAATAAAATAATAAATTAATAAAACTATTCTTATTATTATTTTCAATAATTTATTTGTATGCAAAACTCAAATTTTTGGTGATTGAATGTTTTTAAAATTGTGTTTCCGAACGATTTATCGATTATTTATTAATCGCCTCAAAAATATCTACTTAGTTACATACTTTTAAATATTTTCTAATGAAATTGTGTTTTTCAGATACAGGAGCTCCATATGTATTGTACAAGGATGGGATGGAGCGGGGCGGCATGCAGCTGCCAAGCATGCAGTGGGGCGCCCCCACCGTGGGGGTGGGGGATACCTTCATCCCCCCGCAGGGTTCCTCCAGCTCTGGCAGCCCTCCAGTTACCCCCCACCCTCATGAGGCCCCCACTCCCTCCCCCTACACAGAACCGCCTAACCATACACTGCAGGGTATGTATGCTTGGATATAGTTATTCATAAAATTAGTTACTCTCAAATGGCCTTAATTAATTAATAAAAAACTGTTAATTAATCCGTCGATCGTCCTTCTGATTGTTATTCGTTCTTAATAGGATTAAGTATTTTCCGCTGCTTAGAACATTATTGTCCCAAACTCATGCAAAAATATGAATATTCCTGAGAATCCTAAAGAGAAAAGAAAAGTGCATCCATCCAATTATTAACCAGCATGCTAGCTCAGAGGTAAGACGTCTGGTCCAATAAGTCAAATATTGATGGATCGAAACCAGCGGCCGGCGACTCCTATCAGATCATGAGGTGACCACTAGCTTGCCTATGTGACTAATGTTGCTACAGTTCCTTGCTGTCTTTAATTCGCCACATAGGCCCTAGGCCTATGATGATGGGCAGTTGTAAAAATTTAAAAAAATTCACCCATGAAACTTCTCAGATTGTTTCACAACAGTGAACTAGAGAGAAGGTTTTTTTAAGGAATATTAAAGTTTCCCTTAATTTTTTTAAGAATTAATTTTTGCTCTAAACCACATTTTAAATGAAGCTCTACCTAATATTTTAGTGCAAATTTAGTAACTATAGTTACATGCAACAATGGTATTAAGGTAAGATTAACTAGGCATGTTAGGAAGGTTTTCGGAGGACATTATTTTAACCCTAAAAAAGTAACGGGTATTTTACCCTTAACTGTAATATTAAAATCACTATACATCTCTATTTAGAATACTTAGTATAAGCAAAAAAAATACAATACTGAATGAGGAAGGTTCATAAAGTGGACCTCACATTCGTGAGTCTATGGATTTATCCCAGACCGGCCATTTTGATATGAGTTTATAAGGTCTCTTAACCCTAGAAGTGGCAAAGTCGTAATTCACGACACATTCACAAATTCTATAAAAAGTGGCAGGTGGAGGTATTGTCAATTTAGTGAACTTGTTAGACGCCATCACATTCGTGACCTTGTTGCCCTCTGGAAGCTGATACAAGAACTAACTCATACAGTTGACTGTTCTGCCGCTAGTGTTCGCTTATAGCTAAGAAGCGCTTTCTTTGACTATGCACGGTGGCCGTGGTGGTTATGTCTTACACTGATGAGTGAAAAGTTGGAAACCATTTGAAAGTGCTAGGGTTCGAATCCTGACCATGAGCAATCCCAATTTGGCTTGCAAATGTGTGGGCCCTTCCTACATTTGCAGTGGAGGGAGGGCCCACCTTAAATAAACGGTGATCTTCTTGGGTGGAAGTTGACGGCATTTGTAGGCTTGATTGGGATAGCAGTGGACACCTGTTTTGCTTCTTTTATGATTGTATGGTTAAGGAGGGGCATGTCTTGTTTTGACATTGATATGTCTTAGCTCTCAGCTTATATGCTAATACATACTGACAGTGTAGCTGAATATATTCCATATCCATAATAAGTAATAGTGTTCTTGTAAACTCCATGGATGTAGAGTGGGTGTATCAGGTCAAGGGATTTAGGTGGGTCACTGTTTGATTGGGATACTGTTTGATTGCAGGAAGGATTCTAGGGCAGGGTAGGATAGACCTGCAAATCGATCTCTCAGAAGAAAACTTTATGATCTCCTGTGGTAACAGCTTTTTTGTAGAATCAGGCATTCTCCCTTCTTTCAACAGTCTTTAACCGTCAGTCAATATTTTCATATAAAATTTAATTATTTATGTAATGTAATATCAAGTATAATATTTTGTTTCAGTGAATGGGACTTCACAACCAGAGGATGACGTAGTCAACCAATCTGTCGTCCAGCAACAAATGGTGCAGAATCAACAACAGACACAAACGATTCAACAGGCTCAAACCATGCAACAACAAACACAAAGTATACAGCAAACGCAAGCAATACAACAATCTCAGTCAATGCAACAACAAACTCAGTCAATACAAACTCAGGATATGCAGCAGCAAATGCAGCAAGACATGTTACCTCAGCAGCAATCATTGCAAAGTCAACAGCAAGTGGTTCAGCAAGTGCAAGTGCAGGATGCAGTGCAAGTTCACCAGCAGGTTCAGGCTCAGCAGCTAGCAGTTCAACAGCTGGTTGTGCAGTCTCAGCAGGCACCACAAGAACAGTCGCCCAACGGGATGATGGAACCGGACCGGCAGTGTTTCTCCATGCAAACGGACATGTCCCAGTACTACACCCGCCCTCACATGCTCAGCCCCGGGAGCTTCATGTCCTACCTCAAGCAACCCGGAGTGATGCTTACACCTCTGAATGCTGTTGAAGCGACTGGTGACTTCTCCAACATGCCTGACCTCGTCAATCAGCAAACACTGAACGGAAAACTAGCCAAATCAGAGTTGAGGCTCTTCAAGTGCCTCACTTGTGGGAAAGATTTTAAGCAAAAATCAACGCTTTTGCAACACGAACGAATCCACACGGACTCACGACCCTACGGATGCACAGAGTGTGGGAAACGGTTTAGACAGCAGTCGCATCTGACGCAGCATCTGCGCATCCACGCCAACGAGAAGCCGTTCGCCTGCGTGTACTGCGAGCGGACGTTCCGACAGCGAGCGATCCTCAACCAACACCTGCGCATCCATTCGGGTGAGAAGCCCTTCGGCTGCCCTGAGTGTGGGAAGCGGTTCCGGCAAAAGGCCATTCTGAATCAGCACGTCCGAACTCACCAAGGCGAGCGACCCCTTCACGATTACCCTCCACTCCTTACCCATTCAAACAAATAACCTCCTGTAACTTAACTCTTTCTTTAAAAAAAGTTTTGCCGCTATCCCATCCACCCAGCTTCACAAATAAGGTCTTCCTCTTCCCCTTCCCCTGTCTCCCTAGGAGGGTATGTTCTCCCTTTTTCCCCTTACTTCCTGTAATATGGTTAGGTTAAGGGAATCGCCTCCTTCCTTTGGGCTGTCAATAGCCCGATCGTTTTGTGTTGACAGCACTCTTGTACAGTAATATTTTGAGTACCTATTGCTCATTGAACAGTAATTATCTTCAACAGTCCAACATTCTATAATCAATTTTAGGAAGTTACATGAGTGAAATAAACTTTTTGGTTTCATGGCTTTGAGTAAAGTTGTTTCAAAAACATAAATTTTCAGGCAATTTTTTTGTTAAAATTTTTAACTTACTAGCATTAACTAGGGAGATTTATTTTACAATTTAGTAATACAAATTGAAACATAAATTATGATTTTATATCCTCATGATTTTAATAAATAGAAATATTATTAAAATCTAATTTGGTTACTTAGAAAAATTATAGTGACTGGATAAAAAATTTAGAGCTACCGTTAATGTTCAAAATAATACTTGAAAGCTGTTAGAAGTTCTTAATGGCATAGGCGTCACTTACACAAAAATTAAGGTTGCCCTTAAGTAACCATACCCTGTAATATCATCTTCATGGTTTACTTGGCCTAAACCTTACCTAATCTAAACCCTATCATAATCTACTGCGGTTACCCAACAAAATCGGAGTTAGGTTCAAAAGCCTTACTGTCTGATCCTTTCTCTACCAAACGGGTTTCCTTAACTCTTCATTTTGTTGACCATAACCTATCCCATAATTCCTCCTATTTCCTTCTGTGGAGACAGCGAGAAAGTTTCAGCTAAAAACTGTTGATAATAGTTGAACTAGTCTCAAAATTATCGTTACCAAGCAAAAGCTTTATCTCTAGGTCAAATATAGTTGTATTTTTTATTTATGAAGGAAGTATTCTGGTTGTGGCTTTGTAGTTTTTAATATATCGTTTCGTTTGGACTCACATGTTTAAAAAATTTTTTTTTCACAGAGTAGTGGTTTCAAGATGGTGATATTCGACTTATCGGGAATTCCTGTTTTGCTAAATAATTTAAGTTTGTACCCAACATATACAATTTAAAATTTAATCTATATCTCATGTAGTTGGTAATATTGTGACAGTAATAATGACGTAAAACTTTTCAGCTAATTTAGCTGTAACATTTATTGTTAATGACTTTTTAAATACAGGCTTCACTTTTAATTTCATTAAATTTTGAAATGATATCGTCTGCTAGTTATTTCAATAGCAAGATATCAGAATTAAGCAGCTTGAACAGCAAATAACCAGCAATTTGTGACAATGTATACTATGTACCTGTATTTTTAATAAATGTATTTTTCAAATTATTCAATCTTCTTCTCTGAACTTTATTTATGATAAAAGGTAAGAGAGATTGATTACTAAGAGTACATATTTTTATGTAAGAATAATTCAACTTAACCAATTATTATTCATACTTTCAACCATTTTTGTTTCTAAACTGGATTATTATACACAAAATTTTCTTGGAAGAAAGAGTTTAGATGATGTTTTAAGCACCTGTTTTATTGTAATTGCTACTGAAGTTTAAGTATTTTTGTGCCAATGTTCATAATTTATATTTTTTTACCCTCATTCATTGCTTACTTCTTCATTGAAGTTGAAACAGGTAAGATATCTTTTGGAACTAAAAACAATTAAAACTTGGAAAAATATAATTATTTGAATTGGCTTGGATTAAAACAATAATGAAATTATAAATCAATCACCCTATATGTTAACACATTCAATGCTGATAATTTTTATGTGTGCCCTGTGCTAAAGGGTTTTAGGGGTTTTGTTACTCATTTTTTAATACTTTTAATCATTAAAATCGCGAAGAAGCATTATAAACAGTGAAGGAACAAAACTACAGACACACATATGCGTTGTTCGCATATGATGGATAGACGCAAAGTGACGCATTTACACGAGGTTCGCATAGAACGTGCTAATCTTAGTAAATCTGAACATTTCTTTTCTGTTGAAGCCCCTTAAAAACCAATTTTTGTGCATTACTGTATTTACCAACGCTTAAAGCCACTTCAATCAAAATACACGTTAAATATATTTATTATAAATATGGGTATACTTGTTTATTATTTTAGGTCTCAAATCTTAATGAGTTTTTTAATAAGTCACAATGTCATCATTAATTGTGCTGATCGGACAGTATAGGTTGATGTCAGTGTTTGTTTATTCCCAATTTAATGGCCAGAATGTACAATTTTTCTAAATTAAATCAAAGTTATGTACTTTTAATGTTGGCGTCAGGGTCAACATTTTGAAAAGGGATGGACCAAACACTGGTAATGTTACTACCTAATGTTGACCAGTGTTTCAGTGAGTAGCCGAATTGTAACAGTAAATTTGTATATATTAAATATATATTTTAATTTTTTCTGACTTTAATAAAACGTCAATAACATTTGATAGTTTTATATTTTACATCTGTAACATTTTAGTTATGAATCTAGTGTCGTTTTCACCCACATTAATAAATAGGTTAGCCTTCCAAAATACTGGCAAGTCTTACTTCAATTTCACCAAAGAAAAATGATTAAACATTTTGTCACTTCAGTTTGTTTGGAAAATTAGATTTAGTCTATCATAGTGTATCTCAAGTTCAAACAATATTGCTAATGACTTCCTACAGATTTATGTACTGTGATGTCTTAAATGTTGATGAGGGAGATTTAGCCACTAAAGCTGTTGCCAACGAATTTGAGGGATGGTCTTGAGAACGTTTTGGGTGAAGTGAGGGGTCTTCAGATGATTTTTATAAATATTACATATCCAGACTTATGACTTTATGGAATTGTGCAGTATAATTAAATATAATACTCCAGAATTGCTTTTCAATTTTTTTAAGCGCAATTTAGATCAAATTTTGTATAAATTATAAGGTTACAGTAGCTGCCTTCTTCACTGTAACTTATAATTTAGTAAATACTAAATCCTGAAGTTAAAATTTTTGTATGTGTAAGTAATCTGTTGTAGCAAAGTTTAAATTATTTTTTCAGTTCAAAATTGTTAAGTTCTATCCATGTGTGTGGGTTCTACAACAGTTGTTATAGGATAAGATATTTACTGTAAGAATGTGCAAATGGTTAAAAATTTATACAGTAGGCCTACTGGTACTTATGCTGCAATACCCAATTGGTCTGCCGGCTGAAAATTATTCATATTTTTACCAACTTACTTTTGTATTTTGAAATCTCAATATTACTTACCTCCTCAACTTGACTTTCAAATACAGTAGAACCTCCCATATCCGACCATGACGGGACAGGCCATGGTCGGAACGGCCAAAAATTCAGGTATCGGAAGGAGCAATTTAAACACATTTCTAAGTAGAAAAATAGCTATGCTTCATAGAAATAAACCTTAACGTACCTAAATTAGGCTACATCAATTAAATCATGAAGACATGTATAATAACTGAAAAATAATAATATTTAAACGTAATCAAAGAACGGTCGGCAATGACGGGAGGGTGGAAAAGATATATGGTCAGAATGGTCGGTTATTGGAAAGAGTCGGATATGGGAGGTTCTACCAAACATCAGATAAGATTTGATTAATCTTAAAATCTTGTATCTTTTTGCATTTTATGATGATTGAATAGCTCAATGATATTTACAATATCTTTCAATATGCGTCAAATTATATTTAACTAGCTAATTACTTTTAACGCCTTTCTCAATATCTGATTTAGGAGTTAGATTGGAAAGGTTACCTATGCAAGGTTCTACTACAGACTTGTGACGAAGCTGTGTGTTTACAGATGTCAGTCCTCACCTGGTGTACAAGAATGGACAGCTGTGGCCACAGGATGTTCCTTTCCCACCGGACAAAGAGCAAGGCTACGAGAACGGAGACATCCAGGCGTTCTCTCCGGACAACCAGTTTCCCGCGTACTTTAAGGATGCTAAAGGTGAGCAGAAGCTGATACAGGGCAAGAAATCTCCAAAAGGTGCAATTATAAGCATTTAGGCATAACTGGCACCTTAATTTTATATAATGGATTCCCCTGATGTTAGGGTGTGCTTTTAGAACAAAATGGTTAGGAAAGATACTACCCTAGTAAAAAGAATACTGAAGATATCTAAAGGTACTACTGTAGCTCTTATGATTTGTGAAAATTTATACTTAACGAATCTGCTGACTGGATGTCAGGTGACAAATTCATGACCTGAGGCTAAGAAGGCTGTGATATCTAGGATCTTTGACACAATTGCAAAAAAATGTATTTACTGCTCTTTAGGAGAGTTTAGATCATGGATATGTCAGAATGTTTACAGTTTTGCTAAACAGCTGTTCTTATAATCATATGACTTCACTTCCGTTTCAGTCTGACGGATTACCAATACCTCCATAGCTAAGCTCCATATCCATCTAAAAAATAAATTTTAATACTCTAGTATAGCCTGTTCAATTTCTTTCAATTTGATCTCTGTTTTAGCACAGTTAAATCAGTTATATTTTTAAAGGAAAGCTTTTGTTAAATTTAAATTATATAATTCTTCTTTTTAGGAATGACTCACGGAGTGTTTGGTCAAGGGAAGATGCTGCCCGATGTGATACAACATGGACGTAGTGCTGGAATGCCTCTCTACGTCCGGTGTCCCATCTGCCAAAAGGAGTTCAAGCAGAAATCAACGCTTCTACAGCATGGTTGCATCCACATAGAGTCACGTCCTTATCCATGCGGCGAGTGTGGTAAACGGTTCCGCCAGCAGTCCCACCTCACGCAACACCTCCGCATTCACACCAATGAGAAGCCCTATGCCTGTATCTACTGCGGACGCAACTTCCGTCAGAGGACAATCCTGAACCAGCATGTCAGGATACACACAGGGGAAAAACCATACAAGTGCAATCAGGTAGGGTATCTGGTGGCTTGAAGACCTGGCAAGCGCCGGATATACGGCGCTTGCCATAACGCTTTGTTCACGATTTAAATTTTATTAAAATAAACGGTATCAGTGGGCTAACACATACTTCCTCCCTTGAGTAAATGTAAAAACGACAATATTTTTTTAAAGTATCATCTATAATATTATAAAGAAGAGGTGGTTTCTGTATGTTTGTTTGTGGGTTTGTGTGTTTGTGGGTTTGTGGGTTTGTTGTGGCAAGTGAACGCAAAAAATACTGAACCAAACAGTTTGAAATTTTACACAAAGACAGATCTTAAACTCATGCAACACATAGGCATACTCATTTCCTTAAAATCCTCTCGGGCCCTGTGAACATCCTAAGTTTCAATGTTTACATTTTTAGAGAATGAAAACATAAAATTACTTGAATATCAACAGCTGTGAATACTAAAATTTGACAGTTCGAGAAGAAGGAGAAGAAGAAGAAAGAGCTGCCGTGATTGTCCTAGGTTTCAATGTTTACATTTTCTAATGACAACATCCGTTTGCACTATATTTTGACAGTTCGTGAAGAAGAAGAAATAAAGTTGATTTTTCAGATAAACTGCTGGATCGAAATTAGTGAATTATTTGAAATAGTGGAATGGTAGATTTTAAGTTTTTTCCGACGACTGTCTCTATTACATTAATCCTTATCCTCTCCCAATATTTGTCAGATGTTACTTTGAAATGTTGTAGACACTCGTGTTTTGTCATTTTGTAAACAATGAAGAATTAATTAACAATAACTTAAATGTATCAGTAGAGCCTACTCCTATCAGCCTTTTTAACCCGTGCGAAGAACGGGTACTTTGGCTAGTATTCTTTAAAGTTTATATAAATATCATTTATTAATTTATTGTTTAAAAAATAAACATCCAATTTCTGAAAATAACAACAAGAGAAAAAAATTCAATTAATTGTTACAAGTTCATGAGGGGTACAAACCCCCAGCATGCCTTAGTGTCGCAAGTTGCGACATCAGACTAAATTTTAGGGGGCAATTTGAAAAATTTAGAAAAATAGGGGGGATTTTGTTAATGTGCAGTTTATGTGTTTTTGTCTTGCTAATCAGAAAACGCTAAATTGAAATAGTCAAAGATCAATAATGCCAGGTTGGGTTGCTCCAAAGTTTTCTTTTGTTTACGCCTGTGATGATGGGCGTGCTCACACTCGCACTACACTACCCTGTGATCACATGCTACAGTAATCGTAGTACACCATCTCACTGATTCACTCCACGTTTAAATCATATGTGAAGTGTAAATATTTACTCATTAAAAAGTATTTTATGATCAATAATCTTTTTTATTAAATTTGATCTCTAGGATATTACTTGATACTAACAAGGGGGTAATGTTGCCTTAGTAAGTTCCACATTCCAATTTTAATTTAAAGTGCTTGGTAATTAAGATTACAAATAACTCTGACTACAAATGTTAAAATTAACATAACAAGAGAAAAAAATAATCAAAATTTTATAATGATGGGCAAATAGTTTGGGAGAGTATTAGTTGATTGCTAAAATTTAATCACATAGATATGTCTTACACGGGGGGGGGGATATTGGCAATACGTCAGACCAAAAATCTGAAACAATGACGTCATACTGTTATAAGGACAACTGTTTAGAGGAACTTAAAACTTTTCCTCCAACATATCCAGGAAATAGATAAGGTATCCAAGGGGTGGGCACCCCTGCAAACCCCCGGGTAATACCAAGCTTTTTTGAGTGGGTTTTGTCGCGTGATATGACCAAGTTGTACGCTGCATACCAAGTTTCATGGAAAACGGTTGGGAAATTAGGAAGAAATTGGTTTTTTAATATTCTCTATAAGAATATCATTGGGCGCTCTCAGACAACATACTGTGTTTATTTATCTTGGACAAAAATTTATTTTTTCTCTGGAATTGTTAGTCATACAATTCCGACATTGTTAGTCGGACAAATAATTTAAAATATTATTTTGTTTAGTTTTTTAAACTATTTTTAATGGTTGTAGTCAAACTATACTCTACCTTTATCGTTTTCATGGAAAACCTAAAAAAATATTAACTGTATGACCCCTTAGGTTATACTCAGTGGCGCTGAGAGGCTGATATCAACCGCTCAAAAATTATGTGGTTAAATTACGTGAATCGGATGCATTTTTATCAACAGGAATAGTGTTTTCATACTTACTACTTTATATGAAAGTAATTTCACTATGAATATTTTCTGCTCTACTAAAATTATTATAATTTTTTTTCAGTATTGAGCGTGTTAAAGGTAAATAGATCTTTTATTGACATGTGTTAAGAGGTGATAGTAAATTTTCATTTACCTAACAGAAAACCTTAAAACGTTTTTCTATTGTTTACCAATACAAATGAGTTCATTGACATTGGTCTAATATGTGGTAATTTTAAGTTTAATTTTGTTACTGTAAAAAGTCACAATCGACACTAAAAACTTAACATTTTTGCCATCCTGTTATTTTTTACTACTTCATACACATTTATTTATATTTCCGTTATAAAACAGCACTTACAATTTTTAATATCTATTTAAGCTTTTATGAATTTATCACAACACAAAACACTAACAAATAATATTTGCTCCAGTGTGGGAAGGACTTCCGGCAGAAGGCGATCCTAGATCAGCACACGAGAACGCACCAAGGCGACCGACCGTTCTGCTGTCCAATGCCCAACTGCCGACGACGCTTTGCCACCGACCAGGAGGTCAAGAGGCATATAGAGAACCATATGAACCCGCACGCAAGTAAACGAAGGGTGGAAGTGAAGCACCGAGCGTCCCCGAACGTTACCGTCAACACAGTGGTTAAACCCGAACTGTACTTCCCGCAGTGTTACTCGAGCACTCCGGTGTATCAGTACGCCCCGTCCCCGCAACTGCAGGACTTCAAACCTCCCCCCTCCCTGCCACCCGCGCCCACGGTGGTCCAATGACTAACGGCCGAGCCCGACAGCAAACCCTTTGATGCTGTTGCGTGCTGGCCTCTCGAGATAACCAATATATAATGTTTTTTAATTCATTTTGATTTTCTAATTTATCTGTTTATAAATAAGTTCACTTTTTACTTATGAGAACTTAAGGTGGTAAAACTATTTATTTATGTTTAGCCTTCAAAGCTGTGTGTGATTCAAAAAGGTTCTCCAACCCATAAGAAGTGGTTTAGATTTGCCCAATTGTAACAATCAAATATTACTTTACAAATTGTCCATTAACCCATTGGCTACTGAAAAACTTTACACTCTTTAAGCATCCCGGTACTGAATTATATGAGCGTTTATCAGGGTTTACGCTTAATACTCAATAAACACACAGATAATGAATATTTACTCCCCATATTTCTAGCTGAATGCATCATAATTTGGTACTACACATATTAAAATTTTTTAACTGCCTATTTACACTATATAGCCCTAAAAAACTTTTTTGTTCTGTAACTGTTATCACTCGTTGTCCAGTTCGACTGTTGAAGGTTAGGCCTAATTTTAGGTTATTCTACATCACTTCCACAGCTGGAAACACTCAACTCATCACTATCTTTACTTGCAGAATCACCACTTTCATACAAAATCTGTCTAACAAAATCAGAACAATCCTCAGAAACGACGAATGTATTGCTGCGAAATGACCATTTTTGTCAAACTACGTAGTTCACGACGATGTAAATAAACAAACCGTAAACTCAAAAACAAAGAACGATATAAAAACAATTGAGAGTCGAAATATAGTGATGCAATATTTTGAATATAAAAATCGAGAGTCAAATACCGTAATACAACAGTCAAAGACCGCAAAATACAAGAATAGATCAATAGTTATGTCGATGACAGAAACTGCCCGCCATCCGTAGTTACGCGCTGGTGATCCCGTGATGGGCAGTGTCCGTCTATGGCAGCCAATGGGTTAACACATTCTTTGCGGCGCCCGAAACCCCCGTTCCTCGTGTGGAGCGGTCTGTGTAGTTTAAAATCAACCAATAGGAAAATTCCAAGTGACCCATACAGAAATAGATACTGCGTTATAACAAAGCTGGTCGTAGTTCTCTCAGATCCCAACAGGTGGCACTACAATCTACATCGCCAGATCCACCATCTTGATTTTAACCTAAATGTACCACTCGTATCCCAGCGGTCCACACTGCGCGCCAGGACCATTACCACTCGTAACCGAGTGGTCCGCAGCGAACGTGTTAAAATTTAAAAATTCATAGAAAATCCAAGTCGCAATGTGAAATCTGATTTGAATTTTGTTTTTAAAATGTTGGTTTAAAAAAAATGTTTGTATTGTAGTTAAAAAATGGTTGGTTGATGAGAAAAATAAATTTTAACCACACCCAAAGTTCACATTATCAGATAGTAAAATGAGGGTAGAGGGGTACCTCAGTTTAGTTATTTCTTATATTTTTTAACCTTTGTATTTTTAACTTTTTTGAAATTACAGTATTAATATTTCGTAACGAATTTAAAGCAATAATTAGCTCTAAAATCTAAATGGTATTTTATATATGAATGCAAAAAATTTTATAGCTTTAAAACTTTATTTATACCATTTTAATTAGGTAATTACCAAAAAAATATCCACTATATTTAATTAATTACTAAAAGCAACAGCATCGAAGGCTTTGGAAAATTTAGACTGAATCAAAATTGTATTTATAATTGTAGGTGCTACTGGCACTTTGAGCAATATATGACCGTGTGATATTGGAAATACCGTATAATTGGTAGTTCTAGGATAAGTTAGTGCCTGTGAGGGGGGGTTAGGGCAACAAAGACTTCTCAAATACGTAAATATTGTGACGACTGTCCTATAGTACTCATAGATTATTGAAGACATTAAAGACAGGGTTAATTGTAATATTTAATTAGTTTAACTTAGGAACTTTCATAGCTTTAAAATATGGTATACTATTTGTTTTTAAGTTCACTACAAGTGAATCAAAATAGTTTTATCCGAGTTTTAACACTTGCCAATATTATATAGAATCGTTTTTGGTTTTAAAATACTATTTTTAAATGTTTATACTATGTTGTTTGATGTGTGGTGACATTGGTTTATTAAATGTGCAATATTTTGCTGTTATACATTTTTATAGTCTTTAGTTCTTAAATAAAATATAATTGTTTTTTTTTAATTAAGACAGTATAAAAAGTATTTCAAAACTCTCTTCCAATTGTTTCTGTTTTGTGGGTTTACATAATATTTATAAATCACATTTAAATTGTCTGGAAATCCTGTTACAGATCATTTTTGTTTAAAAATTCCTCTCATTATGTTAAAATTATATTTTAATTTTTTATGAGAGGTTAAATTATGGTTTGGATTCCACTTTTAACTCCATCTCACATAAAAAACCTACCTGAGTAGGTTGCCATTTCACTGGAGAAGTGTCAAAGCAACATGAACTCAGTTTGAAAAAAGACAGCTGCAACTCTTTGACCTATAATCTTACCACATATTACCCAATAAAACACACCCTTAAAAGTGTGCATTATTTATTTCATTTTTAAAGGACAAAGAATTTGTCATTTCCCTGATTCTGTTAATGAATTAATTCTTGTTTACAAAACTGACAGAATTTGTTTACAAAACCTCAGTGCTGAGTACAACCACATAAGTTGAAATAACTTATCTGGTTGTACTCACCACTTGAATCATTGAGTCACCTTGAGATTTCTTTAAAACCAAATTAACACGCTAGTTCATGACCGTGACATAGAAATAACAATATGTATTACTGATGACACTATTTTTCTTGTACAGCTAGGTGTATTATCATATTATTAAACAAGAAACCCCCAAAACCACGATTAACAAACGAAATTCTACAGCTCTAAGATTTTGGAAATGTGTTATTTAGTTTGTATTTATGTTCGTAAAAGAATGTATAATGTTCAAATTTACCAAATTACCAATAAAAGGAAACTGTGCAATTGATTGTCACCACACAAATTTGTATATATTTTATAAAAAAGACGTTATACCCTTGTAAATAATTCTCAGTATTTTATTGTAAAATTTTAGACTGTTAATGTTTTATCTTAAGATTAAGCGTGTTGTACAAAGCTCAATAAATATTTTTAATTACGTATGATATTAAAAATCGGTTTTTAAAAATAAGTAAGGTGATTACTTAGTGTTCTTTGTGTACATGATTTCAGGTGAGATTCCATGTTTGAAAAGAGCTTATATTCCTATAATTATACCTTCTCTTATATGTTAAATCTTGCTCTACCTTATTTCAAGAACTAAATTTTGAAATACCCTTGTAAAATGAATTGTTGTTAAGCTTCAAATAATGTTTCAATTGATTCAAGTTACCATTAGTTTACATTTAAAAATATTTTTAATGAACAATTAGGTTTAAATTTTTTACCTGTTTTTCTTGAATTATTATTTGTCCTTATTTCCGTTGATGTTTAATTATCACTTATTTTTTCACACATGGAGTTTCACTGATTACCATTTTTTATATTGTACTTGTAAGTTACAATACTCAGTTGTTATTGTGTTGTATTAAGTTTCTTCTCATACGTAAGTTCGCTAGTTGTTTACCTTAGTTCCATACAATCCAGAGTGAGGTACTAGATGTGATATTTTTGAACAAGCAACAATCGGTGCTCTCTTGTTAAAGATGTCATGATCTGATTTGTCTGTTGGAAGGTTTTGGTTTTTTTAATGAAGACAACATATTTTAAATAGAGTAAGGCAATAGGTTATAGTAATAATTTATCTGAAAAATGCAGGTCAATTGATCCACAGCCATCCATAATTGCAGTAAAGCTTACTGTAGGAAGGTTCAGCACTAATAAACCTTTGAAATTTTCTTATTTTGCATTGTTTAGTTACATACAGTGGAACAAAAAAGCAGAATATGTAACATTTTCCACAATTATTAGTAAGTGATTAAAATACTGAATGAAGAATCAAATTAGTAATTTAAAAAAATGTTTATAATGATAAATTAATTAGTCGTGTATTCTAGCTAAATCAGAAATTCTCACGGAAACTGATGATGACAGTGTTTTAATCATGTGTTAACTGTATCCAATTCTCCTGTTTTACAATAATTTACATAATTTTACCAACCTAAATTATAATATATAAGTTTGTCTATGTTATGAAAAAGTAAAATTTACTAATTGACACTAGCTGGAGTTGTGACATATTATTTTTAGATATTAGCACTTTGGACTCAATTTAAATTTTATTATGTAATGTTTAACTCTTGGTAAGGCTACTTGCCAACAGGATTGATTAAACGTAGTTTTTTATCTAAATTATATTATCTTTGAGTACAAATAAACTTCATTTATAGCTAATATAAATTCCAATGGAAATTCTATCAATAGTGGTTTGATTCATGTCCAAAAGGATTCAGTTGCTTTGGAAGTTTAACCAGTTCTATGATGCCTACATCTTCACTCTGAGGCTAAGAGTCTCTGATGTATCTCCATGACATGATATCATTTACACATCACGCTACTGTAATGTGAAACCATCACCCTTAATTTGTGTGTCAAGTTAGTGAATTTGTTTTTAGGTTAGGTTAGGTTTGTGCCATGTTCATGTTGTCAACGGACAGACTGCGGTTGTGATTGAGTCCTTGCTCTGGGCCATGTTGATCCTGCCATATGAAAGCTTTTGGAAACCTTGCCGTTACACTTGGATATTTACACTTTTTCACCTCAAGTCTTATTAAAGTTTCAAATTTAGACACCACTTTTTACCCAGACAAGGTTTGTAAAAAATTGACAAAAACAATTCATTTTTATTCTCATAGTGGCCTTAAATGTTCGATACAACTTTAATATTGTCTTGCTGGCAACATATCATGAAAACTAAGTTAATCAACTTGTCAGCTGCTTTTATTCACACCGAGGTGTGCCTAGGAGGCCATTGTTTCCTAGACCATGTCGGCAGCTAGAAATGTGAAGCTCAAAATTTGCTTTCAGTTAGGGGATCAGAATTTCATGCTATTTTGTTTCTTCTGACAATCATTCAATATTAATCTGACTTCTTATTTGGATTTTTTATTCTCTGAGTCACTGCTTTGTCACATTCATGATAAACTAACCTGTTCTTCACCAATACATTTTACCACACAACCTGTAATATGATACAAATTTTATTACAGCTCTCTATTTTAAAATAGGTATTGATTTATTTTATCATTCAGTGGCTGTAAGAATTACGTTAAAGTTTAATATACAAGGGATATTCCAAAATTAAGGTCCGGTTACAAAAATAAAATAGAAAATCAAATATTTTGCCAAAAGAAGTGTTATATTTACATTCCTAGCATATTTCTGAACTTTTCTACATAATTCCCATTCTTATTTAAACATTTGTCTCATTTTTCAACAATGTTTTGAATGCTTTAATTACAGAAATTGGCTGCGAAGATAACCAGTCTTTATTTCATCATCCGTGTCAAAGCGCTTACTGCTAAGAAAATTCTTTAGGCCTAGGAACAAGTGGAAATCACTTGTTCCCCTGCATAAAGCCGGACTGAACGAAGGTGGTCCATCTGTTCCCATCTAAATTTCTTGATTAAATTTTGTGTTTATGTAGCAGTTTGGGGCCAGGCTGATGGTCGGCCAGAGCGTGGTTCATCATGCACATTTTCCCGTCCTTTGTTAAAAGCTCGCACCCACTTGTGTCACTCATTATGTTAGGATGGTAATCTTCCAACCAGAACAACTCTTAATGGCGGCACTTTGCAAGCAAGACATCTAGGATTCAGCACATATGCGTGTTTGTCCTTGGCGCCAAATTCAAATGGTTACGGCGAACCGGACCTTACTTTAAGAATATCCCTTGTATTTAAAATAGACTTTAAGGAGTTTTCAAAATTTAAAAATAGTTAAAAGTAATGGTTCTATTATAATAATTACTATCTCTTAAAATTTTTAATTTGGTAAACTACTGAAGATAAGTGAAAAAAAACCTCCTTGTCCTATAACACTTTTGAAATCCAAGTACACCGGCAAAGTTTCTAAGGTTCTTCAACATCCTTCCATTAGTTTATAAGCTTTAAGGTTTCCTGAAATCACTTGTTTCAGTGTTGAAGGATACTTTGTATTTTTATAAAGTTACTAATAGGTTGTATATAAGTAAGTTTGTTTATTTTCAACCGCAAGTAAGTGTTAGGTTTATGTTGGTTTTTATACTGATTTTAGTTTGATTAGATTTTGATCTCGAAAGAGTTATTCAGGGACAATCTTGTTTGTTGGTGAAAGGTAAAGTGATAATCCCCTTTTGATAGTGAAAGTAACTTGAAACGTGTTTCATTTAAGAATGTAACTTTGAAATCTTTACCGGTGTTACATATTACTTAAATGCTGTTTGTTTTGCAAAATACTCTGTGATATAAAAATATTAATATTGATTGTAGCTCTAAAGATTTAAGAATAACACAGTATAAATTCATTTCATGTTTTTAAATAAAAGTTGACCTAGTGACTCTTGTTATGATGCAGGTTTATAGTTGGATTTATTTAAGCAGTATAATTATTATTATGTTTCTTTCTAGAAGTCCATATTTCAGGTCCATCTATTTGAAGTAGCAATGATTGGCATCAATCTCACAGCCAAGTCATGTGTAAATTAAAAATTGTTTTCTGCTAAAATTTTTGACTGTATATAATTATTTAATTTTAGAGTCCTCGTTACCAAACAAACCTTCAAGCAAGATAGTTTAAGTATGAGGAAATACCACAAACTTGTTTCTCTTAAGTTAAAAATTCTGGTGAGGTACAAAAGTTTAGATCAAGCATTTAAATATTTAAAGTTTTGATTTGATTGACACATTTGGTTGATCGAGTTGTTAATCTGTTCCTATGCTGATTTGTCATAGAAATTCTGCTCTCTAATCTTTGTTCCACATTTTGATAGTACGTTAATGGATATATTTGGAATCATGGTACTACAATATGCAATACTACAATATTTTGCCGACTTTCTATGACAAGAGTAGTATGATTACTCGGAAAGCTGCCAACAACTTATAGTTTGTCAATTTATCTCCATCGTCTTGTAGCTCATCTTTAAACAATGAATTAAAAATAAAAACATTACAACGACTTGTATTTGTTTTACCCTGTTGTATCCCCAATATTATTCAAAAGACCTTTCTACAAAAAAATAGCAAAAAAAGATATTTTTATTGAGCAGTTTTTGATTTTTTTAGGGACGATCAGATCAACACTGAGAAATAAATTACGTTTACCATACAGCATTGTGCATTGGCACTGTATTTTCATCAACAATGACACCGTTACAATTTGAGTTCAAATGAAATTGAAGATAGAGTAGAGCTGCATGAACAATAGTTCCAGAATAGGAGGGGGATTCACAAATAAAATAAACATATCACAAATTACAAAACAACAACGTTAATATATTTTTATTAAAAGAACAGATACAAGGAAAATAACAATGCTGTTGAAAACAGGCATTCATGAAAACAGGTATTTATATCAGTAAAATAAACCTGAATGCATTGTATCAAAACTTTAAACAAGGAAAAAGTGTAAAGTGGAAAAAGTGTAAGCCTTGTTTTTTTCTTATGAAATACAAGAAAACTATTGGATCATAATTTCCAACAAAGAAAACTTACACTATGTTTCTTACTGTAGAAAATGACCAGTTTCATTTAGAAATAACTTATGAAACGTACTAAGCTGACAGAAAACATACCTTCAAAAAGTTTTATATTTTACAAGGTATGATAGAGTAACCTAAGAAGATCTAATCACATGGTTTTTGTTACACTTTCAATTTCAAATTTTAAATTAATAAATTATTTTTTTTTAATACAAAAGTTTAACATTTCATTCTTGTAGTTAAAAAGAATACCATTGCAGTTAAAAATTATCAATAGCCTGTAAGCCGTCAAAGATTACAAATCAATATTTTACGTTAGGTCATGACTATTTCAGAATGTATTTTTAAATGAGTTGACAGACCGATATACTGTTTTTGCTTTTAATTATGAATAATTTTTCAACACTATAAATGATAAAAATTTACAGTAATGAGCTAATTCAAAGCTAAAAAATTAAAGGTTTTGACTTATTTTATAAAAAATTATATTGCTATTTATTTCAAATTTTTATAATGATGAAAATACTAATGCAATAATAAAGGATTATTAATAACAGGTATTAAACCATTTATTTTTTGAAAATATTTACTTTAAAACTATTTTAAACCTCAGTTATAATGAGAACTAGGTTTATTAAACTCAATAAGAAAAAGCATGTTTAGCAATATAATATCTTGGAATATTTTATTGATGAAAGTGTAACAATTAATTTTTTACTCTTTAAGAGTTGAGAGTTAAATAACATTAGCTTATAGAAACTTTACTTTCACAAGAACCCTTATTCTCTGAGAAAATGAGAATCTAGTCATTTAATTTTCGTGACCATGTATCTATTTTCATATACATATGACGAAAATAAAAATTTTTATGAAAGGAAATCACATTACTTCGTAGTCATATTAAGCTATAGTTACATTAATATTTTACTTATGCCTTCTTTTAGCTTACCTAGGAGTATAGTATTTTTTTGAAATAATAAAGTGTACCAATCTACTGACAGTAACAAAATGTAGATGGTTTTAGTTATAACTACTAATATATTTCAACAATTGAAATTACTATATGAATTAATACCATTACATTTTTATCAGTGAAATGTATTTCCACACTCATATTAAGTCATGAAATTAATAATATATAGGTGTCACAAGATTTGTTATGCTCCAAAGGACAAGTTATCGCTATTCAGGTCAAGTAATAAATTAGGTTGAAAAGGCAACAGTAGGTATAACAAATGTCTTACGTGATCAGGTGACACCCATTCAAACAGTTTGAAAATGGTATTTTTGAAAATAGAAAAATATGAATTAGGCACAATCACAAATTAAATAATTACTTACTTATCAAAGGTACCTGCAAATCAAGTAAGTGTTGTTGTTTTGCATTAAAGTGTTAGGGGAAGAAAGGGAGAATTTTAGATTGAATCAAAGACCCGAACAAGGATATTTCTACTGCATCTTGCGGTATGGAAACTGCAAAACAAAACCTCGCTGGTTAACCGACAGTATTTTAATGCAGTATTAATTTAATTATTGCATGGCATCAACTTTTAGCAAACACAATTTTTTATGATTGTCAAGTTAACAAAAACCTTTTGTATCAGAAACGTTACGCTTAAAAACATTTTTTTCACCTCTAGCTTTATTGCTTCATAGCTAGAAATAAATAGAAAGAGAGAAATTCGTTGCTTGGTCTGAAACAAACAGCGAATACCAACAAAAATAACTTTATTTTTCATAAAGCACCTACAAAATAAGCATCTAACCAGTTATTGTAAATTTTCAGTGACGTAAAAACTTCAAAAGTTGAGCTAACATGAAAACTGTTTGCAGTTTCAGTTTCAGCGACCAAATTTGCAGTTTCATTCGTTACTGTAAAGATTATAAGTAGGCCTTAAGGAAATTCCTCTTATTTTTAAATATTCACATTACCTTACCCAAACACAAAAAATTAAATTAATTTTGGAAAATGTAATAATTTGAGTAAAAATAAAAAGGGTCGGTAATTCAAACTATTCAAAATAGTGAGGTATGACTTTACCTGTTAAATGATGTATGCAAACCAGCAACTGATTTATGTAAGGCCTACTCACATGTCCTATATTTCACACTTTGCCGGTTACCTAATTGTTGAATCCAATAGGTTTAAAGCCATGCATTTTTTGTGGGGTAATTTTGATAATTGAATCCAGCATTAATCTACTACGAGTATTGACTATTAACGGGGAGGTGATCATTGATTCATGGTTGGCTGGTGGTTTACGATGACCTGGATGTGAGAGGCGGGTTGGGGGTTGCCGTCGACAGTGGGTGGATGCTGGTGGTGGTGGTGGATATACTGCTGAGCCGCTGCCATCATGTGGTGTGGGTTGTGGGGACCGTTGGGCGCGGGTTGGGCGGGGAGACACATGATGGGGTAGGCATGTGCGGGCGGCCCGTTGGGAGGGTGGGGCGGAGGAGGCAGTGGCTGTGGGTAGTTACTGGCAGGGGATGGTGGGGGGGCCGTGTTGGGGGTAGGGTGAGTGTGCGGGTGCAGGTGGTGGGGGTGCGGGGGCATGGCACCAGCGGGGCTCATGTACTGCAACTGGGGCACGTTCCCCTGCTGGGTTGGGCTCTCGTGGTGATAGTTGATAGCCGAAGTTGGCACCAAAGGCACAATACCACCGCCCTACAACAATTTCACAGCATTATTAAGATTGCTTTATAACAGATAACCTTATGAACATCAATAGATAAACGCCTAATGATAAATGATTTTTTATAAAATTTAAAATTCTATTTCAATTCAACTCACTTAAGTTTTTTAAAATGTCTAAGAAAAAATATACATATTGGAGAATAGAAACTATACGACTAAAACTACCTCAGAACTCATCAGCTGAGATTTAAGTGTGAATTATGACACTGTTGTGTGAATAATTTAGTAACTAATAAAACACTGCCACAATGCAATTACAAATAAGCTAAATTTAATCGGTTTTTACTTTATTTATTTACAATTTAAGAATTAAGGTCACATGAAAAACACACTTCAAGGCATGTATCCATAAATATTTCAGAACCTACCAAGAATTGAAATTAGATTCTTAGGTATTTTATTAGATACTAGCTGACCCGCCGAACATCGTAACGCCTGACAGTAAATACATGTTAACTTTAAGTTTGGCCATGTTCTGAAGTCAAATAGCAATACGGCTTCATTGTTAAAGGTTATGTATTATGGGTCGCGTCATAGTGAATAACAATACTGAAACGATAAGACATAATAATAACATTCCCATAAAACAAATAAATCTGAGTGGATTAATTCAAAATTTTCAAATCCAATCCAAACCCAAACCAAACCTAACTTTAATACGGCTTTTATAGGAAAGATATACAACAGCTGATCATCATAATAAACGTAATAATATAAATATTTTAATTATCATATAAATACGTGATTTTAATCAGACAGAAAATGAAAATATAAATACATAATCCCCCAAAACCGTAAACTATTAACGTGGTGAATAAAGCTGTTCTTTTTTTACAGTACACATTTACTTCATAGCTTTACATTAATGAATGATTCAGATGGCATTGGAAAGTAACGCATATTGCTAATGGAGAGTAAACCAATCAGCTGTAGCTAAGAAATCAAATGTTTTTATTGTAGACAATTTGTAAACAAACTTACTCTTCGTAAGGTCAACATTAGAAATTTAAAACACCATAAAATGGAAACTTATGGGGTTTTCGAAAATATTTTTTCACTAAAACCTTCCCGGACACATGTAGAGTAACTTCCTAAAATTTCATGGCGATCGGATGAGTAGTTTGGCAACGCATAAAGGACATACATACATACATACATTCAATTTTATATATAGAGATTTCACACCTATTTTAATTAGTGTGTTGGACTTTTAAGGGTCGTGGAATGGCTGAAACAAGCCGAGATGGACAGTCAATCTTTTGTGTGCCTTTAGACTGTTTCCCAGGCACATTTGACGGTAGTGTAGCCCACTATTGTTTACTTATTATTAACAGTTATCAATCAGGCATTTTTTTCTGACTATGTAGTTTTAATTGTTGATTATTTGAGAATCCTTCAAAGGCTGTTTACTCAGTATGTACCGGTAACAAAACTCATGTACAGTAGTCTTGATTATCTGACCTAAACTGGTTACGGCAAGGTCGGATGAAAAAGGAAATGATAAAAACGATGTTGTAAACATAATTATATTCACAAATTTAAAACAGTTCCAATACATTAAATACTTTTTAGTCAGTTAAAAATATTCAAATTGCTTCGTGCAAAGTACACGAACAGAAAAATAGTATGCCTACAGTAAAACACATTTTACAACAGTTTCTACACTCAAATACAGTCAGCCAACCTGTTGCTGACCTGTCACCTGTTGTCGTGCTATTGCCGTCATGATGGTCGGATAACTCGACGGTTGGATAATCGAAGGTCGGATAACTGAGACTCTACTGTACTAACTGAACTGTAATATATTTATGTTTCAAACTCGAGTCTCCACTCTGTTATGTGTTTATTAATTCAAACCCATGGAAAATTGCATATTTCTGGATAACTCGACAACTTCTGGAACGACAAAGTGTCGAGTTAGTGAAGTTTTATTGCAGTTCTGACCTAAATATCAAGGGCTAGCTCACCTGCTGCGCCATCATGTGCATCATCATCTGTTGGTAGGACTGTGGGGCAAGGTGGCGCGGTGCTGTGTAGGGTACAGTGAAGTGTGCTCCCATCGGCACAGGTGCTAGCAGCGGCTGGCCCGTAGCAGCGGCTACCTGCATCTGTAACCACAACACAAGTCAATCAAACCTTTAAAATCATTTTGCTAGGAGTATAATAGAAATTTTTGGATTAAAAATTGAAAATATGATTAAATTTTCTCATTTAGATCCACAAAAATTATATAAGTGTGTAAATGAATCTGGCAAGTGACTCCTTCTGCCTCATATAAACAAATTAAAATTTTGATGGAATTTGTGCCTACTGACAAGTTAATCCAAGTTCAAGGGGGTTAGAGGTTGGTACCCATTGGAGGTTTTTCATATAATTAAAAGAAAAAATTTAATTCTTATCAGCACCATTGGAATCAGCTTGCATAACCTACAGTTTCTATGGTCTGTTAATAGAGAATTAAAGATAACACTGTTTCAGAGACAACATTGAACTTTTTCAATTAAATTGAAACTTTTTAAAGTTTTCAAATTGATCCTTTACTCTTATTAAAAATATATATATATATAAATGACCTGAATGCTAGGCACCTTTACTTTAAATTATACTGTTAATAGGTTATTGAAATTATTCTACTTCATGAAAAGTGAAAAAGAATTAAATTAGAGAAAAGTATTTACTTGCGAGAGGTCTGGCCTATGAGAAACCGTCATCGGGACCTTCCTGTAGCGATGGCCTTGGTTAGGGGTGGCAGCCGTGAAAGCCGTCGGCTGTCCAGTGACGACATAGGTCGCAGGAACCATAACATTGGGGAGCGCAGGACTGGGACCATAGTTGGGTGTCTGGGGAGTGTGTGGCCTAGAGGGTGTCGGAGTGCTTGGTGACCTTGGAGTAAACGGCTTGAATTCCTTAGCATTTGGATTCAGGGTGGACTTCTTTAACGTTGAAGACACCTTGTCAACGTCATTGCCGTGCGGATCTTTGTTCTCCGACTGTTGATCCTGTTCACTCATTCCCATACTGTGCATTTTATTCTCTTCTAAATTCACTTCCGACAGTTTAAAATCACTGCCAAATTTCTTCAATTCAGAAATTGTATCTTCTCTTGGTCTCGGTGGTTTCCGATGAGTCGGTGGTGGCGGCGGAGGTTGCTGCTGCTGAGCTTCCGATATTGGGCTCTTGCGCTGTTCCACGGTTGGTTGCATCATGGGCGGCTGCGACATAGCGAAGGGTGGGGGGTGACACAGGACCTGCGGTGAATTGGGGGGAAGTGGATGTTCCACGACTGGCTGATGAGGCATAGGAGGAGGGCCTTGTGGTCTAATGTGAGGGCTATGAGACATGGGAAGTGGTGGTTTGGAGTCGGAAGGTGTTGTAGCTGGGCTGCTCCTCATCACTTCTGAGTCTCCATTAGTCTGGTACCTTGGACCGATATTACCTTCCTGAGGATACCCCCGGCCAGTCCTCAATCCAGGCGGAGGTTTTTGTGATTTTGAAAGTTGCTGATCCATTTGCCTACCTATTCGCTCACGCTGAGGTAGCGGCTGTTGATTTGAGGGGTAAGATACTGGTGACGGAACTGTGGTGACTGGTGACTGAGCCAGAGGTTTGTTGGGTGGGGGTTGACGCATAGGCGGTGCTTGCTGTGGAGGGGGTTGCTGTTGGAATGGGGGAGGGTTATGTTGAGATAATGGCGACTTGGGCAATGACGAGTGTGTCTGAGGTTTCACTGGGGGTTGAGACGAAGCGGGCTGTGAAGGAGGATTGTTTCGAACAAATTTTCCAGCTTGTTGGTGTTTCCTTTTGGCAGGAGGCATGTACGGTTTGTTAGCATCGTTTGAATCTGCTGGTCTTTGAACAGCTGCAAACCTTTCCTCCTCATCACCGTTTTCCAAGTCCATTCTAGCTTTGTAAGTAGGATTACTCTCTATTTCATTAGCAATTTGAGCAGCTTTTGCTTCAGCTTCCTTGAACTCTTTGGTGTCCTGTTTTTGTAAAGGTACAGTGTAACCTTGAAGGGAATGGTCGAATGTCGACGTTACCCCGTAGGCTTGCTCATTCTTTTTAAACATATCTTGAACATCCCATCCATTCACAGCGGCTCCGTTCAAATCAAACTCATCACCATTGCTCGTCGCTTCTTCCCACGGTTCTAGCTCTTTCTCTCCTAATTGTCCATTAAACTTACTAATGGCTGTATCAGTTTGGAAAGTGTCCCTCGTGGCATATTCTAAGTCTACATTCGCAGCTCGTAAAGTAACAATATCATTGGTTTTAAAAATTATGGCTTCAACGACAGTGTCAACATTTATTTGTGAGGAATCATTTGGGTTTACTTTGTGCGCCATTTCTAAGACGACTTCAAAATTTGTTGAGAATGTTTTAAAGACACCCTCATACACAGAGCCGTTTTGAGTCTCTATCTGTACAGTGTTACCAACCAGGGATGTTGCAGAATGCATGAATGGAGAGTTATTATATACTCCTTTAGCTACGATACTGTTTCGTTCAGGGCCCCTTGCACGAGGGGCACGCCCCGCATTGGACCTATTTTGTTTTGTCATTTTCCCCTCCCTCAATTTGCCGAAATGGGCACCCTCCACTTTTACTACAGGGACCGGAATTTTGGTAAATTGAACTTCCTTGGAATCCTTAAACACAGAAGTTCACTGACGAGTGAAATTTTTAACAGATCACCATAAACAATTTTTGTAATATGAGGAAAATATGCTCATAATTCTCTCCTATCGATTGCTGATGATTCCTAAGATCATCCAACGGATACGTTCACTAGGAATCTTCTTTCTGAAACAAGATAACTCTTGTTTAGAATAAACGCACTATTAAATTTAACAAGTTTTAGGCTATTGAGATGATTGCAAACTGTTAGTCCTATGTAAATGTAACCAAAATTTAAAGGAATGGAATTGAAGTATAATACAATTAAATACATGTTAATTAATAACGAGACTGGATAGTATATATATTTATAAAACTCTAAGGTCCATGGGAAAGATCTCAAATAAAAGAAACCGCGGCTCTATCATTTTCTATATTGCATTGACTCATTTGTTATATCGTTTTGATTTTAAATCCATTTCTTACATCTGATCACAACTATTTTAATCTAGTTACGTCTTGTAAAGGATGAAGGTAATATTTAAATAAAGAGAAACCTCCAAATAAGACTTTTAAAAGACCTACATTTTTTCCCATTTCCCATATTTTAATTTAGATGAAGCTGCTTTTAAAATTATTTCAAGCTTTCATTTGCCTAAGCTATTTATGTGATTTGTGATTAAAAAGACCATGAAGTCTTACAGAAAACAAGTTTTTTTATTTTTCCCACATGATCTATACTTTTATAGCTTAATGGAATGGTAATTATTACCAAAGATAGAACACCAAGATTGAACAGTCTTCCAATACCGTCTCATTAAATAAAGAACCAATTATCCAACAAGTTGTTACAAATATAAAATGTCTTCATACAAGGGAATTTAGAAAATCTAAAAACCTTTTACTGTAACTACAATAAAAGTGATAAGTCTCCTATATGTATGAGATAAGGCTCACAAGAGGTATAAGAATTTCAAAGATGACTGTGAAGGCATTAAAGATGTCGGGCACTCATTAAATACTTATGAACATTTAGAAAAAGTGATAGTAATAGTAATAAATGATCGCCGATTCATAATCAGAAGAATCACACATAATTTCTTTAAATGTTTTGGATAAGTAATGTGCTAAACTAAATTATTATAATTTTAGACAAAATCAGAGGTGAATGGAAATTACTGAGGCTAAATAAATGAGATCAACAGCAATGCAGGGTGTCAGGGTTTTTTATCTCTCTTTCAAAATTTCATCTTTTGTTGCAAGTGTTGAGAATTTATTTAATAATGTTTAGCTTAGAACTAATTGAGGTTTTTTTTTACTTATCTAGGCCATCACTTAAGTAAGTCTAGACTTGAAAGTTTGCATTTCCCTTCTTTCCAGCCGCCGCCCGTAATATTCGCAATTTGCAGAAGATGCACATCTATCACAGTGTTCAGACCATGGTACATATTGTAGCAGTTTTTTGTGGGTGATTGACTGACAAGTTGGTGTTTTTTGTGTCGGTGCGTCATGGTGGGTGGAGAAAAGAAGTAGAAGGGCTTAGTGTCAAATTCAAACATACGTGTAAGTACACAATAGTACTGTGTACATATTACACAAATAAATACTGTTAACAAATCTTTAGCAGTAAAACATATAACAAACGTAACATGTGCCCAAAAAGCTACTTTAAATAAAAGTTGGAAATGTTCAATATTCTTTATTTTGAGGTTATAACTAACCCCTATATAACGAATTTCTGCAGAATTCAACCTCCTTTAACGAACCTCGTTTTTAAGAATACTCCTGTAGGCCTATATAACGAATATATTTCTTAGTCTCTTTACATTCTTTAAATCGAGGTTCCACTGTATCTCTTTCGGTGGTATGAAAAAAGCCATAGTTATTATTTGTGAAGAAATAATCATAGTATGATTTATATGTTGATATTGTGCAAGGAAAAATTAATGTAAGTGTGGACAGTGATAAAACTATTAGTTTGTAAAATCTTTTTTTCTAAACTAAGAATTATTATAATACACCAGAGTCCCTGTAATCCGCACCCCAGTAATCTAAATGTCTGGCTATTCCGAACAAACTGATGGAGAAAAAGGTTACTGAGTTAAAATTAAAAACAAAGAAATGTAATCTCAATTATAACATTTTAATTTATAACATTTTAATCTACAGCATGGTTACATTTTTGACATAAAAAATGCATGATGTCCCAGATATTATATTCACAAGGCGAGGCTCAATGAGTCTTTTTCCTATAGCCTATTTCAAAAAATTTTAATTAATTAATAATTTTATTTTTTTTTAACCTTCTGCCCATCACCACCGCACCTAAGTCCGCACCGCACCTAAGTCATATGCGGTTAATTAAAGACGTCGAGGTACCATAGCAGCAATAGCCACATGGGCTAGCCAGAGGTGACCGCTCATGATCTGACAGGAGTCGTTGGCCACTGGTTTTGATCCAGCAGCCTTTGTCTTACTGGCAAGAGCATTACCCCTGAGCTACCGTGCCAGTAATCGAGAATCTAATAGGACTATTTTAAAGGTGAAACAGTAGATGACATTAGAAGTACATAATAAAAAGCTCTGAATCAAGAAGATCAAGTTAGAAAATTGTTTCAAGGAGTGGAAGAAGCACCAAAAATTTACCAACATTATTTTTAACATATCTTATACATGGGCCTACTATATTGATGTTTTACTGATAAAACATCAATGCTTACGTTGCAATACACTTCAAAAATTATACCCCTCAATCAGTAGTTTATTAAGTCCTTTAATCAAAATTAATTAGGTACCGGTACTATTTTCCTTTAAGTAATAGGCGAAAGACAATTATTATTTTACAAAGGAAGAGCACGAGTGTCTTAGTTTGAAAATACCATATAATTTGAGGTTTATAAGTAAGTGAGGTTTGAATGCCTCATGAGCTGAGTTGGTTTTAAAATTTAGGCTTTAATAAGGGAATTTTAAAATCCACAAGAAACTTAATTGGGCTTGCTGATTGTTTTGTGAATATGAAATCAAAGGAATTTTGTTTTAAATTTCAATATTTTTATGGATTTTGTAGCAAGCGGATTAGAATTCATATACTAGATTGATGAAAGCAAAATCACTATATATTACAACAATTATACTACCTTCAGCTAGAAATCATTGATAGACGAAAACAATAAAGTTATTATCACTAGAAATTGTAAACCGAGTGCTGCCCTTTGTTTCTAGACCCACTTACCATCGGTATTTGGACTATTAATTAACTATCAAACAACAGATGGACGTTCTTTTCTAATTACAAGACCAGGGTTTGGGTAGTTTCCTATAAAAATGTAAAATAGCTTCTTCCCTATAGGAAATTTGCTAAAAAAAAACTACCAACTAAATACATGGGCCACACACCCAAAAAACTATAAGGTAATGGGTTCATATTTAGGTTATAGGTAGGCCTAAACCTAAGTACAATAGGCAAGACGCCTAATTATTAAATATGCCTTTATGTACCCTATAGAGAAATAATCATTAGATAGAGACACTGTGAATATTTAATGACTATGCAACACCATTAACTATTCATTAATGATGCTTCCTAACAACAGGTCGACGTTATGTATAGCTCGAGAGTTATAGCATGGCTTAGGATGTGCAGTGGCTGCGGAGTGGTTCGAGTGGTGGGGGAGCGTGAGGCCCAGTACTGTGCTGCTATCGGATCTGCTGTATTGCTTTGTCTCCGTACTTACGGCTCATCCTAAAAAAATTAACTACATCTGGTGTTGTAGGCTATTTTGAAACTGACCTGTTTATTTAACCGCCACTATGGATGGTGCTCAAAAAAGTAAAGTAGGTGGAAGGAAAGTTATTCAGGGCATAACCGGAGAAGTAATTGCAAATGTTTACCGGTTTATGAAGTGCAAAGTAGAAGCAAATATGCAATAAACTTAAAACAGGTTTAACATCGTGTTGTTGAAGCTACTGGAATCTCCGAGAGTTCTCTTACGAGAATACTAAAACAGGAGAGATTATGTAACAAATTGGGTACTTATTTTAGCACTCCTAACGAAAAAAAGGTGTAAAAAAACTAAAAGTAACCTAGTCATTTTAATTTAGGTGTAATCAGTCCCATTCGACCATATTAACTGGGTACGGTAAGTTCCATTTTTAGTAGCACTAAAATCATATTTTTGTACCCAATTGTCATTATTCTTCCTAAAAAATACCCTAATAGCCTTTTTGTCTTTAAGGTTTATTCATAATTTAACAAAATAGGCTACTGTACCTTTCGTAATCGAGGAAATAATTAAATGCGTAAACATGTTTTACGACTATTTAACTCAAGCGATAGGCTTAGTGTAATGTAAAACGTTGAGTTATCCAGCAGAATGTTTGCATTATATAGTCGTATACCGTATTATAAGTGAATTTTACAATATATAGACTACGGGACAGGCGCTAGTTAAAACACACAGGCACAATGCCGCCACGCAGGTATGACGCCCATAATGCCCCTGATGAATGAACGTCTGGCTGTAAGCATTCTACCAGGCTAGTATTACCGCATCCCTTCCCCACCACTGAGCTGCGTCCGCACCACGCACCTCTTTCCCTCCCTCTCACGCAGACTACATGCTATACCTCTCGAGCTGCAGTAACAAGACCGGAGTTTGGACCATTCCCCCTCAAAACGTTAAAAATGTCGAGAGGTGTAGAAAGACACAAAACAAAACTGTAATAACAAGTGTATTAGGATAAGTATGATGGTGTCAATTGTTAGGGTACTTTATTTAAAGCTAACTAAGAATACAATTTATAAACATCCTCAAAAACTCTTATACACAAGGAAAATAAGTAAACAAAATGCTTTTTTTGATGGTAATGACAGATTACATAGGTCTAGTTCAAACAAGATCCAAAAATTCAAATTATTGTCCAAACTGGGATTCCCTAAACAAGACATCCCAAAGAAAAGATCATGATGTAAGGAATATAAAAACCAAGGTTATGCCCTACTGTAAGTTTGAAATTCATTATAAGCCTAACCTATTATATAAAATATCAAGACCTAAAGATAATGCAATCATACTAAAATATAAGTATGAATTTTAAGAGAATCGAAGATTATCTAGGCCTTTGGTTAAAGAAACCTTTTCATTTATTATGCATATGTAGAGCTAGGGGAAGAAAAAAATTGCCTAGTCCTACAGCCTAAAAGGAAAATAATCATTTCAATCATAAAATGTTGAGTCATAATTTAACCTTAAGAGCAAATAATATAAAGTGACATCCAATTCATCATAATGGCACTTCCAAGGCCTAGGCCAAATGCCTATGAAATATGAATGATGAGTTATAATTTTATAAGTGTATTTGAGTAATACTTTCTTGATTCCTATCTATTGTATATAATAAGTTGTTTCTAAATCATCCTCACTATCTATACTCGTGACCCTTGATCCTGCACCAAGTACAACAAACGAAACAAACATTAAACAATTACAACCTTGGACCTAATGCATTCTTCCCTTAGTAGCACTCCTTCGGGTAAAGTCTGATAAATCGTATGATTTTCCAATAACCTAAACTGGTTAGATAAATTACAATATGAATCTACCTTTAAAGATGAAATAGTTGTTTCGCCTTTTGTATGATATTAGAATTAAGTCAGAATGTAATTGAAATTTATTTTACACTCACTTAACCTTAACGAACGATTCAATAGAAACACAAGTTTCACTCAAGATGGCTATTCACCATTGTAAAAAATTTCCCTCCAATAATGATATTGTCATCAGCTGGAAATTCATATATATACAAAGCTATTTACAATTAATTATTGTCAATTAATAATTGTCAAAAGTCGATAGGTAAATTAAATTATTTTAGGTTAAATTTGACAGAAATGCTGTTTAATATATTTGTTATATTTGTCTTGTCAAGTTTTAATCTTATGTAAACTGAAGAAATGCCGACCTTCTTCTTGCCGAATTGTTACAATACGGGTTTCTAATATTTTCTCGAAAATCATTATTAAGTTGTAAACCTAAAAACTTCAGGACTGAGGAATTAGTAAGGGTTATTAAAAATTATAAATTATACTAAACTTTCCAGTTCAATATAATACATACCATATAGTTTGCCTAGTGTAACGAACGGCCCATAAACTAGTTAGTCGTTTCGATATGAATATGTATAAGACATGAATATCTAAACGTAATACAAATATATTTTTGTTTGACATTGTTTTTAAAAAACGTGAAAATTGCAGAATAAATCCAGATAAAGAGATCTTTTTAATGCCGTTGGAACGTTCATTGGCCTTTGAGCAGATTACGAAGAGTTCATTGATCTCACTTTTCACGGACACGGATACATCTCTGCAGTATACTTATACAATGGAGGGCGATTCAAAATTTTAGAAGTTTTTAATCAAATGTGGATTCTATTAAATGATGATTTATTTCTGTTTTACCAAGGGATCTAAAAAAGCTAAATTTGTCGCTATGTATTTAATTGTTACACTGAATATTTGAATTTGTAGTTCATCTTAAAGTATGTGTAATATATTACCAGAATTTTTTCTAATATATTCTTCATTTGAGTTTTAACATGTGTACATAATTTTAAACATAAAATTTAAACATAATTTTATCAAGCATATTCCTCTAAGTATTTAGGAAATTTTTAAACTGAATATTTTTTTTATTTTTTTATGTAAAAAAATTTTTTTATATAGTCAAAAACTTTACAATTTTAAGAAAATTTGTATTTAATTTCATTTTATAAGAGTGTGGTATATAAGAATATGAAATAGCTGAATTTTATTTGGATCTAGAGTATAAATAACCCTAATTTAATTTGATACTGGCCTAATTATTGTACTCTAGGTTATCATCTGTAATTAGAGGAAGTTTCTATTTGTATGGTTTTAAAATGCTTAGAGTCAGATAAAAGTAACTATATGAATATAAGACTTACTGGAGTAACCAAAGCAGCCCAGTAAATTGCACTGCTGTATATTTATTTATTTTTCATGTATAAAATAAAAGAAAAAACTATGATACAATTTTTCTAAACCTGGAAACTAGGATTAAAAAAAAACATAGTCAATTATTAACTGAAAAAAACTTTTTACAGTTTTCAGTAGGGAATCCCGTTGCAATAACTATTCATTAGTTTATGACAGCTAATATTATTTTTATGAGTTGAAGAATGAAGAGTTTATGAGTTTTATAAGTGGGGTAGAAAACCTGAAAACCTGTATGGTTATTTAAATCTGAAACTTTTTATAACATGAATAAGTAAACACTTTAGATTATTTGAAATGGGGACCATACTACAAGGTAGGTATTTTAAACCAAGTATGAATGAGGATTGAGTGTAAGCTGTTTGTGGCGCGATCTTGTAGTAGCCTGGAGGAAGGAACCTCGGCAAGAAATCTTCAGAGTTTTTATACTACAAAAGAGGGCTGTAAGAGCCTTAGCTGAGCTAAATTTTAGAGAAAGTTCTAGAGAAGCTTTCAAGACTCTGAAGATAATGACATTAGTAAATCTCTATTTAAAATAAGTCATCATGTATGCCAATGGAAAAATGTTTACACAAAATAGACAGTTCCATGGGTACAACACTCGATATGGTACAAGATACTGTCTCCCAGCTCACCATCTCACCCAATATGAAAAGAAACCATCCTACATGGGCATGAAGCTGCGTAACCTACTGCCTGGAGACCTGAGATGCCACACCGGTAGAAGCAGAATGAAGAATGCTCTAAGAGAATGGCTGATCAACAATCCATTCTATACATTGACCGAGTTCATGGAAAGAAGACAATAAACATTTTGTTTTACCATCCAGCAGATGCCATTTCAATACTCGTACTTGATGTATTTTGAAAATAAAGTATATTTGTATTTGTATTAGTCTTGTTACTGACTAAGGATGATATGTTCCTTAGACAGGACTGCTAATTAATAGCCCAACAGCCGATGGAAATTAATGGACCTACAGTTTAACGTGGAATCCGAACCACGGCCTCTGAATTATGAATTGGTCTAATCATGAGGATGGTCTTTGCGGATTGACGTAGTATTCAATAGTGCGGACAATAAGCTGGATTACAGGATGACCCCACCATCCCACTCCAATACTTGAATTTAAACTTTAATTTTGTTGCCAAGTCTCACTGTAAAATGTTGATTTTGATAAAAAAAGGTCTGTTTTCATAATATAATTTGATTTATATCATAGAGGATTATGAATGTGTACCACTAAACCAAAACTATGTCGCCAACAACTATTTCTTGGAAGGTTTCCTTATGGACTTGTAGAATATACCCAGGATACTTTGGGCAGGGTCTTAGGGTATACCCAAGTATCCAACGATATTAGTACTGTAATAAATATCTATCGACTAAACAAACAGGACAAGCCAGCTAATAGCAAGACCAGATAATTCGGACCTTTCCCTCAATTTAAAAACAATATCATTGGCCTATAAATCATAAAATCCTCGCTCAACTTAAAAATAATTTTCTAACAATTAAAATGTTCATATATATTAAAAATGAGGAAAACACCATTCTTGAATTGATCTATTTAAAGAAATTAAGAAAATACATAAAGTATCCAGGATCGGAGGATAATTGGTTTTTTTATTTTTCATTTTCGATGGAAAGGATTCTGATGAAGATCTTTTGCGTAGGATAATTAATACTTTGAATTCACATTTGAATTGTGTTGATATAGGTAGTATATTGTTATCTGACTGAAACTAACTGTCATCTTATCGGAAAAACTAATATAGGCTACTACAAAGGCCTGCACAGTGGTGAATGGCCATCTTTGTCTTACTCATTATTACTCTACATAGGCCCTACTCATTATATACACATTAAACTCTACTCTGCTTGGTCACCTTCCTCCTGGCTAAAATATCTTTGAATCAGCTGTGCCATCAATTCTAAATAAACAACATTATCATCAGCTGAGAGAAGGGATTCGTGAACAGTTTTTTCTTCTTCAATCTGCTTTTCCTCAGTCTCGTCCTCAGCTGCTTCTACTTTTAGTTTTGGTTGGAATAGTTTTCCAATAAATAGACTGAACGCACTCTCACCAACACAAGCTGGTAGAACACTCAGTGGCGGGGGAATGACGGTTTGGGCCATGTAAATTAAATAAACCTTTGTACGACCAAACACCCATTCGTAGTCCACATTATCGCTGACATTTTGAAATGTATTGGAAATCGCTGCGATGAGCATGTTCATAAGAACGATAACTGTAAGTACAATGTACCCGCTGAACAGAGTAGTCCCCACAGCTTCTGTGAAATCATGTGTATTGATGCTGTCAAGGTCATTACTTTTATCAGAAATATTTTCAATGATTACTGTCCCAGCCTCCTGGGAGCTCATTCCGAACAGCCCCCAGAAGAGAACTTTGAATGTGTCGTAAGGACTGACGAAAGAACTCTCTTGATTCACTTCGGTCTGGGTCTCTGGATCAATCTGCTTCATTCCATCGTAATATTCATACAAATGGCACATTGCAGCTGTGAAAGCACCAATAACAATGGAGAATATCATTATAAAACGGCAAAAGTCTGATGTCATCTTCCCTATGGACACCTGCATTGGACCCAAAGTAGAATCTAATTGTATATAAAATAGAAGTTTCAAATAAGCCATTACAGTTGCCACACAGAAAATCGCTTCTGCAACAAGCTGAGGGTCTAAATTATCCCAATATTTTCGTTCCAAATCTGGCTGCCAATCTATAGTTATAAAAGCAATAATCCAAAATAAAAAAGTCAAAACAAACAGCATCTGATTAGTGATATCGTACCAATTCCACGCAAATGTAAAAAACCTTCCAGTCCCACGAAACATCCACATGCGGAAAGAATTCATTATATGTGATATGACATAAATTACAATAACTACTTTGTAAAATGGATCTTTTGTAAAGTCATATCGTTTCTGGCCTTTCTTGTCTCTATCAGATTCTTTATATAAGAATAAAAGGAAAAGTAGATAAGCAGCCAATGAGCTGATGAATCGATTGACTGGAATACTATAAAACTTGGCTATATACGAATTCGGGAGAAGAAGACAAAAGAAGGCAACAAACGGCAACATTGTAATACGCCCGACAAGATGGAGAGTACATCTGAAGTCTGAGTAGGTGTTCCATTGGTACCAGTCCTCACACCAGGCTCGTTGTAAGGCAGCCTGTATATTGATTTGAGATACAAAATTACGTTGTTTGTAATCCAAAGCAAGAATAAGTCGTGGGAATAGAAACTTTCCTGTCACATCAGCACCATCTTTGACACTTAGGAGTGTTGTAACTTCATCCGAAGTCCTGCAAAGGGCTACCAACTGTGCTGCGATCTCTTCGGTTTTTTCAATCAGTTCTTCATATTTCCTAATAAAAATTCTGTTTGCATTTGCCATTAATCTCAATTCATGCACACGTAAAAACACCATGAGTATCGGGTCTTCTGCAGAATATTTGAGGATGTACGTGGGACTGCAGAGAGCCTTGTAGACCTCGAGGTTACTGTGAGTCAGTTCAAGTGTATCCCACTCCTTCAGCCTCTGAAGACACTTGGGACACAGACATTGGGGCTCATGAGGCACGGGTATCATTGGGTGGCCTTCATTCACCAGATACTCCATGATCTCCACATCGCCGCTCTGAGCTGCACACATAAGCGGAGTTATGTAATGCGGGTACTTGGTCGAGTCTAGGCAAGCCATGAAACTGTATCTTCTATTTATGCTTATTAATCTATTCATTATCAGCTCTACATTATGCAACTGCTTGTACGATATGGCATAAAAAAGGCAATCAAAGACATCAATGCCGCGGTCGAGAAGAAGTTTAACCATTTTTTCATTATTTTTTTCCAAAGCTATATGCAAGGCGGAGTTTCCTATTGAGTCTACCACATTGATGTCGTAACCTTTCTTTGACAGTAGGCTTTTCACCTCATCAATCACACCATTGTTAACTGCTTCAAGTAATCTTTTTGCTTCAGGCGTTGTCTCATCCACAAGACTGCTTTTTCTTCTTTCAGTAACTATCTCGTCTCTCTCCTCTTCCGTGTTTTCAAGCTTTTGATATTGAGCCATGTAATTAATATTTTTTTAGAATCTTGTTTGCATATATTTTTATTTATAGTGTAGTATTTACATAAAGGATAATAGAATACTTTTGAAGTTTATACATATACCCGGTAAATAAATCATAATTTTTAATTAACTGAATTGAGGAATATCATACACAGAATCTACAATTATTTAGAATAATTCTTACTACATTTATTAATAGAACTTTAATCTTGTTTTGTTATTAAATAGGCTAGAACATGACAGCAAAGGTGTAAAAAAATATATCTAAAAAATCAGGTGATTTTTTTTATTGAATAGAATGGATGAATTAAGGATGATTAGATCTGAGATGTATGACCACGGTCTAGACTGTATGTTCTGATGATTATAATGGTATGCTATGCCAGACTTGAATAATTCATGTAAAAATGATGATATTACTCAATTAGGATTTATGAATAAAACAAAGTTTGTGAGAAGATTCAGCTAAATCATTTGCATATTAGCTATTTGCTGTTATATCTTTCTAATTAACTTTATTTTACGTGAAAATTTATGTAGTTATTGTTAATGTTTTTTAAAGTTAGCTACTAATTTTTAAAAGTTTTAGTATAATTTAACACCCCCATCGCAACAGACTTGCGTAATCAGCAATATTTAATTCTTTATTAATTTTTTGTAGCAGTATACCAAATTATAATCAACCAGCAATAACAAAACAATCTAGAGTATCCTAATTTTAAATACAAAACTATGAATAGAAATGCAGGTTTTTTGCAGCGAACATTGCAGTACTGGGATTTTTATAAATTTATAATTGACAATTAGATACAGTAAGTAAGGTACATTTCAAATATAATAATAAAACTTATTAACAACTTATAGAACATAGGCTTGTCATGTTTTATAATTTGTTGATAAATTTTATTATTATATTTGAAATATAACTTTCTTACTATATCTAAATATGTTTAATATAAACACCGCCATTATGAAAATATAAAAGCAAAATAAATGTTACTTTGAAAATATTTTTCTCTTTAGCCAATAAATATGTGTGCAAAGTTTGATTTCTCTAGCTTAAATGGTTCTTGAGCTGTAATGATTTTTGTAACTTTTACAAAATGGCGGCTAGCGGCTAAAGGAAGGATTTTTCAACATATGTTTAATGGATTTTTTTTGTTTATTTTGATGAGTACTACCATCCCTTGAAGTTTGTCCCCGACTTTAATGAGCACCCTGTGTATTTTTTAAATAATTACCCAAGCTGTATGAAATACCAAGATATTGAAGTTTAAAACATTTTTTAAACCATCCAGCAGACGCTATTTCAATACTTGATGTATTTTGAAATGTATTTTATGATTATTATTGTATTGTAAACCCCTCTGCCAGATCTCCAACATGTTTTAAATCAATAGAGAGAGAGAGAGAGAGAGAGAGAGTTGGTGATACATATAACTTTTTGTGAGACGACCTAAACACTTAATGGGTATTTTAATGGGGTGTTTTCCTACCTCCACAGTATGTTGCACAACGCAACGGAAGATTTTTTTCCAACCAACACTTTTTAAGGTCTACCCTGTGCGATATACAGCAGACGACATTCGTAGCCATCAGGATCCATCCACTCCATGAATGACCATAATTGACCATTATTCTTGACACCATAACCAGTAGGAACGGATTATAAAGTTATTTACTATCCGTTCATCTCTGCCGTAACTATTACAAATAAAAAAAATATACCATAAACAACAATAAATAAACACCGATAGTTTAGCCAGTATGTTATGCAGCAAGGTCCGCAGTTGACTGCTCTCAAAGCAGTAGTCTAAATAATGGAGCACAAATAGCATAGCACAGTTAGCTGCTAGTCGCGCACTGTGGAGGTAGGAAGACGGTTTCATTAGGCTCAATGCAACCAGTTGTCTGTGCAATTGCGGACCACGAAGCATAAAACACAGTTAGCTTAATCGCGGAGGTAGAAAAACACCCTTATAAATTGAAGGAATGAAGGTTGAGTTTCAATAATGTAATTTCTTCGTTTCTGAATTTCTTAACTTTGAATTTACCTCATAGCTCTTGTCAGCTCTTATTACTTTTCGATATTTTTTTCGTATGAGATATAAAAAAGTCTAAATACTGAGTCATTATTTAGTTGTAACTGTCTCTAATATATTTTTAACTTCTCTCTCGAGACTAAAATTCCTTTGGTGACCCATTTGTTGTGATTTAGATTTTTCCTTGGCTTAAATGTTTTTTTTTAGACAAAAGGAGTCAAGGTTAAGCAGGAATTGAATTAATTCCCGAGAGACAGTCCCAATTCTCTTTTTGCAGATTAGTGTTTAGAAGCATGATATTGGAGGATCTGGTATTTCCACTGGGGAGATAGTAGGCTGGAGATGGGGTGGCAGCCAGCCTCCGACAGTAGCGACCTGAGCATGGTGATCAGATACAGCGGTCGCAACCACAGAAACCATTACGTCTGCGATGTTTGAGACAACATTGTAGATGGCCGTTTGTGTCACCCTAGTTGGCCCCCGCTAATAAAGAATGTTTGTTTTTTTGCAGTAATGTGTTGTGAAAATTGTTCTAACATGCTAAAGAAAATGGTTACATCACCGTCAGTGGATCGGTACAGACCGTAAATAAACAATGATTTATTGTCAGATGTATAAATCTTGATGCCCGTGACTTGTTTCTCTACTGATAACTTTATTGACACAGATATAAATTCAATTGTTTTTTTAAGACAAATAGAAACTCCCCCCAATTAATGTTTAGTTTAATGAAATAATCCCCAGAACGTAATTTGGAATTTCGGAAAATTGAATATTTGACTCATTAAACTCAAATTCGGACAAAATTAATGAATCTGGCTTGAGTTCCTCACAAAGTAATTCTAATTCTAAATTTTTATTTTTGACAACTTGTAAATTAGGTGTACAATTTTTAGTCGCTTACTCGTAATCTGGCTGGAACCTGTACAAGTTGCACTACTTCCAATAAAAACAACATTGTTTGGTCTTGACTTCACAGCATCAGCGAAGGTCTCGTGGGGCAGGACTTCAGGCTCCGCTGGCCGCTGGAGAATAGACAAACTGTTTCCCAAGGCAGAGCACTTAGATCCGAAGAGGGTCTTCGTGGGTCTGCAGAAACAGAACCCAGGTGTTATCACCAAAGACTGGCGGATCGTCAATAGGAGGCAGGAAGACGAATTTCAGACTCTTGTCCTCGTGATTGACGAGGCCAGTGCACTTGTGCTGAGTAAACAGGGGTGGAAGGCCTTCCTGGCTGCAACGAAGGTTTCCTTTAGGGTGCTTTCGGGGTCCAACTCTGGCTCAGCTCAAGACAATGACAAAGGTAATTCAGGTAAACCTCCAACACAGTAAGGCTGCCTCGGCAGTCTTCTGTGAATATTCAGTAAACATGCTGTTAATTACGCCCTAATTCAAGAGCCTTGGGTAAGGGGCGACAAAATCTCAGGTTTGGGGTCCTCTAGGGGACAGTTATTCTCGGCCTGCACTAATACCCCAAGGGCTTGCGTCTGGGTCAAAAATGGACTCAGATGCGAGCCACTGTGGGAATTCTGCTCTAGGGATCAGGCGGTGGTGAGGACCAACTGTAGATCTACCGGCAGACCTCTGATCTTCGCGTCAGTTTACATGCCCGGGGACACACCGCGAGCTCCGCCGCACGAGCTTGCTCTTCTGGTGGAGTATGCGAGGGAATCCGGGTCGCAACTGGTGGTGGGATGCGACTCTAACGCCCACAACAGAGTCTGGGGGTGTAAGAAGACCAACACCAGAGGTGAGTCACTATTAGATTTTATTGTATCTAGTGGTCTCCTCATATCGAATGTTGGTTCAGAGCCAACGTTTGTAAGTCGCGTAGGTAGCTCTATTATTGATCTTACGCTATATTCAGAGGGGTTGGAGGGTAAGATTCTCAACTGGAGGGTCTCTACCGAACCCTCACTTTCTGATCACAGGCATATCCTCTTTGAAGTAGGGGACTTTCTGCCTGAAAAGGTTTCGTTTAGGAACCCGAGGCGAGCCAATTGGGACCTCTTCTCTGCTTCTCTTAGAGCTGGACTAGAAGGCTGGTCTCCTAGAGTTCGGGACTGCCATGATCTTGATCATGTGGTGGTCCGTCTCGGGAGACGATAGTCTCCGCCTTTGATGGGTGTTGTCCGCTCTCGGAGGGCAGAGGAGGAAAAGTGAATTGGTGGACCTCTGAACTGACCAACATGAGAAGGAAGGTCAGAGCAAACTTCAGCAAAGCTAAGCGTAGTAAAAATTGGGACAGCTATCCTAGCTTGTTGACAGAATATAATCTAACGAATATAATACAACGAATGCTTCCCATCGCGCCTCTATTACCCGGTGGATGGAGGCGGGGCGCATCGTGACGTTCAGCAGGATCAGGTGGGCTATTAATTCACTCAGTCCGTTTAAGTCACCAGGCCCTGATGGTATCAGACCTGTCTGTCTACAGAAAGGGATTGAGGAAATTCTGCCTTTGCTGTGTAAGCTCTTCAGAGCCAGTCTGGCTCCGGGCTGGGTGCCAGCGGTGTGGAGTCGCTCTAGAGTGGTTTTCATTCCGAAGCCCGGCAAGGCAAGGTACACGGACCCAAAGTCATTCCGTCCTATCTCTCTGTCTTCATTCCTGTTGAAGACTCTAGAGAAGTTGATCCTAAGGTATGTATGGGATGGTGCTCTCAGGCATCACCCACTACATAGGAACCAGCATGCCTACATTCCTGGTAAGTCATGTGAGTCTGCCCTCCATCACCTTGTAGGCAGGATAGAGAAGACACTGGAGGATGGAGAGATAGCACTGGGTGCTTTTCTGGACATCCAAGGGGCCTTCGACAACACCTCCATGAATGCGGTGGTGAATGCCGCTAGGGCCCATGGGCTTAGCGGAGTTATATGCGGCTGGACCGAGGCATTACTGAGCAACAGGAAAGTGGTTCTTTCACTTCAAGGTGAGGAATTAGTCGCTCTGACCACAAGAGGTTGCCCTCAGGGGGGGGTTCTCTCCCCCCTGCTGTGGAATCTCGTAGCTGATGATCTCATCAGGCGTCTCAATGATTCTGGTGTCCTAGCTTTGGGCTACGCTGATGACATTGCAATTCTGGTTATTGGTAAGTTCACCAACACGATCAGAGAACTTATGAACAGAGCACTGGACCTGGTGGGGGACTGGTGCAAGGAGGTGGGTCTTGCCATCAACCCCTCCAAGGTAGTGGCGGTGCCATTCACAAGAAGGAGGAACCTGCTCGGGCTGGGACCTTTGAATCTGCAGGGCACAGAGGTAAATCTGCAGAACGAGGTCAAGTACTTGGGTGTAGTACTTGATAAGACACTGAGGTGGGAACCGCAGCTGCAAAGGGTGATTGATCGAGGTAAGTGGTCACTCATGACTTGCAGACGAATGGTTGGCACTTATGGGTCTGCATCCTAGGCTTTTGCACTGGTTGTATGTTGCTGTGGTGAGACCGGCCATGACCTATGGTTCACTAGTCTGGTGGCCAAAGACTAACTTCGGTGCATCAGTGCGGGGGCTTGCGGCGGTCCAGAGGTTGGCTTGCCTCATGATTTCTGGGGCCATGAGTTCCTGCCCTGGAGCATCCTTGGATTGTATGCTCAATATCCTGCCCATAGATGTCTACATCAGAATGGTTGCTAGGAAATGTGCATATCGCCTCCGATGTGAGAATCTCTGGATGACTTTCAATGTACCCTCGGTAGGTCACACCAGAATTGAGCAGGTAGTCAGAAGTGAGGCCCTTGACATGCCTTCTGACCACCTTCACACTAGATACGCCTTCGGTAAGTCATTTTCAGTGGTGATTCCACCAAGGATTGACTGGCAAGATGGCGGCAGACCTCTTCATCCCTGCGAGTCAGAATGGTACACGGATGGCTCTAAGGGAAGTAAGGGAACTGGAGCTGGAATACTGGGGGTGCAAGATAAGGTAAAGCTCTGCGTTCCCATGGGGGATCTCCCCACAGTGTTCCAGGCAGAAGTGGCAGCCATTATGGAATGTGCTCTGTTCAATCTCAACAGAGGTGTCAGGAACAAGAACATTACCATTTTCTCAGATAGTCAAGCCACCCTCAAGGCTCTGGACTCCTGTACCTTCGACTCCAAGTTAGTGTGGGAATGCCGCAACGCGGTGTCTTCTCTTGGCAGTCACAACAACGTTACCCTTTGCTGGGTCCCAGGACACTCAGGTATTATGGGCAATGAAATAGCTGATCGTCTGGCGAACGATGGCGCTTTGATCCCATTCGTGGGTCCACAACCCTTCTGCGGCATCTCCAGGGCGCATGTGGATCGAGAGATCAACACGTGGGCACGTGAGTGTCACCGCAGGAGATGGGCGGAGCTGCCCCTACTGAGAGTAAGTAAACTGTCTCTCAGCTCTCCCTCTTCAAGGATCGCTGAGGATCTTCTACAGTTAGGTAGGTCCGAACTCAGACTCATTGTAGGTCTCATCACGGGACATGGACATATGAGGAAACATCTTGCTCGAATGGGACTCTTCCCCGGAGATCCAATCTGCAGGAAGTGTGGGCAGTCCGAGGAGACTGCTGATCATCTGCTGTATGACTGCACCGAGCTTGCCGGGGTGAGAGCTGCCACTCTCGGCGTCATGGAGAGGGGTCGTCACCTTCCCCGGGAGGAGCTAGTGGGGAAGACTACGGCAGTTTGTCAGGTTTTTAAACTTGGAAGGTCCGTGAAACATTCAATCAACAGGGGTGCGCAAAAAGCCACTTGGCTGACGTGCTATAGGAACTCTGTTCCGCCCCTTTGTGTAATGTAATGTAATGTAATCCCATCTACCAACCATTGCTCAC